>CM053400.1:144064201-144090405 GCA_028644305.1 Xerus rutilus
CCTCGGTCTATACTCAGAAGACTTAAAAACAGCATACTACAGTGCTGCAGCCACTTCAATATTTATAGCAGCTCAATTCACAATAGCTAAACTGTGGAACCAACCAAGATGCCCTTCGATAGATGACTGGATAAAGAAACTGTGGTATATATACACAATGGAATATTACTCAGCAAAAAGAGAGAATAAAATTATGGCATTTGCAGGTAAATGGATGGAACTGGAGAATATCATGCTAAGTGAAGTAAGCCAATCTCAGAAAACCAAATGCCGAATGTACTCGTTGATAACTAGATGCTGATCCATAATGTGGGAAGGACATGGGAACAATGATGGATCTCTGTTCACAGAGGTGTAAGGGGGGAGTGGGCATGGGGACAGTAAAGGTGGTGGAATATGATGGTCATCATAGCCCTAACTTTATGTATGACTGCATATATGTTATGATTCTATACAACTTACAACTAGAGAATTGATATGTTATCCTCTATCTATGTACAATGAATCAAATTGCACTGTTAACGTGTAAGCCTAAATAGAACATATAAATCAAATATGAAAAAATAAAAATAAAAAATACCTTCAACTTCTATAATAGGTATTAATCAATAGATTTTGGGGGGTGTACAATAGGAAAAAATTATATCTAAGAGTATATTATGTTTGACAAGCATTACCTTTTTAAATGAAATAATCCATAATCGTGCTCTGCAAGAAACATCATTGTTCTAACACATGTCAGCAAACAGTTGTAACTGCTCTCAGAGTTAGCTAAAGTGGCCAACAGACAGTCACAGATTGAGGCCATCAGTTCTTTGTTTGGTAGAGAATTGGAGAGCTGCTCCAGTTCAGAAATAGAACCTTCAGAAGACGTTGGCAAAATAAGTGCAATGTCCTGTAAGGGAGGAAAGGAAAAATATGGATTTTAACTATTTATTCAGAAGTACACAGCAATTAATCTTTTTATTAGTTCTAATCAGTCATACATGACAGCAGAAAGCTCTTCGATTCATTGAATACTATAATCTCAGTTGACCTATCTTTAACTGATTGCTTTTTCTTGTTGTTGCTGGGGATCGAACCCAGGGCCTCACACATGCCAGGCAGGCACTATACCATTGAGCTATATCCCCAGCCTCAGCAATTAATTCTTAACAATTATCTAATTAAAATACTATTGTTATGGTCCCATCCAAACACAGATTCAAATACATCAAGAATAAAGGACTTGTTTGGCCCTTTTATAAAAGTTAACTTAAGGCCTGGCGTAGTGGTGAACACCTGTAATCAGCTTTACAGGGACAAGGCAGAAGGATTCCAAGTTCAAGGTCAGCTTCAGCAACTTAGCAAGGCCTTGTCTAGGAATAAAAAATAAAATGGGCTGGGGATATAATTCAGTCGTAGAGTATCCCTGAGTTCAATCTCCAATACCATACCTCACACACAAAAGGAGTTAATATAGGAACACACAGCTAAAGAAATGCTTATTTTGCTTTACAATATTTTTACTTTTTTAAAAGAACATATTTAAAAAATATTTTTCTTCTATATTTTACTAAGTGTAGTTTCTTATTCCAAATGATTACATGAAAAGGCTTTTGGGGGAACTAAAATATTCTAAATCACTTTTTTTTTCTTTTAAATATTTTATTTATTTATTTATTTTTAGTTGTAGGTGGACAGAATATCTTTATTTTATTTTTATGTGGTGCTGAGGATCGAACCCAGTGCATCACGCATGCTAGGCGAGCACGGTACCACTGCGCCATAACCCCAGCCCCCTAAATCACTTTATTATTTAGTCCTTTGTATCTTTTTTTAGCCATTCAGTGAAACATTTTAATAAACATATCAATATGGAATTTAAACCATCATAAAAAGTGATGGAACAAATAAACATTTAAGTAGTCCTCCAATTAAATATTCCCCTCTACTTTTTATATATTTTAAAATTCTGGTATTCCATATAAAGCAAGTTTAGCTAACAATAACTCTAAGAACTTCCACTACTCTTTACAGAAGCAAACTGAAATAAACAGAAGTATTCTGGGGTGTATATCATCATCTTTAATTTCTTCAAAACACTGCAAAGTAGTATTCAACTAAGCTTAGGGCTTTAAAACAAAGGTGTGAATCAGAAGGGAAGGATAACAAAGAGGCCATGGATGTGGTCTGTGTGATAGGGGAGTAAGGATAGTCATGCAACCCAAGATGGATTACTTAAATACCAATCAAGTGGACACTTTAAAATATCCTTTGACCACATCCAAAATTATTTTCTATCAGGTCCTTTTTTATGAAAACAAGTCACACAAAAAACATTCCTCCTTCACTTGAATCTTAAATGTAACTAAATTGGATTTTTTTCTTCTAACCTGGTATTTTATTAAAAATATTTTGCCTGAAAAAAAATCATATCTGATAACCACTTGACATGAACAGACAAGCTAAAATACCATTAGGCATGGAAATCTTTAAAGATTCCAATCACAATGGGCTCTAAAAGCTAAAACAATTATCATTATCTCATAAAATAACAACATACACAGCAAGGGAAAATATTACTACTTTTAGCCAATAGTCGTAAGCACAGTAAGTCTGAATCACACTAAAATCTTTGATGCCTTCAAAATATCCCTAACACGATAACATTTTTAACTCAATCAATAACACAGCTATAAAATTTAAGAATCACTTGGTTGGTAATAAAACTGCAAAGAAAATTAACATAGCAGATATTAACCAAACCTAATGTTGCAATCTTACAAAGAAGAAAAAAATTCTTTGGAAAAACTCATGAAATACATACCCTATATGAAGCACCACATCATTTTACTATTCTTTCACTTGTCAAATTTATCTTCCTACATAGTAGCGATAATAAAATGCACATGAGAGCTCTCTGTTGAGTCAAGATGCATATAAAGACAAGTTTTAAAGCACATGCATGTGCATGCATGTTAACATACACACACACACACACACACACACACACACACAAACTTTATGATTATAAATACCTGATCACAGAGAGACTGCAAAATGGATGTAATATATTCAACACACTGTTGGCGAATAACACTGTCTCCAGGAGACCGCACCAAAGCTAAAAGATCCTGGAATATCTCTGCATATCTTTCATCACCTTTAACAGTTCCATTAATTAGATGTAAAATTGCTAATTTACAAGCTTTGTGTGAAGCCAGAGCATCAAGAAGAGCAAGCAACCTGGTGGTTTGGCTAGTATACTGTTTTTCTTTATCTTCTGAAGTGCTGAAATAAAATCAATACATTTAGTAAACAGAGTTCTTGATTTTAAAGGCATTATTAAAACTTACACAAATTTTGCATAAAATATTTCATTCCTTGAATATAATGACAATTTCTCTGGAATTTTACAATTACTGTAAACTTTTATAAATTCAAGTTTGCAATAATATATTTTCTTAAGTCACTATTTTTTTTTATTTCTTTATACTTCACTTTTCAAAAGTCCAAAATCAAGACCTTCAAGGTATCTTGTACATAAAATGATGAAATGAAGTGTTCTAATTAAAAATAATTTACATATTTATTTATACATACATGTATATGTGTATATTTACAATGTATATATGTTATCTGGGCATTCTAAACCATGGTTTCCAAATTCTAAGTGAAAAAAGTGTATCTGTGTCAAGAATAACTTGAGGAAAAATTTCTTAATGCAAAATAAAAATACCTTTGTAAGTCTTCTACAATCAAATCCAACACAGTTCTCATAATCAGAAGTGCAGTTGGTGAGGCAAGGTCACACAATTGAACACAAATACGCCGCAACATATGTTGAATGGGCTGGCAGGTTGTGCCAGAGAAAGAGCGAACTATTTCTTGGAGCAACTTTGCTTGAACATGAAGGTGCATGCTCCACAATTTTCGGGTGTTGAGTGCCACTGATATATCATGTGGCTCAATAACCTGTTAAAAAAGTATAATGTGTGTGTACGTAGATTTTTAATATTTATTTATAGTCACAAAAACTGTTCAGGAAGAACTGTTATAAAAAGAACATCTTTATGCATGCTTAAAACATTTAATTTTCTATTATACAATTAAACATTTGCTTTGAATTCAATGAGTCTGAAAAATCTCATTGTTCTCAGGTTAGCAGTCAGTTCAGCAGAGTCCATTGGTGAAGAAGCCTAGTTATTTGCAAATTCTAACACATGATAAAGGGGGGAAAGGATTTAAAATAACAGAAAAAATTTAAGTACAAATACATGTAACAGCATAATGAAACTCACTTTAACAAAAATTTATTTAAAACATTACCCCCATACTTCAATGACCACCTTGCTTCAGTTCTAACTCACCCTCATCCAGTTATGTCTTTTGGGGTGAAGAGGGCTGAGAATTAGTTTTCGTTTTAACAAAAATCACTGGCTTTATTAAAAGTGTTATTGCAGTCATTTATAAGATGCATGTTATATGTAAGTGATACCTGAGTTGTTTGCATGGGCAAAGGAAGAGGCAGCAGCTCTGAAAGAAGTATGAGACCAGAAAAAAATCCTTCAGGAACCTTCAAGATGGAAGAAAGAACTTCTTTTAACATTAAAGACCAAGTATTATTGGCCAGAGTCTCTTCTGAGATTGTGAGCTTTTCATTAACTCCTTGTGTAAAAGTCAGTAAAATATCAATGATGTCATTTTGAATTTTCTGTTCATCACTGTCCAAACGACCTGAGAGGGGGATAGAGCACAGGAGCATGTGTAAAGTAACAAGTGCTGAAGGAACTCGCATGTCCTTAAACTCAAAGGATCCACCTCTCAGGAGTTCCGTTAACATAGTTTTAAGAAGAGTGAGTGTGCAGCGAGCCATTGATATAGTAGTAACTCTGTGAAGGGTAGTCCCCATGTTCACATGGAGCCTCCAAGGTTGAGTCAAAATACTGTTCAATTTTTGCAGAACCCGAATAAAGGTGTCCATTCCTTCAGCAGAAAAAAGCTGAATAACAGCAAGATTCCATTTGAGGTCTTTCTGTTGACCTTTATATAAAACAAGGGGAGAAAAAAAATAATTATTTATATATTAATAAACATTTAAGAATTTTCATAATTTAATAAATAGTAGTTTCAATATATAATAGTCACATTACCTTCTACAGGAGGTGGTGGGCATGCCACATTACAGAGAACACGTAAAGCAGTAGTAAGGCCAACTCCTTCTGCAGTCATCAAGTTATCAATATTCTTTAAAAATAAAAATGAAGACAGTGTTTAATTTCTTCATACCCATCAAAAAAGAGAAAATTTAAGGATGGCATTAGTTAAAAATATGTGCTTCCAGTAGTAGAGCACATGCTTAACATGTACAAGGCTCTGATTTGATTCCCAGCACAAAAGAACAGAACACCAGAAAAGAAAAAAATAAAAATATCTTTAAGTTAAATACATAGGACATTTTACATTTTATATATTCAAAACACAAGGCCCTCAAGCTAAAGAAATTTATCAAAGTTATTTTATTTGGCATTGTTATACTACAATGCTATTATATAAAAAGAATTGTAATATACAAGTATATTTAAAGTATTAAAACAAAGCAAATATACAGAAATGTATAAGATGCTCTGTATTAAGGGTTTAAAATAGCCTCTTTCTTTACCCCCTTTATACATCTCTCCCAAAACTGAAACAATGACTATATATTTTAAAAGCCCTTGGGCTGGGGTTGTAGCGCAGTGGTAGAACGCTTATCTAGCATGTGTGAGATAGTGGGTTCGATTCTCAGCACGACATATAAATAAAATAAAGGTCCACTAACAACTAAAAAATATATTTTTAAAAAACACTTCAAAAAAAAAGCCCTATGGGTACTAACCCTCTTTCAAAAACTGAGGAAGCAACATCGAATGTTTCTGGATTACATAGCACAGATTTTTTAAAAATGCAGATACCAAGTTGAAAGCATGGTTAGAGAAAAAAGAAATATAGTTATTTATGTCCTTAGTGTCTGCCTATGTTGTTTCCCGACAACAAATAGTTAGACTTGTTTTTGTAACTTTCATAGACTAGCGTTAAAAATGGTTTAAATATGTGAAAAAATAACATTCAAAATTTTCCCACTCTAAGTCTCAGAGTATAAATTCTCATGTTTCCCACTTTAGATAAAGTTTTCCTCTAATTTTTTTCTTATAGCTCTACAAAACTACATAAGGCAACAGGGAAGTTTCAGTCTCGGACCTATTGCTTTTTTTGTTTTTTCTTGTTACCAGGGATTGAACTCAGCAGCACTTAGACCACTGAGCCACATCCTCAGGCCTTTTTTATTTTTCATTTTGAGATAGAGTCTCCCTAAGTTGTTCAGGGCCCTGCTAAATTGCGGAGGCTGGCTTTGAACTTGTGATCCTCCTGCTTCAGCCTCCAGAGTCACTGGAATTACAGGTGTGCACCATCACACCCAGTTTGGATCTACTGTTTTCAGAACTTGGGATAAGAATTACTTAGTATAATAGCAATTAATACGATAAGAATTTACACAAAAATCAAAACTTTTAATTACAACATATAATTCAAATTTCTAGAACTAAATTTATTATTAGTTAAATACTTTTACTAAAGCCATTTAATATTTATTGGACATCCCATTAATTCACTCTGCCATGCACAAGTACCCTGAATGCATGACCATCTAAATTTATTTTAGACAACACAATTAAAAGCTGTATATGTCATTTGAAGCAAGAGTTAAGAACACAAAAGACCATGATGCCACCATAGAACTTAAAAGTATTCTTAGGAGAGAGTGAAAAGAGAAGAGTAGAAATGTTAGTGAAGAAAAATCTAAAACAGATAAACTCAAACAATATTGTGCTGTTAGATCAGAATGGAAACAAACTAGATAATATCTATTAATTGCTATTATCCTAAGTTGTTCTAAAAACAGTAGATGCAAACTGTGTGTGTATATAAAAATCTGTATCTGTATATACGTATATATTCACATACATATATATCTTGCGTGTTTATATATATGTATATATACTTTAATAATACACTGCAATTCCAAGACTAGAATGTTTTTTTTAAAGTATATATTTACTTTAGTTGTCAATGGACTTTCATTTTATTTATGTATATGTGGTGCGGAGAATCGAACCCAGGGCCTCCCACATGCTAGGCAAGCACTCTACCACTGAGCCACAACCCCAGCACCCTCCAAAATGGTTTACACATACCTCTCTCACACACACTCTAAAACACACACACACACACCTCAACTGCTAAATTAAAAAGGAGATAATTCAAAGTCCATGCTGCCCTTCAGTTCAAAATTTGTATGTATCTATGAGTGACTTTATCCCTCCTTCCTATGCTACACATTGATCAACTAAGGAGCCAAGAAAAAAAGAAAACAAAATCCAAACTAAGAATGCCATGATTATTACATTATGAATTATTTTTAAATTATATGATTATTATAGATTTTAAGAATTTCATCTTTTATGAATTACTTCAACTATAGACAAGACTATCCCAAATTAACAACAGAATTAGTCCCCACTGCACTGAAATTGGCCTATCAATTTCCACTTAAGTTTTTTGTTGTTGTTCTAATTAGTTATACACGACAGCAGAATGTCTTTCAACTCACTGTACACAAATGGAGCACAATTTCATTTCTCTGGTTGTACAACGATGCAGTCACACCATTCGTGCAATCATACATGTACAGAGGTAATAATATCCATCTCATTCCATCATTCTCCCCAGTCCCATGCCACCTCCCCTCCTCTCAATCCCCTCTGCCCAAGTTCCTCCATTCTTTCCTTGCCCTCCCCCCATTATGGATCAATATCCACTTATCAGAGAAAACATTTAGGCTTTGGTTTTTTGGGATTTCCACTTAAGTATTTTGAATGAAATTCTTTTTCAGTAATTAAAGTTTAACTAAAATAGTTACATGCTACATTAACATCGCATTTAACTTTAAAACACTTTAGTTAATGTCATCAAAATGGCAGGTGATATCTCCCAATTCAAATGAAAGATTAGTACAAAAACTGATAGCAGAAAGCAATACAGTACACAGGGTTATATGCATGTGTATTAATGTACACACACAATTAGCTACATCCATATACCAATTTACCTACAAAGTCAATCAAGGACACAATTTCTGTATTATCTACACAAATAATTTAATGCTTTATTACCACATACTATCACAAAGTTCCACAAAATCAAAACACTTAAGTTTTACTTACCTGTTTAACATATTCAATTAGGTTTGGGATGCAGTTAATTTCAAATCTAAGGTTTTTCAGAGGTTCAAGCCACTTGCCAAGTTCTTAAAAACAAAAAGAATAATCTATAATTTTTAAAAATAAAAGACTATTTTATAACAAAGGAAGTAAGGTATTTTTCCTCAAAGAAAAACATTATCAGAACTGTACTGATTTCAGTATCTAAATTGCATACAGGAATGAACTTGTGTCTAGTTCTTTAAACAAGCTTTAAAATTAAATAGAAATAGAGTCCTACTATACTGGATCAAAAATAAGTATTCACTACTCTTAGTTATCTGGTTACTAAAATCTTAAATGTAAATGCTTAAACAATCTACCTAATTAAAATGAATGTTTTGCAATAATCAATTTATAATATTTAAACAGATTTATAAAACTGCTTTTAAATTAATATAATACAGGTATATTTACCTACCTTTGCTGCTGCCAAAAAAGTATAAACAAGATGTATTTATTTCCCATAGAATCAACCCCATGAGAAAATATTTTGTTGAGTGACTCTTCCCTCGACACAGAATTTTAATGTTGTCAATTCTTAATTTGCCTTTATAAAATTAATCACTATCACCCCAAAAGAATGGCAACAAACTTTGATTACCAAACACAAGTGAAATATGCCATTTACAGCAACCAAACTAAAAACTCTCCAAGAAGTTATACATAATACCTATACCCTATCTCCAAAAATATTTTTAGAAAAGCATTCTTTTTTTTTGGTACTAGGGATTGAACTCAGGGGTACTCAACCACTGAGCCACACCCCCAGCCCTATTTTGTGTTTTATGTAGAGACAGGGTCTCACTGAGTTACTTAGTGCCTCACCATTGCTGAGGCTGGCTTTGAACTCGCGATTCTCCTGTCTCAGCCTCCCTAAGTGCTGGGATTACAGGCTTGAGCCACCGCGCCCGGCTTAGAAAAGCATTCTAATGTAAAAAGTGATACACCAGTTTCAAACTGATTATAGGCATGACTAAAGGAAACTAAAAATAGTAGTCACATCTCTCTTTGGTTTTACACTCCTTCAGCTGTGCACCTCTTAATATTTTGCCCATTCATTTTAAAATTTAAGTTTATATACAGAGTATACAGCTCAAATAAAAGATACAAAGAATAAAATACTAAAAAGACATATCCATGTACCCATGACCAAGAAAATAACATCACTGAAGGTATTGTGTGCTGTTCTTTTTATAAGAGCATACTTCAGGAAAAAACAATTTATTTGCACTATGGTAAGTTGAGTTGACAACCCACGTAAGTTTTAACTGAAGATATCTCACATAAGATTTATGACTAAAGCCGGGCGCAGTGGGGCACACCTGTAATCCTAACACATTGGGAGGCTGAGACAGGAGAATTGCGAGTTCAAAGCCAGCCTCAGCAACAGTGAGGGGCTAAACAACTCAGTGAGACCTGGCTCTAAATAAAACACAAAATAGGGCTGGAGATGTGGCTCAGTGGTCGAGTACCCTTGAGTTCAATTCCTGATACTAAAATAAATAAATAAATAAAAGATTTACAACTAAAAATAAAAGAGCTGGGCACAATGGTGCACATCTATAATCCTGGCAGCTCGGGAAACTGAGGCAGGAGGATCAAAACAAGGTGCTAAGCAACTCAGTGAGACCCTGTCTCTAAATAAAATACAAAATAGGTCTGGGGGTGTGGCTCAGTGGTTGAGTGTCCCTAAATTCAATCCCCAGTATCAAAAAATAAAATAAAAGAAGAGGCCACATGCCATTTTAAAGCATTTCTACAATATTTACTCAATGTTATCAAAATTTCTATTTGATTATGTCCAGAAAGCCATGAAATAATAAAATAATTTAAAAATTGTGATTAGCTATCTTAAGCTTTTTAAGACTGCCTACATAAGGTTTGCAAAATCTTCACTCAATACACATTGGTATACTTTTAAAAAAATGTTCATATTCATTATTCTTCATTTTTGAGGATAACACAAATATGCTAATCCACAGCCCAACTATCTTTTCTATTTGATTAGAAACTTTAACCAACCACCAGCTTTAATGACTTTTCAGAAAAAGGCACTTTCAAACCTTTTCATTTATATACAAAAACAAATCGAAACTTTAGTTTTATAGTTTTATAAACTATCTTCACAAAAGGTCATTTCAAGAAGTTAAAAACAGTATTACTATGTATATTATCAAAACATGATAAAGCACTAATTTATAGATATTCTAAGGCTTTTCCCTTCATGTATTATAAATGCTTAAAATAACTTCAGGTACCATACCTTGCAATTTAGCATTATTCTCATCTGCTTTACAAAGCTTCAAGAGAGATGCTGCATGTTGTTCTAGCATTTGAACATCACTGGAAGACTGAACCACCACCAAAATAAGTATGCATGCATAATTATAAGCTACTGACTTCTTAGACTTGGAATCACTGAAACAAAATAATGTTTTTAAGTATGGGGTACAAAAACAATTTTTTAGGAATAACTTTTAAACATTATTTTCTATTTGGGTTTAAAGAGAATAAGAAAATTTACAATGAAACATGACTAACTTCTTGAAGATAGGAAATCAGATTTTACAGTTCACATCCAGTATACCTGAAAACACTACTTAACAATACAGTCGTCCCTCAGTATCCACATAGTACTGGTTCCAGGATCCCCTGTGGATACCAAAACCCATGGAGATAAAAGTCCCTTATGTAAAATGGTTTAGTATTTGTATATAATCTACACACATCCTCCCACATACTTTAAATCATTTCTAGATTACTTATAATACTTAATGCAAAGTAAATGTCATGTAAATAGTTATTACACTATAATATTTAGGAAATAATGACAAGAAAATAAAAGCCCATGCATGTTTGGTACAGACACAATTTTTTTTCTGAATATTTTCAATTCATGGTTGGTCTAACCCCAGAAGCAGAACACACAGATAAGGAGGGCCGACTGTATGTAAAAATCAAAAAAGTAAAGTCCTCCTAAAACATAAAAACAGAATAATAATGAAATATTAACAAGTATATTTCATTAACAATGAAATATTAGGACTATACTTCATTGGTCTCCTTTAAAATCTTTGTCCAATCTGAATAAATAGAAGCAAACGTGACCACCTGACATTATTACTCAGTCTTCCGTTACAGAACCATTAAGAAATAGCTAGGCATAGAAGCTATTGTGGTATGCCTTTCATAGGCTCCAAAGAAGATTTGTCACTCAAGAAGTCATCAAGTCCACACTGTGAAGGCAGTTACCGAGATGCTACTGCATTGGAAGAAGGCATGTCTCTCTTCTCCTGCACTACAAACCCTCCGCCCTACTGAGCAGGCTCTTTAAAATCATTCATTCTCAATTCTCCCCACCCAGTCAAAGCAATTCTGAAACCAGAGCACTACAAACGACTTAGAAGACAAGAGTGAAAGACAACAAGAGTGCTCACTACTTTTAAGGTATGTATCCCTGGGTCTTAGGATTCCCCTATACACATATTAACAGGTTTACTACAATTACAATCTTTGTCAAGACCATAGAGCAAATGAAAGACGCTATTAGAAGGTCCAGTGCTTTAGAGCCACATATTTTAAAGATCTGTCATTCTAATTCTTAATTAACAAGGTATGTGCTATGTCAAAAAAATAATTTTGCATTCAAAGAAACACCTTTTTTAAAGAAACTAGCCAATTAATGATCTAAGTGAAAATTTAAGGAGTAAGTAGAAAATTACCCCAAAGCTTCTTTGGAATAGTACTCCATTAGAGTAATGAGACTTTGGAGATTTTTCTCAAGACTGAAAACGTGGCCAACAGCTGATCTTCCCACAGGATTAAAAGTAATCAAATAAAGATTGTGAAGGGTTCCCAAGAGATCTGAATGGTCAGTTTCTTCACTGGCTGTACAACGCTGAAAATGACTGAAGAGTTCTGTAATACACTGCAACGTTTGAGTTGAGTCCTGTAGCCATAAGGCAAATGCATCATCAACACCATCAGACTGGAGACCTTCCTCTTCATCTTGATCATAAAGGTGACACAGAGCTCGGATTAACAAATTTGTTGCTTCATATTCTGACATAAAAAAAAGAAGACCCTTTTGTGACTGTGCAAGAAACTTTAAAACATCTTTTGTGGCTTGTAGCACACCAGGATGGGCACTTGTTACTGGAATTGACAGAAGCAAGGTAACCAACTCCAAGAAGTGATGACTGTGAAGATACCTGTGGAAAAGTTAATGGATATACTGTCAAATAAATGAAAAACATTCTTCATTTATTCAACATTCACTAGACAGGACAAGAGTAAAATAATTTAATGGCCTTAATTCCTTACCCTCAGAAATATACTACTTTAATTAAAAAGCACCAAAATAATAATAATGTGATATTCAAGTCTTCTCTCCACTGGGCCAAATAAAAGTCAAAATTCTCTGAAGCTTCCTCCTAGCAAACACCCAGTGAATGTTCAATAAATAACTGGTGAAGTTTTTCTCTCTCCAGTGTTAACCTTCACTCCAAATTCTAGACCACCTTTTTGAACCACTGATCAAATGCACCTTTTTCACCGTGGTCCTACTATATCTGAGGCATATAAATGTCTGTGAACTAGTGTATCCAGGGAAAAGATACCACATGCAATGTAGAAATATATAGTAGACATAGATTTACCAGAGATCTAAGTATCTCTGGGGGGGGGACTTTTCAAATTATAAATTTTAGCATTTGAATAGTTAATACTATCATACATAGCACTCTTATCAAATCTAAGAAGTATTCTTTAGTATAAGTCTGGAACTTATCCAACACTCCAAAACAGACAAACGACACTGACAATTTCTTTGAGCATCAGATTCCTTATCTGCATGAATTTCCTTCCTTATTTATAGGCCCCACCAGGCTTAGCCTCTCCTAAAATCAACTTTTTCAAAATAAAACTTACAAGATTTTTTAAATGTTTTTTAAAAGGTATTTTTTTCAAAAATAGAATCTAACAAAACATCTCTTAGCTACAAAAGAAGACTTACTTAATATGTTAGTAATTTTGAGTTAGGAAAATTGCTAATTTTTTGAATGCTACAAAGAATAAAAAGTATTTGAAAGTCTGACTCCACATTTTTAGTCACTGCAAATGGTGATAGAACTGCTTCTGTAAACAACTCTAACAAGTAAATTAAAGACCAGAATTTAGTGGGTTGGGGTATATAGTTCAATGGTAGAGCATTTATGTAGCATACATGAGGCCCTGGGTTCAATTCCCTATACTGCAAAAAGGAAAAGAGACCAGAGTTTATTTTTATTAAAAGCTAAACCTGATTCCTCAATTGTTATGGCTCACACTTCTATAATATGATATTTCTATCATGATATTCATGACAATATATATCATGATCAATAATTTGTTAATATCATACTAGTGATAATACCACCCCATTGACTGATTAGCCCAAACCCAAACAGAAATCTGAAGACAAAACTCCAGAATTATTCTAAGTGCATATCTTTAACTACCTTAAGAACCATTCAGAAATAGTTAAATACAGGACTCAGACTGCTTATCCTTAGAAAGGTCTGCTTGTGAAGATGGCCCTTTCCAGCGTATGGAAATTTGAATTCTACAGGGGTTCTATGCCCTCAACTGTTAAGAACAGCTTACTGTGCCTACACCATTTATGCAACTATGTGACTTAAGCTGAATAATTGCTTTCCTTCTGGGGGGTCTAGAATTCTGGTACATGGTAGCTACCATGAGGGACTGCATAACTATCTCACAACAAAAAGCCTGGGTGCCAATTAGCTTGATATAATCATTCCACACTGTGTACATATATCTACTACATTATACTTCATAAACATATACAACATATACAACAATTTGTCAATTAAAAATTAAAGTTATTTAAAAGCCTGGACAACATTTCACAATTGTTGTCACACCTGTTGTTGAGGGAATTAAGCAGGTCCTTTGTGACTCCAGTGAAGAAGGAATTCTGGAAATTTGTGATTGGGTTCCACAGTCTTGGGCCCAGGTACCTTATTTCTGTACAGATTGTTTTGGATTCTTTGCTGAACACAACTATATGCTAACTTCTGCAAGTCCTCCTAGAGAATCCTGGGGCTGATCTTAGGGACACCAAAAAGGTGTCTGCTTCCCAAAGTTGTTAAAGCCTTGTTATCACTTCAAACTAATCCCTCCAAAATGCAATTATTTGCCTTCAAAAATTCAGTCTTCCTCCTCATTTGCCAGTTTCTATCAATGAAAGCACAGTTCCTTAACTAGAGGTTAACTGAGGTCTCCTTAAGGAGAAACCTCAAAACTCTGTTAGCTCCTTCCCACTTTCTTTTACCTACAAGGTCCCAATGCTAAGTCCTAGTCATTATTCTTTCACAAACATTTTTTTAAAATATTATTTTGGGTTGTAGATGGACACAACACCTTTATTTATTTTATTTTATGTGGTGCTGAGCCTCAAACTCAGAAGCTCGCACGTTAGACAAGTGTGCTATCACTGAACTACAGCCCCAGTCCCACGAACTCTTAATAATAAGCATAATATTTGTCCTTTCATTTTTGGTAAGTGCCACAATATTAGGCCAAGTACTTAATACCTAATATTCAGAATCTTCAGACTAGCTTATTTACCTAATAACTCCAAATTCTCTTCTATTGCAATGTATCTGGCAACATAAAAATTTAGAACCCTACTTTAATCAGATCTGCTACTCCAAAATATTCAAGATCTTTCCATTTCTAAAGTACAATCCAAATTCCTTAGCACAGCATCCAAAGCCCTTTGTTTTCTCTAGTTTGATATGAAAACATATCTCCTCCAGGTATGGGGAAAATAACATTTAATAAGCAGTTAATTACTAGTTACTCTTCAGTGACTGAAAACATCACCTAGTTCCTTAGTCACCCTCACTGCATGACTTCACATCCTATTTTATTAAAACTGAAGTTATCAATAAGAAGTGCAATTCTTTTATTATCTCAAACACTACAAATGGATCTATATTTGCACTCTCATAAGGTTTCCTTTCTCCTCTCTAAAACCAAACTCCCATATCTGTACTCTTAACTTTGTCTCCTACCAAAACTTGCACCAGCAATTAATATCTCCTACTCCTGTATCATAAATTTCATCTCCCTCTTCCCTGACTTTAAATGAATCATTCTTCTCAGTCCACAAATATGTTCTCCAACTCCTAAAAACTACAAATTTTCCTTTTTAACCCCAGAATCTCTTTCTGGCTGCTGTCTTATTTCTTAACATTCCCTCTTAGCCAAGGAACTCAAAACAGTATCCTAGATTGCTTTCACATCCTTATTTCCAAATGACTCTTCACACTTCCTTTCCCACTACTACATTAAGCTGCTTTTGCCTATGTTGCAACTGTAATCTATACTGTAAAATTCATTACATGATTTCCTGTCCTTGTTTTCTGAAACTCTCAATTGAATCTGACACAACATACTCTTCACTGTTTCCCAAAACTACTTTCTTCCTCGGTTTTCATGGCAACAATTCTTTCCTAGTTCTCTTTTATCTTTTTATTCCTTCCTAATATCCTGCCTCAATTCCTACTCTGCATATTACTGCTCCCCAAGGTTGTATCACTGACCTCCCACTATTCACTCTGTGGGCTGACAATACCCAGCCTTAAGTATTCACTTTGGGCCTCTCTACCTTTCTTTCTCAGAGCTTTCTCTAAAGCTAGTAAGTTTAAAAACACCTCCCTTCCTAGCTTTTCTCTCTCCTTTACCTTTTTCTTCTCATACATTTGTTTCCTAGGATAACCTCTTAAAGAATCTGCACCCAAGACTTTGACACAAATTATGCTTTGAGGGAACTCAAGCCAAGGCAAGCTCATATAGCTTCAGCTAAACCCAGGAATGGATAGATGCAGATTTCAGAGTGGACAGGCACCCCATTTCCTAGTAGTGCACTTTGCCCAAAATCAAGACAAAAACTAATCCCAGAAATAACCAAGTATAATAAAAATGCAAATATCAAAAAAGTAAGCCTCAAAAATTAAATAAAATTAAAAACCTATTGTTGGAGACTGGTGCTAACAATGGTAAAATTGTATCAACTAGAGACAAGTAGAAAGGTAAATGCCAGAAACTGAACCCTGAAGATGTCTTCAACAAGGACTAAAATTAAATTAGCAAAATAAAATTTTAACTTTAATATTAGAATATAATATAGGTGTGTCAGAGTAATAAGGTACAATGAGTTTCACAGAAAAGGTCTTTCTTTCCTGTACCATCTGTTTCTAGCACCCTCCCAGAAGCAACTCAGCCAGTTCCTCTTTATTTTCCCTCACAGATGTGCTCATACAAGCATCACTGTTAATTATTTACTATCTTTCTCTTATGTTCCTATGTCTGTTTTTAAATACTAATACAATATAGGCTCACTCAACATATTTCAGTTCACTACTGAATATCTATTTTGATATACACATCTACAAAAAGATATTTTAAAAATCACTACATAAAATTGCCTACAATGATTTGTCAAATGTATTTCCCCAAAACAATTATATCTCACCTAAAGAGAACAGGGTATGGATCATCTCTCTCTGGAGGTCCAGTAATCCGTGCCATCGTTGGGAAAGACTTAACAGGAGGTTGGATCATCGTATGAGGTGCAGTTTCCATTAGATGAAAAATTTCTTCTAGGAGGTTAATTAGCTTTTCTATTTCCCCTTCACTTATATTTGAGGATTCTAAAAGATCTATGTCCATAGAAGTTTCTACCTCATTTTCATATTCTGGGTTTGTTCTCTCAAGTCCAGCATCTGCATCATGATCAGTTTCACTGTGGTTAGGAACAGATGAGGTCTTCTCTGCTAAATGGTCACCAAGTCTTTTAATCTCTGACAAGATTTCATAGAAATGGCATTTTTGAAGAATAGCTGAACCAGCAGTGACAACCCGCACAGTCTGATCTAAAAGTATGAGCTCTAGAAGTTTTTGATAGCCACTTTTTTCATTCTGCCTACCTCTTAAAAAAACTTCCATTCCTTCTGTCATACTAATGACACTGTCCAAAGCTTTAAAGGCATTTAACTTAAGGGAAGATGAGACATGATCAGCAAAGAGAAGCTCAAATAACACATTGATCACTCCAGCTTGTAGCAGTCCCGTGACTCCTTGAGCCCCACATTCTGCTAGCGAGGATACCAATTTAGTCCCAGCTTTGAGCTGTCGGACATTTAAGGCAATGGGTTGGCGAAAGGCTACTTGTAAATTTAAAGCTTGCATTGTCCAGTCTACCAACTGGCCAAGAGAGTCCTGTTTTGTGTTTTTCAATTGCAAATAGCTTAATCCTTTTATTATCAAACTTGGAATTTCTTCTAAAGCTGTTACCCATTTTGCACCTCTATCTTCCCGATACAAATCTAACAGTTCAGTTAACTTCACTGAGGCTTCTATTGCCCCAGAGTTTTCTTTATCTGGGCCTTGATCCTTCATTCTACTGATTTCAATTTCAAAAGTAGTCTTGTACGGACAGCTGAAATATAAGAGGGGTACTAGTTCCCTGTCATATGGATCATATGTCATAGGAGGAACAGAAGCTAAGTCTTCAGCAGTGTACTCAACATCAAAGTTTGGATACTTAAATGTTTCACGTTCCAAGTCAGCGATTCCATCTTCATCACTGGAAATCTGTTCATAACCATCATCACCTGAAAATTAGTTTATATAACATTTAAGTATTACATCTTTGCTGTTTAATGCATAAATTTTGGTGGATCAAAAAAAGTCTATTTTATACTATGGCAAACAATAAGAATTCATAATTTGCTGAACAAAACCAAATTCTGCACCCACTCTTAACAACTGCCAACGTTTCATAATTTCTGGCAGAATAATTATGGACAAAGCCAATTCCCCTATTACATATGTTTAGTTTTAAAACAAACTGTAACAGATACCTTTGTTTCATAGAAATAAAATTAGAAATACCTCTAACTAACAAAAATCTCTCTCTCAGGAGAGAAAAAATTAAGCTTGCCCACTTGAGAGATTATTTTAAGATGAAAAAAGCAAATAGTAGGAAAACATTATTAAAGATAAGTAAAAATTAATACCCCATAATCATAAGGTTAAATCAAATGTTTTCAGAAAAATACTGTTTTTTTATATTTCACATTCCTAAATTTTTACTTTTCTATATTTGTCTGTCATACAGTTTGCTAGTTCTATGTCATATTGTTATGGAAAATTTATTCATTTAAAATGTTCAGCTTTGCCAAAATAAAGCTTTGTTATCATGGCATGTGCAGCTTTCTCCTCCAAGTCAAATAAAAGAAAACTAAAAACAGAAAACTTGTTGGTTTTAATTTCTAACACTACTATTGGCTGGCTAAGGTAAATGGAGATGAGCAATAATGGCTAAAGAAAGAAAACTTTTCCAGAGAATTCCTCCAGCCCATTTTGACATACCTTAGTAACACATACTATCTAAAAAGATAACGGCTTATTAGGGGTCTTGCTCTGAGATACACCAAATATCTCACATTAAAAATTAACCAGCCTTGGGACTGGGGTTATGGTGCAGTGGTAGCATGCTCGCCTAGCACACGTGAGGCACTCGGTTCGATCCTCAGCACCACATAAAAATAAAGATATTCTGTCCACCTACAACTAACAAAATAAATATTTTTTTAAAAAAATTAACCAGCCTCATTCTTTCACCTTCTCTGTCAAATTGTCCAGATTAAGAAAAGTATCTAGGGGCTGGGATTATGGCGCAGTGGTAGCGTGCTCGCCTAGCACGCGTGAGGCACTGGGTTCGATCCTCAGCACCACATAAAAATAAAATAAAGATATTCTGTCACCTACAACTAAAAAATAAATATTTAAAAAAAAAAAAAGAAAAGAAAAGTATCTATTTGCCAGTCATACAGTAAATCTAAAAATATTATTCAATAATCTGGGAATGGGGAAAACTGAGAAAAGCACCACTAAATAATCGAATTACTTGTGTATTTTGCAAAAAGATCTGTGATTCTGAAATGACCCTCACCCTCATTATTGTAGGAAAAAGCCACAGCAGATTATCTATCATTTTGCACAAATGCATTAACATTTCATAATATTTACAGGACAAATTAAAAGTCAATTAACTCAAATACCTCTCACTTTTTGCTTCCAAAAGAAAAACAAAACCTAATTAAAGGACTTGATCATTCTGTCTTATGTCCTTATGTAACTGAAATCTGAATTACACCTAAATTCAATTCACCCTCAATTCATCCTTAAATTTCTAAAAATAATCTAGTGTTTTGCTAAAATGTCTATGTGCCAAGCATCTTCAGGAATTCCACCCAGTTTACAACACCACTCCTTACTCTGAAAACAGCTGTCAAATCCTAACTATCATGTGTTTACTACATGACCCTGTTTCCCTGGACAGAGGTGATAGCATCAAAGGGCAACTCATATCTTAGCAAACCAAACAGAATCTCTCTCCCAGGAAACTGGAAATGTGACTGACAGAGTTAAGCAGTTTAAGCTGGCTAAACAGAGATTAAAGGTGTGAGGAAAATAAACAACAGTTAATTGACAGAGAATAAAGTAGACACATAAAAATGATGAAAATCTCATATGTAGTCCTATCTTGGGGCCTAGATACCTAATATTTGGATTTCTTTTTCTTTGTAAATATTTTTTGTTGTCAATGGACCTTTATTTTATTTATTTATATGTGGTGCTGAGGATAGAACCCAGTGCCTCACACATGCTAGGCAAGTGCTCTACCACTGAGCCATAACCCCGGCACATAATACTTGGATTTCTTGAAACCCATATATTTTTGCTATAAATCTTGTTGCACTGCTTTAAAAAAAAAAACATCTAGTTTTTTGCACTAGTTTCTAGTGCATAAAACCCAAAAATCCCAGATAATATAGCCCACCTTCACCTTCTTCATCCTCTTCACCTTCTTCCTCTTCATCTTCTTCTTCCTCCTCAGGGATACTGTCTACCGTATGGCGATCATCCTCATCCTCATCCTCTTCTTCCTCTACATCTACATCATCTTCATCATCTTCCCCTTCTTCTTGTTGTTCCTCTTCTACTTCTCCTTCATCAGAATACTGACCTTCTTGAGGAACTGAATTTCGATCAGGAGAAATGGGCTCAAAGTAATCTTCTCTATGGGGAGCATCCTCTTCCTTGTCACCAGACACTGAAAAAAAAATGAGATTTAAGACACAGATTAATAGTTTAAATAACATGAGGCAGTAGGACTGGATACCACAACTACTCAATGACATTTAGGATGATTTAGTTCATGAATACCCTTTTTAAAAAGTGGCAGAATTACTTGCTTTCAAAAGATACTAAGAGTCAGGGGAAAGTGACTGACTCAGAGTTTGACAGATGAAAGACAAACACTGTATTAATAAGAAAAAACAAGAGCATATATTGTGCCGGGCATAGTGGCATATGCCTATAATCCCAGCAACTTGGGAGGCCAAGATAGGAGGATCATAAATCCAAGGACAGCCTCAGCAACTTAGTGAGAGCCTGTCTCAAAATTCAAAAAAAAAAAAGGGTTGGGGATGTGGCTCAGTAGTTAAGCACCCTTGGGTTAATCTCCAGTATATATTAAAAAAAAGAGTACACATTGTATAATATCATAAAGTGAGAATTAATAAGGCATATTATTTTATACTCATATACTAATCCTTTTCTTTTTAGCCTTTAGGTAAATTTACAGATCTTTATCTCTTCTGATACATGCTACTTATTTTTAACTGGTACTTATCTGTACATACCATTATAACACATTAACACTTTATTTTCAAAGCAATACTGGTATACCTTCAAATGAATTAAGTTTTACATTTTTTTAACAAGTTCACTTGCCAACAGAAAAACAAGGAAATACTGGACAGGATGAAAGAAAGGGAGGCAGTTATCAAGATTCAATTACCAGCATATAATCTTTCCTTTAATTATAAAGCATTAATTAATTCTAAGCAGGGAAGGGGAGGTCCTAGTACTGATTTTATTTATACCTGGCAAAGGCATAGGATCATCTTCATCATCATCAGGTGGAGGAGGTCCTGGAGGAGTTCTTGGTCCCCTTGGCTGTGGTCTTGGAGGGCTTCCATTAAACTGATCTTCTTTCTCACCGTCAGCTAAAGTTTTATTGGACAGAGAAAGAAACCTTCAAATTATTGAAGTATAGCAAAATGAATGCATAAAAAATATTTTTCATCATTCAAATTTTTCATCTCCAGAATTTACTGACATTAACTTTTCCTTCATGCAGTCTTAAGAATTTTGATAATTAATCTATATTGGTAATATCAGAATTTCCAACTTCCCATACACCAAAATATAATACATACACTTTTGGCCATAATCCCAGAAAAATGAATAACTATAGTCATAGCTATTATTTTAATGCAGGAAAATGGACACAGATGTTCAACTTCATTTGTAATATCTAAAAATTAGAACCTACTCTCAAATGTCCTTAAATGGTGAAGAGTTAAATAAACTGTGGTATGGGCTGGACTATAGATCAGTAATAAAGCACGTGCTTAGGGCAAGACCTGGGTTCACTCCCCAGGACCCTTAAAAAAAACAAAAAACTGAAAATTAAAACAAAAACAAATTTAGAAAATTTTAAAGGGAGAGAAAAAAACTGCTATATCCATACTATTTAACACTAATCAGTTGAAAAAAAAATAGAACTATCAATATGTGCAACCAAGTGGACAATTCTTAAGGAAATTATGCTGAATAAAGAGTTAATCTTGGGGGCTGGGATGGTAGCTCAGTCGTAGAGCGCTTGCCTCACATGCATGAGGCACTGAGTTCGATCCTCAGCACCATATAAAAATAAAATAAAATAAAGATATTGTGTCCATCTACAACTAAAAAAATTAAAAAAAAAAAAAAAAGAGTTAATCTTGGGGCTTCAGGTATAGCTGAGTGGAGCACCAGCTCAGCATAAGCAAAGTCCCAAATTCAACCCTCAGTACTGAAAAAAAAAGTTCAACTCAAAAAGATACTGTATGAGCCCATTTATGGAACATTTGTGACTATCATTACAGATATGAAAAACAGATTAGCTGTTGCAAAAATTTAGAGATGAGGGGATTGGTTCAACCATTAAAGAGGCAACACGAAGACATCTTGTGATGGTGGTACAGGAATATCTTGATTCTGGTGGTGATCATGCAAAGCTGGCTACAGGACATAAAATTGCACAGAGCTGGGGACACATACACACAATGAGTTCATGTCTAAATGATAAAATCTAAATAAGCTCTACAGGTACCAATGCCAATTTTCTAGTTTTGATAGTATACTATGATTATAAAAGGTGTTAACATTAGGTGAGACTGAAGAGTACACAGAAGATTCCTGTATATTTCTTTGCAATCTCCTATGAACTTATAATTATTTCAATGTAAAAAGTTTAAAACGTATATTTATTTATATATATATAGTTAGATGGGAGAAAAAAGTTCTGGCATTTTTTTTCACAGTAGGGTGACTACAGATGATGATAATGTACTACATATACTTTTTTAAAACTAGAAGAAAGGATTTTGAATTTTCTCATCATAAAGAAGTGATATGAGCCAGGCGCGGGGCGCACACCTGTAATTCCAGCACTTTGGGAGACACAATTATAAGTGAAACATATTCTCTGTCCAGAAACAGTTCACAATCTGGTAAAAAAAAAAAAAAAAAAAAAAAAAAGAGAGAGAGAGAGAGAGAAGCACAGAAGAATGAAGGATTAAAAGAAAAAGCATGGGGGAGGATAAGGATACGAGAGAAAAGGGGGAAGTCATGAACTGAAATCAACTTCCAGGCATGCATGAGTTTGCTGGGATGAACCCAACTATATACTATGTATAACCGTAAAGCTCTACTTTAAAAAAAGAAAAAGAAAAAGATTAACTGTGCACAGCAGGTAAGATACAAGAAAAGAGATATAAAAGTACAGTGTATGACCATCATCAGAGAAAAAGGGCTTATACCATACTATTATATCAGCATAAAGACAATTTTATTTCAGCTTATAAAACAATAATTGTAAAGCAAAAAATTTTCCTATGACCTCAATTATAATTTGAAAATGAATCTCATTTCAACTCTGTATAGTAATTAATATCAAAGTAAGCAGAAAAGACCCTATGAAGCCAGGCGCAGTGGCTCAAGCCCGTAATCCCAGCACTTAGGGAGGCTGAGACAGGAGAATCACGAGTTCAAAGCCAGCCTCAGCAATGGCAAGGCACTAAGCAACTCAGTGAGACCCTGTCTCTACATAAAACACAAAATAGGGCTGGGGATGTGGCTCAGTGGTCGAGTACCCCTGAGTTCAATCCTCAGTACCAAAAAATAAAAAAATAAAAAAAATAAAAAAGACACTATGAAACATGACTCCCTATGCCTAACAAAAGCAACTAAGGTGGCACAGTGGCACACGCCTGTAATCCCAGCACTTTGGGAGGCTGAGACAGGAGAATCATGAGTTCAAAGCCACTCTCAGCAATGGTGAGGCACTAAGCAACTCAGTGAGACCCTGTCTCTTAATAAAATACAAAATAGGGCTGGGGATGTGGCTCAGTGATCGAGTACCCCTGAATTCAATCCCCAGTACAAAAAAAGGGAGAGGGGGTTTGCATTAGTTAAGATTTATCCATTCAAATAAATTTGTATGCACTCCTGAAAAAAATTCCATTAACATAAGGATTTCAGGAATATACACCAAATTGCCTAACTACTATTTAATTTTTTTAGAGGAAATTTTGTTTAAAAGAAAAAAGAATCACTAGATTGCATTATCACTGACATTTTAAATGGAATAACCCCCTATCAATTTTTAAAACTCTATAGGAAAATAGAGAAAAAAAATGAAATATAAGAACTTTAGGGGCTGGAGCTGTAGGCTCAATAGCAGAGCGCTTGCCTAGCATATGTAAGGCACTAGGTTCGATCCTTAGACCCACACAAAAATAAACAAATTAAATAAAGGCATGCTGTCCAACTACAAAAGAAAACATTTTTAAAAAAAGAACATTAACATAAAAATAAATTCTTACAGTAAAGAATGGAAGATGGACAGACATCTTGCCAAATCTTAGGCAAGGATCCAAATAGAAGACTCTGAATTAGCTTTTATTACTATAACAGACATGTTCAATGACAAAAGCAAATTTAAAATTCTCACCATGCTTTGGATTCCTTTTTAAACTTGGCTGTGGCTGGGGTGGTGGTGGAGGTGGAGGTGGAGGTGGTGGTGAATCTCTGTCATGACTTATCACTCTATCCACTGATCCATATATTGCCAAAGTCAGACAATTATACCAGCCTCTTAACACCAGACCATCAGTATTCACCTTATTTGGGGGCAGAGGGAATTATTCAAATTAATATTTTGATATGCCAGAAGTAAACTGAAATCAAATTAGTTTATGGTTCAACCAAAGACCTTACAATATGCTAAAGATGCAAAAGGTCATATTAGCAAAATTCACCGAGGCACAGTTTTTATATGGCACTCCAGGGTTTCCATATCTAAACCTGTCCTAAAACTATACATCTCCAGTCCTATATATTTTGTTAACTGTATTCAAAAGTATAACTGGACTCTCAACAAAGAATAATGAAAATGAAATAAGTGGGAATTATTGCTAGTTAACAAATCAAACCAATAGCTACAGGAGCCACAGAGATAAACAAAATCACAATTTTTTTGTGCTCTGTCTCAAAAATAAAGTCCATGCCGGGCGTGATGGCTCACACTTGTAATCCCAGCACTTTGGGAAGCTGAGACAGGAGAATCACGAGTTCAAAGCCAGCCTCAGCAAAGGCAAGGCGCTAAGTAACTCAGTGAGACCCTGTCTCTACATAAAACACAAAATAGGGCTGGGGGTGTGGCTCAGTGGTCGAGTACCCCTGAGTTCAATCTCCAGTACCAAAAAAAAAAAGCATGGCTATCCAGAGACATTAAACAAATTGTTTTTATAAAGAAAATTTCTCCCAAAAAGATCAGACTTTATCAGTGCCATTAACTTTCAATCTCTCCTCATAAAATAAACAACTTTACTTTTCAGAGTTTATCTACATTAACTGCTAGATGATCACAGTAAATATGAGAAGTGTTCAAAACAAATATTATCATTCCCTTTTCACAAATAAAAATCAGAGTGTCGGAAGACTCTGCATTAGAAATGAAAACCCTAGCTGGGCACAGTGGCTCACACCTGTCATCCTAGCAGCTCGGAGGCTAAAGCATAAGGATCATAAGTTCAAAACCAGCCTCAGCAATTTAGCAAGGCCCTAAGCAACTTGGCAAGCCCAGCTCAATCCCCGATACCAAAACAAAAAACAAACAAACAAAAAAAAAAAACTGTGAAAGAAAATGAGAACAAACAGCAGCAACAAGGTAAAAAATTACTTCCACAATTACCTTTGAATTGGGTCTGAAGATGATAGATGTATTCTCATCATATTCCAGGCTACCAAAAGAGTAGAAATAAATATACAGGCTCAAATACTGAACATCACAGATCATGAAGAAATCTTTCTTAATTCAACTATTTCACTATAACCAAACAATAGATTTTTGTTGGGATTTTTGGGTTTAACTGGCTGCCCCAAAAACTTCATCAAGAAAAAGTATAAATCACACTCCCATGGATTGATTTAATTGGTTTGGAGTATTTTTTAAAGCACTCAAGGTGACTATAACATACAGCTAGAGTAGAGAACTGCTCCATTATAGTCTTATAAAATGTATACTAGGAAGAAAAATTGTAATCACTCTATGGCTGGAGCAGTTCAATGTAGAATGTATGCTTAGCATACATATCTCTCAGTTCAATTTTCAGAACCAAAAAGAAAGCATTCTATTTTTATCAAGTATTGACATAAGAATATCCTACT
>CM053400.1:144090505-144128566 GCA_028644305.1 Xerus rutilus
GCTTGTAATCCCAGCACTTAGGGAGGCTGAGACAGGAGAATCGCGAGTTCAAAGCCAGCCTCAGCAACGGCGAGGCACTAAGCAACTCAGTGAGACCCTGTCTCTACATAAAACACAAAATAGGGCTGGGGATGTGGCTCAGTGGTCAAGTGCCCCTGAGTTCAATCCCCAGTACCAAAAAAAAAAAAAAAAAAAAAAAGAATATCCTACTTTATGAAAAAAATAGCTATTTAGATTATCTAGATTTCCCTTCCTTTAAAAATATGTCAGGCAGAGAAATATATTAGTGGTAGGGTGCTTGCCTAACATGTGCAATGACCTGGATTCAATCCCCAGCAATATAAAAAAAAGAGAATCAGGAAAAAAAAAAAAAAAGAAAGGCTGAATCATCGGCTTTATTAATAAAGGAGAAGGAGCAATAAAAATAGTGAGGCCAAGCCGGGCACGGTGGCGCAAGTCTGTAATCCCAGCACTTAGGGAGGCTGAGACAGGACACTCACGAGTTCAAAGTCAGCCTCAGCAAGGGCGAGGCACTAAGCAACTCAATGAGACCCTGTCTCTACATAAAACACAAAATGGGACTGGGGATGTGGCTCAGTGGTCAAGTTCCCCTGAGTCAATCCTCGGTACCAAAAAAAAAAAAAAAAAAGAGTGAGGCCAGGCACAATGCTGCATGCCTGTAATCCCAGAGGCTCAGGAGGCTGAGGCAGGGGGATCTCAAGTTCAAAACCAATTTCAACAAAAGTGAGGTGCTAAGCAACTCAGTGAGACCCTGTCTCTAAATAAAACACAAAATAGGGCTGGGGATGTGACTCTGATGGAGTGCCCTTGAGTTCAATTCCTAGTACTCCCCCCGACCCAAAAAAAGTGAGGTGTAAGAAGCGTCTAATTCCAGAAAGGAATAGAAAATTTTCCATTTTAAAACTTTCTTATATTTTTTTGGCAGGCCCGGTGGCACACACCTATAATCCCAACACTCTGGGAGGCTGAGACAGGACAATCACGAGTTCAAAGGCAGCCTCAGCAATGGAGAGGCACTAAGCAACTCAGTGAGACCCTGTCTCTACATAAAACACAAAATAAGGCTGGGATGTGGCTCAGTGGTCAAGTGCCCCTGAGTTCAACTCCTGGTACCAAAAAAAAAAGTTTTTACTTTATTGATCTTTAAAAATGAGTTCTAGGGCTGGGGTTGTAGCTCAGTGGTAGAGCATTCACCTCTCATGTGTGAGGTTCTGGGTTCAATCCTCAGCACCACATAAAAATAAATAAATAAAGATATTGTGTACATCTACAACTAAAAAATATTTTTTAAAAAATGAGTTCTAAATAAACCCACTCAGTGGTCAATTTGATTGCAGACACTTTAACAACCAGTCTAATAATATCTAACACATATTAAATAATCCAAAAAGGGAATATCTATTAATAAAAGTCTCATTTTACAAATGTAACCACAGAATTTCAAATTGTGCAGTAGTGTGATATAAAATAAACACTCAAAATATTAGTTCTCATTTGTTTACATAATTCTTTAAGAATAAAAAAGCAATCTTTTCCAAATTAGATGACTAACAAATCAAGTGATAGTAGCATGTGTTTAAGAAATGCATAGCCAGCTGTGGTGGCGCACGCCTGTAATCCCAGCCCTTTGGGAGGCTGAGACAGGAGGATCCCAAGTTCAAAGCCAGCCTCAGCAATGGCAAGGCTCTAAGCAACTCAGTGAGACCCTGTCTCTAAATAAAATACAAAATAGGGCCAGGGATGTAGCTCAGTGGTTGAGTGCCACTGAGTTCAATCCCTGGTACCAAAAAAAAAAGAAAGAAATGCATGTACAAGTAAAAAGTAAACAAAAAAATGGTTAATGTTTCACATATTTAAAATTTTATTCTGTCAACTCAACATCTTCTTAGAAATTTGACATTTCCTTTGTATCGTCAATCAATAAAAATTAAACCCTAGAATACAGATCTACCACCAGAAAAGGCCTTTTCTTCCATCTAATGAATGAAAACATTTTGCTTATTAACTTGTGAGTTCCTGATGAAATTACATAGCAGGTACATACCTTCCCAACCTATCAAAAACTGGGGCACTTGGTTTGCTGACATTGTTGAAGAATAAATCTAACTGAAATGTGTGAGGAGATGTCTCCCTGTGGATGAAAAAACGTAGAAATATCAGCCTTCTAACAAGTAGTTCTATACTAAAACAAAAATACAGCAAGTACAAAGTTAAGAGCAATTCCAGGATTAGGACATAATATTTCTAAGATTTAAATAACAAAAATATGCAGTTAACCATGTTATTAAATGAAATCTATTCATATTTAATTCCCAAATAACCAACTGTTCACTTTATTATTAAAAATAGGCCAGGTGGGGGGCTGGGATTGTAGCTCAGTGGTAGAGCGCTTGCCTCGCATGCGTGAGGCCCTGGGTTCAATCCTCAGCACCACATACAAAGCAGTAAAATAAAGACACTGTGTCCATCTACAACTAAAAAAATACTTAAAAAAAAAAAAATAGGCCAGGTGTAGTGGCGCACACCTGTAATCCCAATGACTTGGAGCCTGAGGCAAGAGGACCACAAATTCAAGGCTAGCCTCAGGAACTTAGCAAGACTCTGTTTCAATATAAAAAGGGCTAGAGGTGTTGCTAAATGGTAAAGTGCTGCTGGGTTCAATACCAATAAATAAATATTAAAAATAAAATTTTTTTTCAGTTGTAGATGAACACAATATCTTTATTTTATGTGGTGCTGAGGGTCAAACCCAGTACCTCACACATGCGAGGCAAGTGTTCAACCACTGAACCACAACCCCAGCCCCTAAAAATAAAATTTAATCATCAAAATCAAGATCATTTTAGTCATCTTTCACCTGCAACTTGGTGATTACCTTAAATATTTCAAGCTTTAATGTGTTTAAAGACAATTATTGTGATATCTAGTGTCCCACTGATCAGCAAAAAGAATTATAAAGCCTGAATTAAAATCTGTATAGTAGCAATTTACCTATTCTGAGTTTTCTTTACTTTTCTTTTTCTTTTTTTGGTAGATTTTAGAGTTAAGATTAAATCCTATTTAATTTGCATTAGACTAAAATCTTCTTACACTTAACGTAAAAGATACTATATAATAGCATCCTTGACTGAAATTCCTTAGACTCAACTAAAATTTTGATTTTAAACATCACATGCTTTACTGTTCATTTGCATAAAAAGGTACTACAACGGATTCTTTCATGAACTTACGGTAGAAGTACAAATAGGTACAATCATTCTGAAAAGCAATGTGGCAATAAAATTCAGAAGTCTGAAAAAAAAATTCCTATTATTTGATACACTTTTATCTAGAAAGTATTTCTGTGGAAACACTGACATCAAATAAAGACTTTTTTCAAATGCATGTTAAACATGCTATTACTTATAACTTCAAAACTAAAAATCGGGCTGGGATTGTGGCTCAGTGGTAGAGCGCCTGCCTCACATGCGTGAGGCACTGGGTTCGATCCTCAGCACCACATAAAAATAAAAATAAAATAAAGATATCATGTCCATCTACAACTAAAAAAAAAATAAAAAATAAAAATCATCTAATGGTCCCACATAAGGACTATCAAATCAATTACAGCATAGTATTCCTTACAGACTATACACCTATTATAAATCACATATCCAAATAATACTTAAAACGATAAAAGTACTCATATAATATGAAATAACAAAAATACAAAAAAGTATATAGTATATAGTAGAAGCCAGGTGCAGTGGAGCACACCTGTAATCCCAGCACTTTGGGAGGCTAAGACAAGAGAATCGCGAGTTCAAAGCCACTTCAGCAACTGCAAGGCACTAAGCAACTCAGTGAGACCCTATCTCTACATAAAACACAAAATAGGGCTGGGGGTGTGACTCAGTGGTCAAGTACCCCTGAGTTCAATCCCCCATACAAAAAAAAGCATATAGTAGAGTCACATTAACTTTACTTGAATTCAATCATATGGGCCCAGCAATTCTACTGTCTTTTTCCTATCCTTCCTCTTCATACTAGACCATGGCCTCCAACGTCTTAAGAAAAAGCTTTTGAGCTTCCAAAGGCTCAGGTCTTGGTCACTGAAAAACAATTTAAAGAATCAAACATGGAAGCTGGTTGTGGTGGCACAGGCCTATAATCCCAGCTACTCCAGAGGCTGTGGCAGGAAAATCACAAGTTGTAGACCAGCCTTGGAAACCTAGCAAGACCCTGTCTCAATAATAAACAAAAAGGACTAGGAGTGTAGCTCAGTGGTATAGTATCCTTGGGTTTAATCCTCAGTATCAAGAAAAAAAAAAAAAAATCGAGAGAACATGTGGAATGTAGTCGTTAAAAGCAGTCATTAAAAGGATGAACTGTGGGGGCTGGGATTGTGGCTCAGTGGTAGAGCGCTTGCCTTGCATGCGCAGGGCACTGGGTTCGATCCTCAGCACCACATAAAAATAAATCAGTAAAGATATTGTGTCCACCTACAACTAAAAAATATTAAAAAAAAAAAAAAAAAAAGAGCACATTTAAGCTGAGTGGGTATCAGCTGCAGTTAAACAATCTGCTGCTTCTATGTACTGTGTATGTTTTTAAAAAAAAAAAAGGATGAACGGTGGCTGGGCACAGTGGTACACGCCTGTATTCCCAGCACTTTGAGAGGCTGAGACAGGAGAATTATGAGTTCAAAGTCAGCCTCAGCAATGGTGAGGTGCTAAGCAACTCAGTGAGACCCTGTCTTTACATAAGACACAAAATAGGGCTGGCGATGTGGCTCAGTGGTCAAGCACCCCTGAATTCAATCCCTGATACCAAAAAAATAAAAAATAAAAATAAAGGCATTCTGTCCATCTACAACTATTAAAAAAAAATTTTTAAAGTCAAGTTAAAAAACACTTTATCGGGGCTGGGGTTATGGCGCAGTGGTAGCGTGCTCACCTAGCACGCGAGAGGCACTGGGTTCGATCCTCAGCACCACATAAAAAATAAAATAAAGATATCCTGTCCACCTACAACTAAAAAATAAATATTTAAAAAAAAAAAAAACACTTTATCTACTTGATTATGTCAACCCACAATATTTGGGAAAATGTAAACTCATTTCTACCAACTTTTTTTTAAAAAGGATGAATAAAAAAATCTTATCTACGACTCAGGTCAAATAATTCCTCTTTTCAAGTTTATGATGATATAGACATTATATAGAAAACTCAGTAGTTAATTACAATGCAGAATGACCATAAAGTTTCAAATTTTATTACTTGCAAAATAGTACCTTAAAATTCTGCATTTAAGAATAAGTTTCAACCACAGTGAGTCTCAATATCATGTACATCTACAAGACTGGGATCCTAATTAGAAAAAGATATACTCCATATTTGTACAAATATGTCAAAATAGACCTACTGTCATGTAAAACTAAAAAGAACAAATTTTAAAAAAAAGGTTTCAGGGGCTAGGGATATAGCTCAGTGATAAAACACTAGCCAAACACACACGGTGAGGCCCAGGATTGATCTCTCAGCACTCCAGCCACACACACCCACACACCCATACCCACAAGAATAAGTTTATAAAACAATCTTTAATCAAAAAATAGTTCTGCAAAGAGAGTGACTTACCCATATGCTCTATTGTCAGGTAAACTGCTATGGGCTCTCACTCCTGGGGGTATGACTCGCACTTCATTGATATAAACCACACATGGAAAACGAACCACATCTATATGAGAACTTTGCTTTTAAAAAGGAGAGGAAGAAGAGACACACTATAAGCAAAACAATGCTTCCCAATTTAAAATATACTCATCTTTTAATTTTTTTCATTCAAAACATTACAAATAACCTTAAACTCCATATCATTAAATATTTTACAATGCTGTATAAATCATTTTTGATGGCTGATTATAAAATGCACCTGTTAACTCTCAATTAATATAACATTCTCTGTAGTGTGTTACCTCCCTGCTGATATTTTGCTTAGGTCAATACAGTTCACAATCTCTTTTTTTTTATGTTTTTTTTTTAGTTAAACATGGACACAGTGTCTTTATTTTGTTTACTTATTTTTATGTGGTGCTGAGGATCGAACCCAGTGCCTCACACGTGCGAGGCAAGCGCTCTACCACTGAGCCACAACCTCAGCCCAGTTCACAATCTCTTAAGTGAAACTTTTGGAGCCAGCTGTCTTTCAAAATCCTGACTTTTTGAATTTTTAGAAAAGTAATATGATACAAATACTATATATTACTTAAGAATTCCAGTGGCTTCTGGGACAATCAATATCTTATAACCAAAACATAAATATTTCTATAGCAACATGTATCAACATTCATACTAAATAAAGATTATAACTAGTATAACATTGGTTCAAATTAGATTGCATAGCCAAATGAATTCCGGACAGTTTCAAGGTATTATTATTTTCAAAATAACACTTACAACTTTGAATTTCTGAATTTTTAAATTATAGATAAGACATTCAGATCTGTACTTAATTAGCTTACTTTTCTAAACTTTACATACCAAATAATGTCAAAGGATCAGAGAAACCATTTAGATACTGAATAGCTGAGGAACTCTCAGCAAAAAAAAAAAAAAAAAAAATCAAATGGATAGTACAAATTATATTTATTACATACTTATCCCTATGTTACATTTGACAGAGAATTAGACAAATGCAGCTCTTGTGGTCAATAAAAAAAATTTTTCACATTGTTTTTGGAATATTTTACATCATTTTCCTAGCGTTTCAATCAACCATCATTTTACTTAGTGGTTAAAGTTCACCATGAGAAGAATGGTTCACATTATTTACACTTGGAAAGGCTGAGTCTTCAAGCTGCAAATAATATCTTGCCTATCATAACAGACCAAAAGAACAACACGTTCAAGTTAGTCTTCCCTAGCAATGTAACAGATGACTTCCTAATTTTGCATTTTAAACCTGGAGATTATAATACCTAGGCATAAAAATCTGACAGTGTTTACTATTCAAATGTACTTTAAACTCTCACTGGAATAAAATAAATGGGATGAACCTAAAGTGAGACTGACTACTAATTATTCTCCAATACCCATTGTCCTCTTCTTCTAGAGAAGTTTTAGCTGGACACAAGTTAACCAAAGGCTATTTCTCAGACTAATGTGAACATGTGATTATTAAATTCATTGACATAAATGGAAACGATGCAGGCAATTTTGCATGCCCTTAAAAAGAAGGTTCAGACTTTTGGAACTATCTTCCACTTTTTCTTTCAATGGTCTGCTTCCTTTCTAGAATATAGATGTTATGATGAGCTATTGTGGGCAATGCAAGCAATGTTGTAAGGATAACAGAGGAACAATACAGACAGAAAGGCTGGGTCCCCAACACTGTAGAACCATTATATAGATCCTAGGTTATTTTCAACTAGATTACTGAAAGAGAAAATCCTATTTTATGTAAAACCACTACAATGCTTGTTTTTGTTAGAGCTGAACTTGTATCCCAATGATTATATCTTCTATAGACAACAAATACATTAGATTTATATGAAAGAAATAACCATTATACCTCATACTTTGATGCTATATTTCTCTCTGGTAACAAACTCTTCTACTTAAAAAATTGTACTATATAGAAGTTCCTTGGCTCACATAGTTATGTATGCTTTTATATGCATAAAGAAAGCTTTAAACAAAAGTTTATCAATTCTATCCTCCTCTCTACCCTGCCCTCTGCTAATCAATGGTATTAGCAATAGTTAGGATATAATCACTGTGGCCCTAAAAAATTAATTTAAGGATTTAAAAACAGTCTTTCAGAATGTATTTTGTTTATAAACAGAAGAGCTGCTTTATTAGTTGCTACCACTCTTATTCAATATTTACTTTTAAACATTTACTAAATGTCTATTATGTTCCAAGGTATGCTGGATTCTAAGGGAACAAAGTCAAGACATATCTCTGCCAGTCAGGAACCCCCAACTTACTATAATATATAGAGAAAACATCATGATACAAACAGTGCAGACAAGATGCTTTGAAAACTCAGAGGGGTACTTACCTAGCTCAGATTTTGAGCAACCGTTTTGAGGGAAAGAAAAGATGTGTCAGGGAAGGTATCCCCAAAGAAGCTGTACCTAAGTAAAGTAGGTACAGGAAAACAAGAATCAACGGAAGAGAGCTTTCTTGGCCAAAGGAGAAAGCATGCACAAAAAGAATGTAAACAAGAACTTGGAAGGTTCAAGAAATTGCAAGCATAGCTCACCATGCCTAGAGAGCAAAATGAGGGAGGAATTTAGGGCAGAGTAGCTGAGCACAACCATCAGAATTAAGAAGAAATAATTCATCCACAGCCAGAAGGCAACTTCATATCCAGATCCCCATGTAGGACCTCTCTCCTGAGCCCCAACTGTTATACACAACAGCCCACTAGGCATCTCCACCAGAATGTCCCTCAGGCATCACAACTGCAGCAATTCCAAAACCTAACTCTCCCACATCAGTGATGGCACCATTATCCACACAATGCCCAAGAAATTATCATCTTTTGTTTCTCATTCTTATCTATACCATCCATTCATTCAAATACTAATTCCCAGTGATTATATTCTAAATAGCTCTCATATCCATATTTCCCTTCATTCCTATTGTCATTCTTTTAGTTCTATGACTATACCGCTCTAATAGGTATTATATCAAAAACAATTCTAACTGGTTTTGTGCTTTTTTCTTGCTCCCCTCCAACCCATTCTCCTATTGCAACAGGGTCTTCCTAGACTATAAATACATCACTTCCTTGCTCCTTCCTATAGCCAAGCCAAATTCCTAGGTCTTATAGATAAGATTGGCCTCTTAATCACGCCAAACTTACATCCCTAACATACCACTCTTTTTCAACTTCATAGCCTCGTTTATGCTGTTCTCCCAGTTTAGAACCTTCTGATAGCCCTCTTCCCCAACTCCTGTACATGTCAGGAGTTGGAGTTCTTTTCTCTTCTTTACTGAGGACTGAACCCACGGGTACTCTACCACTAAGCTACATCCTAAGCCCTTTCTTATTTTTTCTATTGAGACAGGGTCTCACTAACTTGCAGAGGCTGGCCTCAAACTTGTAATCCCCCTGTGTCAGCCTCTGGAGCAGATGGGATTACAGCTTTCAAAAGAAAGATGATCAAGCCTAGTTAAGCATCTCTCCCTTATATACCCAAAGTCCCTTATCAAACTGAGTTGTAATTGCCTCTTTTAACCCTCCTCATTAAAATATATCTTGCAAGAAGATGAGAATCAAATCTCAGTTAACTGTATATTCACAATGTCTGGCATATTTTTTAATGAACGAAGAACTTTTAATAGGTGCTTAAAGGTGATTGAATTGTTCTCAAAGAGTTTAAAAAAAAAAAGCAAGTTGACAATGAGAAATCATGGAAAGTTTATTATCAGTAAGGTAACAGGAATATGAAGAATAGACTGGTCAAGCCCAGCGTGGTGGCACACCCCTGTAATCCCAGCAGCTTGAGAGGCTGAGGCAGGAGGATTGCAAGTCCAAAGCCAGCCTCAACGATGGCAAGGCACTAAGCAACTCAGTGAGAACCTGTCCTAAATAAAATACAAAACAGGGCTGGGGATGTGGTTCAATGGCTGAGTGCCGCTGAGTTCAATCCCCAGTACCCCCACCCCAAAATAGACTGGTAAGATTCCATGACTCTGAGACACATTTATCCACAGGAGTTATATTGTGTGGTTAAAGGTCACAACATAGCTGTCTCCCACTCCTTCTTCTTGTATCTCTAGAACTACCTTCTTTTCTCTTTCTACCCTCTCTCTTAGCTATCTTATCTGTTCCCATCATCTCTGTTATCACTTCTGCAGATGACTTACAAATTGGTTTCATGAATAAACTCTAAAGTGACCACTAAAACAAAGAACTTTCTGGCACTGACCACTTTCTCCAAGACTATATTTCAACCCAACAATTCCACTCTAAAAAGCAATATTAAAGAAATAAAGATGAATTTAGGCCCATGAATATCACAACACTGTTTATAAAGTCAGAAACCTATATGTATGGGAATTTAGTATATAAATAATAGCATTACCATTTAAATAAATATGCAGCCAATTAAAAATGATATTATATATCTAAGGGAAAGAAAACAGGATGGCTAGGGGACAGGAATTGAGAGAAAGACTTACTTTTTACCCTACACCCTTTTGTATCTTTTGAATTTGTACCTCATATATATATTACCTAGTCAAAAAAAAGAAAATGTCTTAAAATAAAGTTTGCTTTTTAAGTGATATATATGTGAATTTCTCGATTTATAAGGATGCACAACAATTTGTTGGGTGAAAACAAACCACAAAACAGTACTGGAACATTAATGTAGGTAGTGGGTACATACGTTTAAGCATTATCATATTCACTAGAAGATTTGGAAAACATTAATATAAAGAAAATCATTAATTATACCTACAAAATTATAAGTAAATACTGATTATAACAGGTTTGGGGGAGAAAGAAAATTAATTCACTTATATCAACAGGAATATCAAAATATAGTGTCTCTCTACTCATATACTTGTTTACCAGTTAATTTTAGTTAAATCTGACTTTAAACAATTTTTCAAATATGTTAATTTTAGTTTTACCTTGCATTCTTGATTTGCAATGTTAAGTGTTTTATTTACTTATTGGAACATTATTTCCTCATAATCAAGGTCTGTTAATAAATTTAACTGCCTCTCTTCTGAAACCAGGAGAATTGGCCTTATAAACAGTTTAACACTTCTTCATGTGAGGAAAAGGGGATTGTTGCAAATTAAATAAAGATACAAAATGAGCAAAGAGATTTAATGATAGTTGTCACTAAGAAAGGTGATACTATGAAAGCACAGGCTTTTCTGCATTTTCTAATTTTTCTAGAATGAAATTTAAATTTACTAAAATATTTATTTTTTTCATTTTTATAAGAGTATCATACAAACCACAAACATTATTTGTAATCCACTTAGTACAATTCATATCCCTTTAAGGTAAACTAAAATTTTACAAATTATTTACAAATCTCAAAGGATTACAAATTCTTTTGAGAACAAGGGCAACAGCTTTTGTTTTATTTTTACTTGTATTGCCCCTCCTAGAGCTGTACCCTCACCTTCAAAAGTATTTTTCAGAAGCCAGCTACAGTCACACATGCCTGTAATCCCAGACACTCATGCGGCTGAAGCAGGATTGCAAGCTCCAGGCCAGCCTTGGCAACTTAGTGAGGTCTTAAGCAACTCCGTGAAACCCTGTCTCAAAATAAAAAAAATTTAAAAAGGGCTGGGATATAGCTCAGTGGTAATGCACCCCTGGGTTCAATCACCAGTACCAAAAAAAGGTATTTTTCATAAATAATTCTTAAACAGATTCCCAGCTTCCTATTGGGCAAATATAGTTTACTACTAAACACATTAAAAAACTACAATATTCAGGGATGGATACATAGCTCAATGATACAGCACTAGCCTAGCACATATGAGGCCCTACATTTGATCCACAGCACAATACAAAAAATCTAAAAAAAAAAAAAATGCTAAAGTTATCTTTTTCTCATCAAACTCATTTCCAGACTCTTCTGTCACTAACAGCCCCACAAGTTCCATAGTCTCTAAAACTAAAATTCTATCATTTTAACTACATATATTCAATTTCCATCCTATCAATTTTATATACAAAATGTATCTTGTATATTCCTTCGTATTTAGTCCCACTGGGTCAGAGTATACCATGGCAGGAAAATATGTGCTGGTGCATCTTAAATCTATTTATGCCACTTTAGGAAAAACACCTAACCTCTCAGACTCCATTTCTGTATCTAATGAAGATAACTACCTTTTTGAAATGGATGAAAGAATCAGAGATAATTTACTCAAATAACCAACACACAATAGGAAAGACAGTAGACTGAACTGGACATAACTTTCCTATGTTCATTCATGAATACACAACCAGTGAAACTCCACATAATGTTCAACTGCAAGAATGGGATTCTAATTAGACTGTTAATATTCCATATGTATAATATGTCAAAACACACCCTACTGTCATGTATACCTAAAAGAACATAAAATTAATATATAACCAACATACTGTCTCACACAAAGAAACTATCCAGCCAGGCAAAGTGGTACATGCCTACAACCTTAGCTACTTGGGAAGCTGAGACAGAAAGACAGCAAGTTCCAGGTACACCTGGGCAATTTACCAAGACCCTGTCTCAAAATAAAATAAGGGTTAGGAATGTAGCTCAATAGTAAAGTGCCAGCCAGTCTCAATGGCACACACCTGTAATCCCAGCACTTTGGGAGGCTGAGACAGGAGAATCCCAAGTTCAAAGCCAGCCTCAGCAACGGCGAGGTGCTAATAAGCAACTCAATGAGACCCTGTCTCTAAATAAAACCCAAACAGGGCTGGGGATGTGGCTCAGTGTTCTAGTACCCCTGAGTTCAATCTCTGTACCAAAAAAAAAAAAATTAGTAAAGTGCCCCTGGGTTCAAACCCCAACACTGGGGGGGAGAAAAAAAGTATTCAATAAAGGTTAGTAAGTGTTAATTCCCACCTAATTCAACTTTTCATTATGCCTTACTTTTTCTTCCTGATTTTGACACCTGTTTTCTCTGAGCAATTTTAGGTATTACTGATCAATTAATCTCCCTAATATAGTTCACTAACCATATAATTTGCCTGCTCAAAAACTTTCCACTTAGCTGGGTGCGGTGGCGCAAGCCTGTAATCCCAGCATTTAGAGAGACTGAGACAGGAGAATTGCGAGTTCAAAGCCAGCCTCAGCAACAGCGAGGCGCTAAGCAACTCAGTGAGACCCTGTCTCTCTATAAAACACAAAATAGGGCTGGGGATGTGCTCCTGAGTTCACTCTCCAGTACCAAAAAAAAAAAAAAAAAATTTCCACTTGTACAAAAGATCTTTGCTCCTTCAATGAACATTCAAGGAGCTCAATGATATGGCTTCAAACTGCCCCTCAGGTGCCACTTCACACTGCTACCTTTAGCATACCTGAACAAATGACTGACCACTCCAGTAAAATACCCTCCTTTCCTAACTATAGCTGTGATACATACCCTTTCTACCAAAGACCAAATTCATGTGATAAATGCCTTGGTGAAGTCTTTCTTAATACTCTCAAAAGAAGAGTATCTCTCTCTTCTGAAATCATGCAGCCTTTATATCCACAAAGGAAGTTAAATATCAATTGGGGGGGGGGTTTGTTTGTTTGTTTTTTTAAATATTTTTTACTTGTTGATGGACCTTTATTTTTTATTTATTTTTATGTGGTGCTGAGGATCAAACCCAGTGCCTCACACATGCTAGGCAAGTGCTCTCTACCACTGAGCTACAACCCCAGCCTCTCAATTGGGGTTTTAATATGTCCAATAATGATAAGTATTTTTTAAAAAAAAACATGATAAACTCCAAGGAATCCTCATTGTGCCTCTTTATGTACTTGTCACATTCTAATTTGAATGATAATTTTGTGGACCTAATTCTACAATCAGTTCAGTTATAAACTTTTTTAAAATACGGTATATCACTATGTTACCCAGGCTCTCACTCTCCCAAGTAACTGGGACTGCAGTTCCACATCCCCACAACCAAGTGAGTTATAAATTTTTTGAGAACAAACATTTCAAAATTTATTATTTTCACCAGGCATGGTGGCACACACCTGTAATCCCAGTGACTCAGGAGGCCAAGGCAGGAGGATCACAAGTTCAAGATTAGCCTCAGAAACTCAGAAAGGCCCTAAGCAACTTAGCAAGACTCTGTTTCAAAATAAAAAATAAAAAGAGGCTGGTGATATGGCCAGTGGTAAAGCACCTCTGGGTTCAATCCCCCTGTACAAAAAAAAATTATTTCTCCTTCAAGACTTGGTTCAAATGTAACCTCTACTAAAGCTTTCCCAATCATCCTCAGAAGATGGCATTTACCACCTGTCCTGTCTTCTCATGGACTTCAATGTTTGTCCAAGAATGAAAGAAGGAGTGATAAATTAAATAAATGATGAATGAATGAATGCCAATTTTCCTGAACTAGAATAGCACAGGACTAATTTATCACATGTTTTCTTCAAATATTTACCTGTTTTCTACTTCTGTACATGACAGGTTCTGCTACAACTACTGCTGCCACTGTGAGTTTTCTTAAACAGTTGGAGTATAGCAGTCATTAAATAAACCATGCCAACTGACCCACATGGAATGTAAGGCCAAATATTATTTCACTGTCAGTAAGACATATTAACTCAAAGGCCCCAAACTTCGACTTTTACTGACCTATAAATCATTCATTAAAATAAAAGATAAATGAGCTGGGCTTGTGGCTCAGTGGTAGAGTGCTTGCCTCACACGTTTGAGTCACTGGGTTCAATTCTCAGCACCACATATAAATAAATGAATAGAAATAAGGTCCATCAACAACTAAGAAAATATTTTTAAAAAACAAATAAATAAAAGATTAAAGAATAAACCACTTCCCATATCATCACTATTTCATAAAAGAAAGACTATTTTAAACATTTTGCATTCAAACATTTATTTGAGCACCTACATTTTCCTAGACACTGTTGTAGCACTGGAAATACAACCAAGAATAAGAGACACTCTAGGGGCTGGGCTGTGGCTCAGTGGTGGAGCACTGGCCTGGCAGGCGTGAGGCCCTGGGTTTGATCCTCAGCACCGCATAAGAATAAATAAATCAAGACACTGCGTCCACCTACGACTAAAAAAAAAAATTAAAAAAAAAGAATAAGAGACTATCTATCCTCATGGAGCTTGATACAAGAACATACTCTTCATAAAAATAGAAGAAATAATCTAGCTGGGCTTGGTGGGTCACGCCTGTAATTCCAACTATTTGAGAGGCTGAGGCAGTAGGATCACAAGTTTGAGGTCATTCTTAGTGACACCCTGTCTCAAAATAAAAAGGGCTGGGGATGCAACTCAAAGGTACAGTGCCCCAGGTTCAATTCCCAGAAGAAGAAGAAAAAAATCTTCGAAGAATAGTTCTCTAAAATGATTTAAGTTTACATTAAGACAGAAGAGGAGGTTTGATCACACATACACACACTCGCCAATTTCTCTGTGGACTTCGTTAAAGTTCACTTTTGACCAGCTTTCAGTTAACTAGCTATATTCAAGTATATCACACGTTCAAGAGCCCGTAAGTAATTTGGCACAGAAAGAATGCTACACAACACTGTGCCCTCGCCCCACAAAATGACAATACATTTGCTTTCTGAAAACAATTTTGACTGCGATTCTCTCAACTCTTCCTACTTTTAATATTCGCCACGCAAATAAGTTGTACGCATCTCATGTCCTAATGTGTGAAATCTTTTTCAAACTATTAGAAGTTTCATGACAAACTGAGGAATACTACAATCCTGAGCCGAAAGTGTGTCACAACTGAGCGACATAACTTCCATTAGAAGAACAACCTAACAGAAGGAATTTAGAAACATTAACTCGGAACCATGAAGCCAGAGGGAGCTGCTCAGACTTCTGCACTACTGTCAAGGACCAGCTGCCCAAGACACCTCCTGCACCCAGGTAAAACTGAGAACCTCGACCCTTCTCAAAGCCCAAAGTTGACAGAAAAAAATAATAACATTAAAAAGTAATGCCAGTAAAACAACCAATTCGAGCAAGACGCCCGGGAGGGGGATGCAAGTTAAAGCAAGGAAATGAAGGGTCTGTCACCCCCTCCCTCAGACGCAGAGCTCACACCCAAGCTGGGGGATGGGGTGTGTGTGCGTGAGGAATTAAAGCGTCAATCAGTAGGAGGAAAAATCCAGGACGCTAATGATTTTTTTATGAAAGTCCTCAAGTCGAGGAGTAGAATCAGAATCAAGTCGCCAAGCCTTACCTCAGCGCTTGGATGTTTAAAAGTATCTAAAAATAGCAGCTCCATCGCCGAGTCCACCGCCATGTTTGCCGCGGGCGGAGGACGGGGGGAGGACTTCCGGGGCAGCGCTCCAACCTCGGAGACAGCTGCTCAGGAGAGGGAGAAAAGGAAGCACTTCCTGTGATCAGAGCCCCAGCGCTTCGAGACTGGGCCTATCCCAACGCGTCTTGCTGCCTGAAGTGGTCGACCCCGCCTTCTCCAGCGCGGCGAAGGGCGCCCTCTGAACGCCTGGGGGGAGGGAGCGGGGAGGAGGAGGAGGGGACTACGGCGTACCCAGTGGTCCAAACCGTGTGGTTCAGTGGCGCTACGGAGCCACGACGACCTCGGGGAGGGAGCGGTGGGGTGGGGAAGGCTCTGAAAGGCTGCTGGAGGGAACATTACCAGCTCTGGAGGACCGGCCTCGTGTACGGTTACGAAAGCAATCTTTCTAACTCTGGAGATGCAGTGAGCGGAGTTGCAGAGTAAAACATTATTTTTAAAAGAAGAAAAGGAAGTGTTTCAGAAAACGGAGACTTGTTTTATCTGTAAAATGTGAAGAATAAAACCTAACCCATAGGGTGATTGTGAGGATTCACTGAAATAAAATTCAAAGAATTGTGTAAGTGAAAACGTCATGAATAATATAAAAGGGAAGTCAGTGAAAAGACTGTCGTGTACTGAAAAGCGTTGGAGCAACTGGAACTGCACACAGCTGGTTTGTTCATCTAAATTGTCACAAGCCCCTGGTAGAGTTAGGAAATAGCAAGTAAAATAACATATTCCTACCCTTCTTTCTGGGAAAATCTAGCACACATCCCCAAAAAATGCCTACAAATATGAAAATGTTCATACACATTTTATACTTGCACAAGAGCTGAAAACCTAACTGCCCCTACACAAGAAATAAGTACACAGGAGTGTATTTATATAATAGTATATAGTGGGTGTAAAGAATGAACAAGTCTGGATCTCTTAATGTGGATAGTCTAAAAGCCAGAGGATGTGGCTCAGTGGTAGAAGTGCTTTGTGTAGCATGTGTGAGGCTCTGGGTTTGAGCCTCACTACATATTGAGAAATAGTGTAGTGTAAAATAGCACTTACACAGTTCAAAAAACGCAAAATAATATAAATTTGGGGAGGAGCATATGTATTACAAAATTATAAAGTACATTGGAATGATAACTAAAACTACAATTTAGTGCTGAGCTGGAGGGATTTGTAATGAACAAGAACAATAGGGCTTCGAATATTTTGACAATCTATTTTTTTTAATAAAAAGGAAAAAGTTTATTGCTTTGCTAGCAAGGGAGAAACACAGGGGACTCCTGTTCCAAAGGCTGTGCTTCTGCCCGTCAGCAGGAACAGGGAAGTTTTGAAGAGGTGATTCAGAAAAAAGGAGATTAGGAGGAGAGATCAAAAAGGAGAAAATCAGGAAGGAGAAGGATAGGGAGGAAAAAGGAAAAAGAAGGTTGGGAGAAAGAAAAAAACATGTAAGTTTGAAAGCCTCAAGGGATACAGTCAAAGCATCAAGTGAAAGTATTACATTTCCCCACTATTTCTAGCTTCCATTTCTATGGAAAGTGGGCAATGACATCTCCAAGCTACTTCCTGCTGAGAGCTGGCGAAGTTGGGGGAAGTAACCCAAAGTCCTTGTTCTCTGTCAGCTGGGGCATGCACGGTTAAGGACATTCAGCATCAGGGCAGTCCAGAGGTCCACAGTGGCAGATGGCAGGTGACTGGACAATGCATACCTAAGGCAGGGATCATACTAAGACAATAAAGACAGCAAAGCATTACTTTTTTTGTAAACAATTAGCACAAAAACAATTAGTATTTCAGCCAGTCTCTGAAAACCATGAGGACTGTAACTCATAATCTTATCACTAAAATACAAATGAGGTTCATCAATGTAGGAGGTTAGGAAGATTTGTAGGTTTAAGAAATCAGATTCAAAATAACTCAGGACAAATTTGCAACTCTTGCAATCATTATTAGTAGGCACTCTCACACAAGAACCCTTCCTTTATAGCCTCCAACTTTACCTACTTTGTTTGGGCTGACACAAGTGTACATATTAAGTTACATTTTAAAAAACCAATATTTTTCCTTTTAAATGTCCATGTGGGCTGTGCTTTTAGGCTATATTTCCTGCCAGGTGTTTAAGATCACCTTGGTCAAAACTGACCTTGTTCCTATGTACTCTTAAGAGTCAGCTGAGATTACTCAGAGATCACTCTTGGGGACATGTGCAAAGCCTCCTGGCTCCTTTAGCTTTCCTCTACCAGTGGTGCCACTTGTCAGGATGGGTCCAATTCTGGCTGACCACATGTGGCTTCTCTTGAAAGCATCCAGGGATATTTCTGTCTCCAGTGACCCTCTTCTTTGTGGAATGTGCACTGATTGGCTTCCTGTTCTTTAGAGGTCTTCTCAATCTCCCTGATCAGCAGATGGGGTGATTCACCAAAGTTGCAGGGCCCAGAGAGGGGTCTCATTGTTCTCTGCATCCTGGCTGACCTTAGAGGGTAAGGGTCAAAATGTTGGCTGCTTTTTCCTTGGCCCTTTTACTCCCTTAATTTTGGTCTCCTAGTTTTTTATTTTAAACACCCAGCAAGCCAGTTTCACCAGTCTTAAAGAGGGAGTAACAGGTTCTAACTTCAATATCTATAACTTTACAGATACCCTTTTCATTTAATTGGGGTTAGTATTAGTACAGGAAGTTGGCATTATATACTATCTGACTTGTAAGTGATGGCTTATTATCTCAAATTAACCCAGATTGTTTTTTGTTTTTTGTTTTTTTAGAAGCAGTACCTCTGCAAAACACTAACAGGCAACATGTACAAAATTCACAAGGAAAATACAAAATAAAATTAACAGAGAAAAAACATATTCAGTTTGTGTAATAGCTATGAACCAAGAAAAATGACTTTTATAATCTTGAACATTTACTTAGTTATATATTATATTCCCTGTTAGAAATCACAGTAATCTTTACAACAATGAGCTGGAGTCTAGACTATTTTGGAGCCATTCTAACATGGGATAAGGTGGGAGGCAGAGCCTTATCTCAAGTAAGATGGGGCTCTTCACAAATAACACAATACAACATTACATCTGAAACATGAATCAAAGAAAGGCTAAGAGAGCTTTTAGTTTTCTTTTTGTGGAAAAAGTGGCAGGCGGTCTCCATGTTTTACAATGTCACCTTTAAATAGATCAGGCTCTTCTTAATACCTTCCAAAAATACATTTAAATTCCAATTCCAATGTGAAGAGTAACACAAAATTGTATATATAACTTATTGACAACAGGTTACTTTATCCAGCTATAAAACATCAAATACATGAATAAATACCAACCAAATTTGTTATTTCCATACAAACACAAGACTTTTGCTATACATAATTTTATTTTAGAGAACACCAGCTCTGCAAAGTGCTCTTCAAAGCTTTACATTTAACTAAGTTTAACTTTCAAAGTACAATTTAGAATCCAGAGTATACAGTAACAATAATCACAGGTCTGAATGGGTTAACAAAAAAATCAAAGGATAGCCTTAAATCTCTTATACATTTAGGAAACAGTGTTAATGGTCAGAAATTGACTTAGTCAAAGCAAACAGATATAAGACAGATCTTCAAATGACAGTGTGGCCCTTCTATATCAGATATAATGTATAAAAGAGAACATTTACTGATTATCTTACCCGTAAGCATACATAAACTTCCATTGTATAAACTTTTATATAACACTTACACAAGGCTTAGAGAGAGTTCTCAGATGCATATACATACCTAGGCACATATATTTAGGGTGTCAACTATATTGTTATAAACTAAGTAACAGTTGTTGGTTTAACCAGTTACAAAATAATTACTTATGATTTTAAAACAGGTACAAACCTTAATTCCTTTTAGACTTAGTTTCCCCAAGTAAGAAAACCTAATAAATACAAGAAAATTATCTTAATAGATGAGAGCAAATCAATGTTTCAGACTACTTCATATCAGTACATTGAAGTTCAAGTAACTTTAACTGTGCTAATTATAGCCAATTTAATCACAAACACAAACTTTTTGAGATTTACCTTCCACAAACCTTCAGAAACATACTTAAACATTCACAACTTCTTTACATCCTTAATTTTGTCCTCTTTCATCTTGGACTTTAACACAAGAACATTACTTTACTAGACAAAATACTTTCTCATCCAGAAACATTTCTTTTACCCTCTAATTTTCCATACTAAAATATATTTCCATTCTGACGATTGGTACACTGAATTGGATCATGTAGACCATTCACGTTCAATGATAGGGGTGAAAGCTTACTGTTACAGTTTGGATCTAGAATGTCTCTCAAAAGCTTAGGTGTTGAAGACTTGATCCTCAGTGCATCGATACTCAGAGGAGAAGCTTTGGGGAAATGATTGGACCATGAGGGCTCTAATCTCATCAATGGATTAATCCACTGATGAATTCATTGTTGAATGTTCTATTGGGAGGTGACAGAAATTGTAGGAGGTGGAACCAACTTTGGGCTTATATCTTGTCCCTGGACACACACAGATATTCTCTCTCCCTCTCTCTCTCTCTCTCCACCTTCACGATCACCCACCATGATGTGAGCAACTCTGCTCTATCGCATCCTCTCTGCCTTGATGCTCTGCCTCACCATAGGCCCATAGCAATGAAGCTAGCCAACCATAGAATGAAAAGTATGAAACTGTGAGCCAAAATAAGTCTTTCCTCCTTCAAGTTGTTTTTCTCAGGTATTTTGTCAGAGTGATGAAAAGCTGACTAATACACTTGCTATCACATTCAGGATATGGTGATAATAACTAAACTTTTGGGAGAGTCCAGAATTCCTTACCCATCACTTCTCATAGTACATAAGGCCTCAAGTTCAATTTGGCTCATTCTTTCCCCTTATCCTTACCATATTACCTGGGTGATTCAACCATTCCCAGCTAGACTGAACCCTTTAATACAGAAGTATTTAACATTTTCATGCCCTTGCTTACATGGTGTTCTGTACCCTGAATATGACCCCCTCAGTGTGGCTTTCAAAAGCCTACATAAGCCGGGCGCAGTGGGTCAAGCCTGTAATCTCAGCACTTAGGGAGACTGAGACAGGAGAATCGCGAGTTCAAAGCCAGCCTCAGCAATGGCGAGGTGCTAAGCAACTCAGTGAGACCCTGTCTCTACATAAAACACAAAAATAGGGCTGAGGATGTGGCTCAGTGGTCAAGTACCCTTGAGTTCAATCCCCAGTACCAAAAAAAAAAAAAAAAGCCTACATAAAGTTCAATAACATCCAAAGGAATACACTATCTAAGGGGAAAAATTAGCCAAGGAAGTAAAGGCTTATACACTGGAAACTACAAAATATCACTTAAGAAAATAAAGATTTTAATAAATAAAAATATATTACACTTTCATAGATTGGAATGCATAATATCATTAAGATGGCAATACCACCCAAAGTTATTTACAGATTCATTGCAATTCTCATAAAAATTTTGATTGCATTTTTTTCTGCAGAGATGAAAACGCTGGTCATCAAATTCATATAGAATTTCAAGAGGCTCCAAATAGCTAAAACAATCTTGAAAACAAATTTGAGCCGAGTGCGGTGGCACAAGTCTGTAATCCCAGCACTTAGGGAGGCTGAGACAGGAGGATGGCGAGTTCAAAGCCAGCCTCAGCAACAGGGAGGCACTAAGCAACTCAGTGAGACCCTGTCTGTACATAAAACACAAAATAGGGCTAGGGATGTGGCTCAGTGGTTGAGTGCCCCTGAGTTCAATCTCCAGTAACAAAAAAGAAAAGAAAAGAAAGAAAACAAAACAAATTTGGAAAACTCACAATTCCTGATTTCAAAACTTAACTCCAGAGCTACAATAATCAAAACTGTGTGATAAAAAGAGTGTGGTAGAGCACATCTGTAATCCTAGTGACTCGGGAGATTGAGGCAGAATTAAAAATTTGAGTCCAGCCTCAGCAATTTAGCAAGACCCTATTTTAAAATAAAAAATAAAAAGGACTGTGGGTGCTGTTTAGTGGCAAAGCAGCCCTGGGTTTAATCCCCAGCACACAAAAAAAAAGAAAAGAAAAGAAAGAAATCTGTGATAATGACATAAAGGTAGACATATAGTAGTTACCCTTATCTATCAAGTATGTACTAAATATACTATATTTTCCCACACATACCTATACAAATTTAAGGCCTTTTCAATTTAAGCTCTTATCATACACTAAAACTTTTGGCGTATGAGGGTATGACAGCAAAATCTTCACATTTGCACAGATTGGAGATTCTTACCACAGACCTTAGCAATTTTTTTCTTTCCTAATTAAGTCAAGAATATTCATCTTTTTCCTTAAATGAAACTATTTATTTATTTATTTATTTATTTATTTATTTATTTAGGGTACTAGGGATTGAATTTAGGGGTACTCGATCACTGAGCCACATCCCCAGCCCTATTTTGTATTTTATTTAGAGACTGGGTCTCACTGAGTTGCTTAGCACTTCACTTTTGCTGAGGCTAGCTTTGAACTTGTGATCCTCCTGCCTCAGCCTCCCAAGCCACTGGAATTACAGGCATGCACCACCATGCCCAGCAAAGGAAGAAACTGATGACCTCTTTTTGGCATATGCAAATTGTAAGCATTACTACTCTTTACCTTTGGGACCATTATTAAGTAAGTGTTACTTGAACGTAAGCGCAGTGGTACAGTGAGAGTCAATCTGATGGCCAGCCTGGCTATCAAATGACTAATGGGCAGGTAGCATAAACAGAATAGGTATGTTGGGAAAAAGAATGATTTATGTCCCAGGCAAGATGGAATGTGACGGCACAAGATTTCATCATACTACTCGGAATGACATACAATTTAAAAGTTATTCATTGTTTCTAGAGTTTTTCACTTAATATTCTGGCCCACAGTTAACTGTAGGAAATTGAAACAATGAAAAGCAAAACTGTAAATAGAGAGAGACTACCATATAGTCCAAGGGGATAGAATTAAGAGTTGACAAATTAACCTTTACGTATTTGGTGATATGATTTTCAACAGTAGTGCCAAGATCAGTCAGTGGGGAAAGAATCATTTTCAACTAATAGTGATATAACTTAATATTCACATACAGAAGAATGAAAACATGATATCCACATGCAAAAACTAGGCCTCGTATCATACAAAAATTAACTCAAAAAGTATCATGGAGCTAAAACCATACAAATCTGAGAGGAAAACATGGGAGCATATCTTCATGACTGTGGTTTTGGAAATGGAGTCTACTCTTGGATATGATACCAAAAACATAAGCAACAAAAGGGAAATAAATCAGACTTCATCAGCACTAAAAGCTTTTGTGCATTAAATGACAAAAAGACAACTGCCATGGATTCAGTGTTGGTCCCTTCCCAAACTCATGCTGAAATTTGGTTGCTTCTGTGGCAATGTTAGAAGATAAGGTCTTTGGGAAAAGGTAATACAGCCATGAGGGCTCTTCCCTCATGGGTGGGAGTAATACCATTATAAAACAGTAAGTTTAGGACTGGGGATGTGGCTCAGTGGCAGAGCACTTGCTTACCATGCAATTGGAACCCCAGCACTGAAAGAAAATAATAAAATAAAGTAGCAAGTTCCATCCCCCTCTGCTTCTTTGCCCTTCCACCTTCTGCCATGTGATAATGCAGGAAGGGTCTTGCCAGGCGGCTGGCACTCTGACCTCGGACTTGCCAGCCTCCAAAACTGTGAGGCAATAAACTTATATTCATTATAAGTTACCCAGTCTCACCAGGCACAGTGACACATACCTATAATCCTGCTGCTCCGGAGGCTGAGGCAGGAGGATCACAAATTCAAGACAAACCTCTGCAACTTAGCAATATTCTATCTCAAAATAAAAGTGGCTGGAGTTGTAGCTCAATGGTAAAGAGCCTCTGGGTTCAATCCCCAGTACCACAGAAAGAAAAAAATATTACCCAGTCTTAACTGAATGTAGCAGTGCACACCTATAATCCCAACTACTCCAGAGGCTTAAGTAGGAGATCACAAGTTTGAGACCAATCTTAGCAAATTAGCAAGACTTTGTTTCAAAATTAAAAATAAGAAGGGCTGGGGATATAGCTTGGTGGTAAAGTGGCTGTGGGTTCAATCCCTAGTACTAAAAAAATAAAATAAATTACCCAGATTGGGTCAGTGTCCCCTTTATAGCCTGTGAACTTCTTTCAATATAATGATAGTTCACCAATACATCCCCAGTTTCCTAGTACCTAACACATACTAAACTCTCAAAAATGGTTATTAAATTAATTAATTCATTTTGTCCTATTTTTGAATCCCATTATTGAATAGTATATTTGCGTATTTTATATAACAAATCCTTGGATTGTACTATTCATGTTCTTTCATTTTTGTCTATCTTGCTCATCAGATTATAGACTCCCTCAGAAACAGGGCTTTATAACCAGTTTGCAGCAACTACTGCCTGTTTTTACCAGCTACTATGTCCTTCCTTCTTAGATTTTTACCACCTTACAGTGAAAAGAGATCTTCCAGAAAAAACAAAAATTGTCACTAATTTGAAAAAGTAATTTATGCAAATCTGAATATTTATTAGAAGCAACTTGACAAAAAGAAAAAGATGGGAAGAAAGATCCAACCAGCTGACAACAACTTAATGTTGCATTTATTTGGTAATAAATGAGCTCCCTTCCAAGATGACTGGCATTCACACAAGTACACAGAGGAGGAGGACAGTGTAAGTGAACTGCCAAGCATTTCTACCTCTTATGAGAACAAGTACCTCTTTCTCTTGGAAAGGAACAGCTGATTTGGGAATCTGGCAGACTGCCAAATACAAGACATTCATCCACCTTCAGGAACACAAAGTGCTTCGTGTCCTTTCTCTAGGAGCACACTCAGAGTAACAGCTGCTACCTTTCTCCAGGACTCATTAATAGAAGTCCCTGAAGCCATGGCTTTGCTGTGAATCTTCCAGATCATTCTTCAGTATGCAGTCTGGAGATTTGGGAGGCTCAGACAGGAGAATCACAAGTTCAAAGCCAGCCTCAGCAACAGCGAGGCACTAAGCAACTCAGTGAGACCCTGTCTCTAAATAAAACACAAAATAGGGCTGGGGATGTGGCTCAGTGGTTGAGTACCCCTGAGTTCAATCCCCAGTACCAAAAAAAAAGAAAGAAAGAAAGAAAAGATTTGAAAAACATAGATTGTAACCTATGATATACAAAAACTGCCTCAAAATAAGTATACCAATTAGTACTAATGGTTCTGAAAGATTTAATGACCCCAGCTGTTTTCCAACTGTTTTTCCAGCCTGGTGAAGGCATAAGATACCTCTCAAGAATCCTGACTATTTTAAAGATGGGCAAACAACCAAAACTCTGTGATACAGTTTCACCCTTGAGTATCATGTTTACACGCTAAAGACCTTGAGTCTTACATATGGCCTTTTCCTTTTTTGTAATTGGTCTCTATTCAGCAGATCTACAATGTCTCAAAGTATGTTCCCTGAAGAAGCCCCATGGAAAAAAGTCTGTGATCAAAAATCATTTGAAAGCTGAGCGCAGTGGCGCATACCCGCAATCCTAGCACTTTGGGAGGCTGAGACGGGAGAATCGTGAGTTCAAAGCCAGCCTCAGCAACAGTGAGGCACTAAGCAACTCAGTGAGACCCTGTCTCTAAATAAAATATAAAAAGGGCTGGGGATGTGGCTCAGTGGTCGAGTGCCCCCGGGTACCAAAAAAAATCATTTGGGAAACCCTGCAAACCTCTTAGAGTTTCACATGCAAGTGAGTATAAGATAAGCTCTGAGAGGTATACAGAAAAGAAACTTTAACTTTTTAGATCTTAATTATTAGCAATTGTAGCTTCATATAAATTTGCTCTTAACTTTATTCCTATATTCTTTTTTTTTTAATTTTTTTGTAGATGGGCACAATGTCTTTTATTGCTCTGTTTGAGGTGCTGAGGATCGAACCCAGGGCCTCACGCATGCGAGGCAAGCGCTCTATCGCTGAGCCACAATCCCAGCCCCCTGCTATATTCTTGAGAATCAGTGACTTCAACCTTCTCATTAATGTCTATTAAGCACCTACGTATACATGTGCATGTGTGTGTATAGTGCTAAGGTTGAACCCGGGGCACTTTACCACTGAGCTGCATCCTCAGCCCTTTTTTTTATTTTTATTTACTTATTTATTTATTTTTGGTACTAGGGATTGAACTCAACCACTGAGCCACATCTCCAACCCTATTATTTAGAGACAGGGTCTCGCTGAGTTGCTTAGTGCCTCACTATTGCTGAGGCTAGCTTTGAACTTGTGATTCTCCCATCTCAGACTCCCAGAGTGCTGGGGTTACAGGCATGTGCCACCGTGCCCAGCTCAGCCCTTCTTTAAAAAATTAATTAATTTTTTTGGTACCAGAGATTTAATGGGGGGAGAAGGCCTTTACCATTGAGCTACATTCCTAGCCCTTTCTATCTTTTTATTTTTGAGACAGGGTCGACTAAACTGTTTATACAGCCTCACTAAGTTGCTGAGGCTGGTCTCAAACTTGAGATCCTCCTGCCTCAGCCTGCCATATTGCTGGGATCATACGCGTGCACCACCATGCCTGGCCCTTTTTGTTATTTTGCGACAGGGTCTTGCTAAATTGAGGAGGTTGGCCTTGAACTTGTGATCCTCTTGGCTTAACCCCCCTAGTAGCTGGAATTACAGGCATGTACCACCACACCTGGTTCAGTGCTTTTTTTTAAGAGTAAATACACTAGGTAGATTTGAAGGTCCTGTGGCATTAAATGAGTTATCTAAAGACTTGTTTTTATTTAAGAACTTATTTGGCAAACATCAGAAAGATGACTGATTATCTAAGACTGTTTGTAAAATTATAGAATATAGTGTAAAGAGAGTGCTAGCCAGGCATGGTGGCATATGCATGTGATCCCAGCAACTCGAGAGACTGAAGCTGGAAGATCACAAGTTTGAGGCCAGCCTCAGCAACTTAGTGAGGTAGTAAATAAATTAGCAAGACCCTGTCTCAAAATGAAAAGGGCTGGGATGTAGCTTAGTGATAAAGTGCCCCTGGGTGTCCCCAGTACCAAAAAGATACATAGAGATAGAGATAGATAGAGAGAGAGAGAGAGAGAGAGAAACTGAATTTTTGAGACCTAGACCTCAGATATGATATGGCAAGAAAAATGTGAGACATTCCAAGTATTTAATTCAAGGACCTACCTTCCTTCTTCCCTCCCTTCCTCCCTTCCTTGGTGGTTGTGGGTATCAAATCCAGGCATCATGAATGCTAGACAAGCACTTTATCACTGACCTACATCCACAACTCCCCAAAAAAAATTTTTTTAAAGATTGTTTAATGAAATATGTGAAGCAATGAATACATTCATTATATTCATTGTGATTAGGGTTTTACAGTGTACACTGTCAAAACTTAGCAAAGTGTACATTTGAAATATATACGCAGTTCATTGTATGTCAGTTATACCTCAATAAAGTTAAAAAGAAAAAGTGTTTAAAGAATATTTATAAGCGTGATAGCAGAGTCAAGGTTAAAGTATCCATAGATGAACAATCCTAAGAGTACCACAGCAGGGCTAAAGGAAGCAGTAAAGGAGACATCACAGAACTCATCTGACATGTAGCATAAGCAATGAGCCAGCATCCCACAAATGATCTGTTGCTCTCTGTGATGAGTTAAGTACAGAAATTGGGAGTGAGCATTTGGAAACTTCAACAGCAATATGACAGACTCACATTACATTTGTTACCAAATAATAAAAAACCTGGGGATATTTTGTATAACGTTTGCTTTGTTTTCACTTCTCTGGTAATTCATTTTTATTGTCATTTGAAAAGTACTGATCAGCAGTGGGATGATAAATTTTAAAAGATTGTTCACCATGAACAGCATGAGAAATCCTAGCTGAACAGAATTCAACTCTGATAAAACATCAGCTTGGCAGGAATAGAGCAAAAGAAACCGCATACCTCAGATTCTCCTCCCATCCTCTGATCTCTCTGTCTCTCTTTCTCTTTTTTTGGAGGGGTACAGGGGATTGAAGCAGGAGGATCACAAGTTCAAAGCCATCCTCAGCAACTTAGTGAGGCTCTCAGCAATTTAGTGAGATCCTGTCTCAAAATAAAAAATAAAAAGGGCTGGAGATGTGGCTTAGTGGTTAAACACCCCTGGGTTCAATCTCCTGTACCAAATAAATAAATAAATAAAATTAAAATGCCCTTGACTCTTCTTTGCCCCTCTCTACTGAGTTTTCAGGACTTGGGAAAACTTCCTCTGACTTTCACACCCAATACAAGCAGGAGCTACCTGTGTGCTCTTACTGTACACATACTTTATCATATCATTTATTTTTCCTGGGTGATATGCTAGTTGACCTTCCTTCTAGAAACAATAATCCCCTTGAAGGAAAAGACTACATCATCTTCCTGATTGTATTTCCTTGCCCAATAGTACCTAGACACAATAGGAGCCCTCTCTATATGTTTGTTAAATTAGTTCATAATAGAGACCTAGGATGATCAGTGACTCTTCAAGGAAATAGAATTAGAACTAGATGGTTTCTAAAAGACAGATAAGAATGGTGTAAAGATTGGAGGACAAGACTTTATTGGAATACACGCTCTCGGGCGGAATCCCCTATCCATCAGAGTGTGTCCAGGAGAAATGGCACTGGAGCTTCCGTGCACAGAGAATTTCAAGAAAGCCCGGTCAGGAAGGGGAGGGCTTGGGGGCAGGAAGAGAAGATCAGAGTCCTTCCTGGATAGGTCAGGAAAACCCGCTGATTGACAGGAGGCGTGTCTACTGGTGACTGTCAGCATCTGGCTTGCCGCTGCTCCTCAGCTGCTGACTGCAGCTGCCCTGACCGGTCCCTTTAATTGGACGTCCTGGACCCTGGCCCGACCTAACAAATGGGATGGCCAGCAAGGAGGCAAGAGAGTTCCAGGTTGGTATAATAATTTGAGCCAAGGTAGAAAGACCAATATGTTCAGAAAGTGGATGAGTGTGAACGAAAGAACTAAAGATGAAACCAGGCATGGTGGCGCACCCCTATAATCTCAGCACTTTGGGAGGCTGAGAAAGGAGAATCACGAGTTCAAAGCCAGCCTCAGCAAAGGCAAGGTGCTAAGCAACTCAGTGAAACCCTGTCTCTAAATAAAACACAAAATAGGGCTGGGGATGTGGCTCAGAGTACCCCTGAGTTCAATCCGGGTACCAAAAAAAAATGGGAGATGTCATCTGAGATAAGGAAAGTTATGAAAATAATTTATATGAAGAAGTTAGTCTGCATTTGGATTTTGGGCAGTCAAAGTAGATGAAACCAGGCATCGATTTCGTAGTTCCCAATGTGGATCTTGTCCATATACTTCACCTTGGTGATCGCTTCATGCTCTTTCTCTAGGGCTGCTGTTGTGGGGTCCATCTCTGCGTAAGTCTTCTGCACGTGGTTGATCTCATCATGCTTGCGCTCTTGGTTTCGAGTTATCTTGCGCTCAGGCTGCTTGATCAGCTCACTCAGGTACTTCTCTGAGTTCTTCTGTACAGCATCCTTCACTGTCTTGGTCAGTGCCAGCCAGTTCTTATCTACCCATTCATCCAGTCGCCTGTTAAAGCCCACATAGTGTACATAGAATTCCTCTCGGCCCTCCTGGTCATTCACTCGAGACTGGATCACTTCTGCAGAATCATTCAATGAATAAAATGACCACTGTGTTTGGCCCTACACTGTGTTGTTACTGGATACAACAGTGAATCACAAGAGATCTTGCCCTCCAGAAGTTTCCAGGTTGATGGAGGAGAGGCCCACAAACAGCAAATTACAACATGTTACCTATTCCTGGCTGAAGTATGAAAAAAATGTTGAAGGAACATACAGATGGGGACAACTCACTTTGCCTGAAGGAAGTCAAGAATGGCATCCCAGAGGATACAAGCTAAAAGAATGACTAGACGATAGCCAGGTAACAGGAGAAAGGGAAAACATTCCAGAGAGCAGGGTGTTAAAAGGCACATGGTGTAATCCCAGCACTTAGGGAGGCTGAGACAGGAGAATCACAAGTTCAAAGCCAGCCTCAGCAATGGAGAGGCACTAAGCAACTCAGAGAGACCCTGTCTCTACATAAAACACAAAATAGGGCTGGGGATGTGGCTCAGTGGTCGAGTGCTCCTGAGTTCAATCTCCAGTACCAAAAGAAAAAAAGAGCACATGGTTTTCAGAGCCAATAGCACGTTCTGGTCTGGCAATGTCCTTTGCTGGGGAGGCTAGAAACCAGAGAGGACACAGAAACGAATGCCACTCGTAAAGGAAAAGTGATGGTCTGGAAGGTCCTCTTTGCTGGCACTGTAGGGGAAGACAGAAGGTAAAGGCAGAAACAAACGAGACCAGTGAGGAAGCAGAATCCCAAAGAAAAGGAAATGAAGCCTAACATTTAGTAAGTAAGTGGAACGGGACTTCTGTATATACTAAGAACCTCGATATAGCATTACTAGTGGCTTTGTAGGGGGCACATGCATAACCAGAGGATGACAACCTCCCCTTACTGGGCTGGTTTCTCAGCCCCCTAAAATCTATATTCTTATTTATATCTCTGTGGTCCAGGAAAAAAACAAAGCAAGATGTGAGAAGTATTTGTGTGATGAATTATGATAATAGGCAGATTTTCCCATTGATTTTATTTACCCCATATATATTTGTTTTAGTCAGCTTTTTCACTGCTGTGATCAAAAGACCTGACAAGAACAATTTTAGGGATGGAAAAGTTTATTTGCGGGCTCACAGTTTCAGAGGTCTCAGTCAACAGACAGCTGGCTCCATTTCTTGGGGCTTGAGGTGAGGCAGAACATCATGGCAGAAGAGTGTGGTGGAGGGAAGCAGCTCAGAACCTGTCCACCAAGAAGCAGAGAGAATGGATTCAAACTAAAAAGCTTCTTTTCAGCAAAAGATACAATCAATGAGGTGAAGAGATAGCCTACAGAGTGGGAGCAAATTTTTACCACACACACATCAGATAGAGCACTAATCTCCAGAATATATAAAGAACACAAAAAACTTAAACAAATAACCAAAAACAAATAACCCAATCAATAAATGGGCTAAGGAACTGAAGACACTTCTCAGAAGAAGATATACAACTGATCAACAAATATATGAAAAAAGGTTCAACATCTCTAGTAATTAGAGAAATGCAAATCAAAACTACAGACACAGTGGTGCATGCCTGTAATCCCAGCACTTTGGGAGGCTGAGACTGGAGAATCGCAAGTTCAAAGGCAGCCTCAGCAACAGCGAGGTGCTAAGCAACTCAGTGAGACCCTGTCTCTAAATAAAACACAAAATAGGGCTGGGGATGTGGCTCAGTGGTCGAGTGCCCCTGAATTCATCCCCAGTACCAAAAAAAAAAAAAAGATTTCATCTCGTGCCAGTCAGAATGGCAGTTATCAAGAATACAAGCAACAATAAGTGTTGGCAAGGATGTGGGGGAAAAGGCACGCTAATACATTGCTGATGGGACTGCAAATTGGTGCAGCCAATCTGGAAAACAGTATGGAGATTCCTTAGAAAACTTGAAATGGAACCACCATTTGACCCAGCTATCTCACTCCTTGGTCTATACCCAAAGGACTTAAAAACAGCATACTGCAGTGATGCAGCCACTTCACTGTTTATAGCAGCTCAATTCACAGTAGCTAAACAGCGGAACCAACCTAGATGCCCTTCAACAGATGAATGAATAAAGAAACTGTGGTATATATACACAATGGAATATTACTCTGCATTAAAAGAGAATATAATTATGGTATTTGCAGGTAAATGGATGGAGTTGGGGAATATCATGCTAAGTGAAATAAGCCAATCACCAAAAGCCAAAGACAATGTTTTCTCTGATAAGCGGATGCTGATCCATAATGGGAGGTGGGTGAATGGAGGAACTTTGAATTAGGCAAAGGGTAGGGAGGGGAGAGAAGCAGGGGAGGTATGGGTAGGAAAGATAGTGGAATGAGATGGACATCATTATCCTAGGTACATGGATGATTGCCCAAATGATATGACTCTACATCATGTACAACCAGAGAAGTGAAAAGTTGTGCTCCATTTGTGTACAATGAATCAATGTGCATTCTGCTGTCGTGTATAACTAGTTAGAACAAATAAAAATGAAGATGGGCACGGTGGCACACGCCTGTAATCCCAGCACTTTGGGAAGCTGAGACAGGAGAATTGCGAGTTCAAAGCCAGCCTCAGCAATGGTGTGGCAGTAAGCAACTCATTGAGACTCTGTTTCTAAATAAAACAAAAAAATAAGGCTGGAGATGTGGCTCCGTGGTCGAATAACCCTGAGTTCAATCCCCAGTTCCAAAAAAAAAACCCACCAAAAAACAAAAAACAAACAAAAAAAGTGCAGAGAGAGCTCTGTTCAGCAAGGACAGAACATACATCCCAAAGGCATGCCTCCAGGGACCCACCACCTCCAGCTACATCCTACCTGCCTACAGTTACCACCCAGTTAATCCCTATCAGGGGATTCATTCACTCTTTAGACTAAGGCTCTCATAACCCAGTCATTTCACCTCTAACCCTTGTATTGCTTCACACATGAGCTTTTATGGGACACCAAATAACTAAACCCTTGCTACATTTTGTATGATGCATTTATGACTTTTTTCCCTTAGTGCTAGGGATTGAACGCATGGCCTCATGCATACTAGGCAAGTACTGTATCACTGAACTACATCCCCAGTCCATGTATTTATGAGATCGTCTAGAAATGTGAAAAAATAAATTTAGCTCAACTAGTAAATATTATTTGATCTACTCCCTGTACCAGGAATTGTATCAGGCACTGGAGATACAAAGATGAATAAGACATAAGTCCTTGACTTCATCAAGTTCAATCCCTCATTATCTTTCTTTTTTTCCACATTATCTTTCCACCCGACTGTTGATTATATTAGCTTCTTGACTAGATTCCCTTCAGTCTTGCCCTTCTTTTTTTTTTTTTGGGTACCAAGGATTGAACTCAGGGGCACTCAACCGCTGAGCCACATCCCCAGCCCTATTTTGTGTTTTATGTAGGGTCTCACTGGATTGCTTAGCACCTTGCCATTGCTGAGGCTGGCTTTGAACTTACAATTCTCCTGTCTCAGCCTCCCAAAGTACTAGGATTACAGCGTGTGCCACCAAGCCCGGCTGCTAGTGTTTTTTATAGTAGCTAACACAATCTACCAAGTAAGTCCTAGAGAATTAAATAATGGAGGATTACATAACATTAGCTGTGGTTTTCTTCTGTTAAAAATATTTCAGATATTCTAATTTTGGCAAAAATAATAAGGTTGGATATAATTTCCTACCAAATGAAACTATACTCCCAAAGAAAATCTCTTTAACCAGTTTCAGTAGCACACACCTTCAACTCTAGCTCCTTGGGAAGCTGAGGCAGAAAGATGGTGAGTTAAAGGAGAGCTTTGGAGAGCTGGGGGTGGTGGCTCAAGCCTGTAATCCCAGCACTTAGGGAGGCTGAGACAGGAGAATCGTGAGTTCAAAGCCAGCCTCAGCAATGGCGAGGCGCTAAGCAACTCAGTGAGACCCTGTCTCTACGTAAAACACAAAATAGGGCTAGGGATGTGGCTCAGTGGTCGAGTGCCCCTGAGTTCAATCCCCAGTACCAAAAAAAACAAAAAAACAAAAAAAAAAAAAAAAAAGGAGAGCTTTGGAAAACTTAGTGAGACTCTGTCTCAAAATAAAAAATTAAAAGAGTTGGAGTGTGAGTCAATGGTAAAGCACCCTTGGGTTCAATTCCCTGAGAAGGAGAAAGATGAGAAGGAGGAGGAAAAGGAGGAAGTCTCTTCAGCCTCAATACAATCCCTGAGATCAATAATGGCACAAATTGATTGATCAATAATGGCACAGTTTGATTGATTGATTGATTGATTGGGGGGCACCAGGGATTAAACTTGGGGCACTCGACCACGGAGCCACATCCTCAGCCCTATTTTGTATTTTATTTAGAGACAGGGTTTCATTGAGTTGCTTAGCGCTTCACTTTTGCTGAGGCTGGCTTTGAACTTGCGATCCTCTTTTGTCTCAGTCTCCTGAGCGGCTGGGATTACAGGAGTGCGCCACTGCGCCCAGCCTACAGCTTTATTTTTAGGAAACAATGATTAGCCCAATATTGTCATTTTCCAAGTGAAGCCAATCCAATTTTAACTCCCACAAGGCTGTTTTTGGATGACAATCATCTTGAAAGGAAACTTTGGTGGATAGATGTGATTTATGCACCTCATATGCCTTCCTTTGAGAACCACCCATTTGCCATTTTGTTTAGTCCTGGTGTGAATACAATCATGGAACCCATGCCCCTGAAAACTGCCTTCAGATGAACCTCCCCATGTGGCACCAGTGATGGCTGCAGAGGTGGGTCCATGACTCATACTGGGGAAGCCAAGACCCTTCCAGGGACCACTACATCTTTCCAGTGAGGTAGGGAAGCTGGGAACGTGTGAAAATAAGTAGTTCAAGGCTATCAAATTGGGTTATGGACACTGAACCCAAAACCAGAAGAATTTTGCCCAGAAGAGTTTTTTTAGCAACATAGAGTATTATTTTAAAGCAGACCATTTCCAGTGATGATAAGTCAACAACACAACCTTCTACATTTTGTAACTATGAACACAACCAACATTCTACATTTGTAACTATAAATGCAACCAACCTTCTGTATTTTATGATTGTAAACAAGGTGAAATTTTACAACACTATATAATCATAAACACAACCAAAATTCTGCATTTTATTACCATAAAAATAACCAACTTTCTATATTTTATAATTATAAGCAAAGGAAAAAATTATAGTATTTTCTAACTAAACATGACCTGAACAACAAGCCACCTACATAATGTTTTGAATACATTTAAAGAGTTAGAAAATATTGGCTTATCAGTCAGTGAACGGGTTCAGATACCAAAATTTTGATTATTTAATGCAGTTAATGTTTTTTAGCATTTATAATCTCTCAGCATACATCACAGTCATTCTCATTTATGTAAAAATCATAAACAAAAGTAATCACTATAATTACTTATAATTACTCTGAAAAAAATTTTTTTTAATTCACCACTTGTTTTAAAAAAAAAAAAAAAAAAGAAGCCAAGCACGGTTGCTCAAGCCTGTAATCTCAGCACTTAGGGAGGCTGAGACTGGAGAATCGCGAGTTCAAAGGCAGCCTCAGCAATGGTGAGGCTCTAAGCAACTCAGTGAGACCCTGTCTCTACATAAAACACAAAATAGGACTGGGGATGTGGCTCAGTGGTCGAGTACCCCTGAGTTCAATCCCCAGTACCAAAAAAAAAAAAAAAAAAAAAGACAGAGCTGGAAGAAGGTAATTCAGAGGTAAAGCTCTGCTTAGCACATGTGAGGCCCCAGGTTTGATTCCCAGGAACAAAACAAACAAAAAAGAGATAGAAAAACAAAAATAAACAAACAAACAAAAAAGACTAAAACTGCAAATTTTAAAGAACTGTTTTAGTGACTAACCAAATCACAATACTTGATTAAAATAATTTATACCTTTCAAAATATATTTTAGGTGGATGCAGTGGTGCACACCTGTAATTCAAGTGACTCGGGAGTCCAAGGCAGTGAGACTGCAAGTTCAAAACCAGCCTCAGCCACTTAGCAACACCCTGTCTCAAAATTAAAAATAAAAAGTGCTGGGGATGCAGCTCAGGGATTAAGCACCCCTAGGTTCAATTCTTAGTACAAAAAAGAAATATAATTTTAAATTATTTAAAATTTAATTATAAAATTTAATTATAATTTTAAATATACATTTTAAGCATAATGTGAGCTAATCTTTTTTCTCTTAAATCATTAGATAAACCAGAACATGATTTCATTTGAGTTAAATTATTACTTTTATTTATTTATTTAGTGGTGTTGAGGATCAAACCCAGGGCCATGCATGTGAGGTGAGGGCTCTACCACTGAGCTATCCATGCCTAACTCTTTTTATTTATCTTTTTGTTTTTAAATGCTTATTTTTTAGTTGTAGGTGACAGAATATCTTTATTTTATTTTTATGTGGTGCTGAGGATCGAACCCAGTGCCTTATGCGTGCTAGGTGAGCACGCTACCACTGCGCCATAATCCCAGCCCCTTTATTTATCTTTTTTGAGTTTTACCTTCATTAAGATACACAGGCTGAGCTGGGCCCAGTGGTACTCACCTATAATCCCAGCAGCTCGGGAGGCTGAGGCAGGACGATTGCAGGTTCAAAACCAGCCTCAGCAAAAGTGAGGCACTAAACAACTCAGTGAGATCCTGTTTCTAAATAAAATACAAAATGGGCTGGGGATGTGGCTCAGTGGTTAAGCACCCCTAGGTTCAATCCCTAGTACAAAAAAAAAAAATCACTACACAGGCTGTTTTGACCGGAAAGGTTCAGAATGTTGAGTTTCTACACTAATGGTCTGAACTACTTGACAAGAGTATTAAGAAAAATTTTTTTATCTTACCAGTGTATAAAACACAAAAATGTTAAATTTGCCTCAAATTATTTAGTGCCACTCTATGCATTCGCCTTCAACTTCTCTAGATTGTGATTACATTATGGAAAGAAATCTTTTTTTTTTTCCTAGTGCTTGGGATAAAACCCAGGGCTTCATGCATACTAAGCACATGCTTTACCATTAAAGTACACCCCAAAACCCCTAGAAGTCTTTTGTTTTTTTCATTCTTTCCTAAGGTTAATACAGTTAAGCAGTTGGTTGGTGTTTAGGTAAAATTTGTTAAATGAACAATGAATTTAAAAGGTATAAAACACACATAACCACCATATGTAAGTGAAAAAAAATGTGAACCCAGAACCCTCTCAGAAGTGGAGATCTAGACCACTTGGATTTGGAAGGGGCTACTCCTCTACTAAGAACTGAAGAAATGACAAAATAGAGTTAGAATTGGGAGATATATATATGTATATATATATATATGTACACACACACATATATGGGGGGTTGGTACTGGGGGATTGAACTCAGGGGCACTCAACCACTGAGCCACATCTCAAGCCTATTTTGTGTTTTATGTGGAAACAGGATCTCACTGAGTTGCTTTCTTTTATTCAATAGGTAGCTACATTTCTGTGTGTAAGAAATGGCAGGAATATAGTGAATTAGGAGCGAATAACCCAGAAAGAAGTGGCAAGAGCATCAGCAGAAAGGGTGATATACCTAGCAGACTGTGATGTACCTAGCTTTTTATTTTATTTTTTTGGTACTGGGGATTGAACTCAGGGGCACTCGACCATTGAGCCACATCCCCAGACCTATTTTGTGTTTTATTTAGGGACAAGTTGTCACTGAGTCACTTAGTGCTTCACTGTTGCTGAGGCTGGCTTTGAACTCGTGATTCTCCTGTCTCAGCCTCCCAAGGTGCTGGGATTACAGGCCTGTGCCATAGTGCCCAGCTCGTACCTAGCATTTTTGACATCACAGTAATCAAGAAATAAAATAGGGGTTAAGGTTATAGGTCAGTGAGGTCAGTGGTAGAGAGCTTGCCTAGTATGCATGAGGCCCTGGGATCAGTCCTCAGCACTGCAGAGAAGAAGGAGAAGAAGAGGAGAATGAAAAATGAAATGAATGACAAAGCCAGGCATGGTGATACACGCCTATAACCCCAACTCTCAGTCTGTAACCCCAACTCAGGAGGCTGAGGCAGAAGGACTGAAAACTTGAGGCCAGTCTCAGCAACATAGGGAGGGCCTAAGCAATTTAGTGAAACCCTGTCTCAGAAGAAAAAATAACAAGGACTGAAGATGTGGCTCAGTGGTAAAGCACCCCTGGGTTCAATGCCTTGTACCAAAAAAAAAAAAAATAGAGACAACAAAAAGTTTTCTCTGCTGAACTCTCTATATATGTATGCCAGTTAAAAAGATTAAAATAGCTGGGTATGGTGTTGTATGCCTGTAATCCCAACAGCTCCAGAGGCTGAAGCAGGATCATGAGTTCAAAGCCAGCCTCAGCATCATAGCAAGGCCCTAAGCAACTTAGT
>CM053400.1:144128666-144140685 GCA_028644305.1 Xerus rutilus
GCTCACGCTTGTAATCCCAGCACTTAGGGAGGCTGAGACAGGAGAATCGTGAGTTCAAAGCCAGCCTCAGCAATGGCGAGGCACTAAGCAACTCAGTGAGACCCTGTCTCTACATAAAACACAAAATAGGGCTGGGGATGTGGCTCAGTGGTCGAGTGCCCCTGAGTTCAATCCCCAGTACCAAAAAAAAAAAAAGAAAAAGAAAACGCCAGCACCTTGATCTTGGAATTCTAGGCTCCAAATGGGAAATAAATGCCTGTTGTTTATAACCTAATCCATTTATCATATTTTGTGACATATAATAAATGGGTATATAAAAAAGCAGACTAAGACATAATAAATACAATTAAAAATTAAGAGGTGCTAGGAAGAAAGTGAACAGGGTCTTAAGGGAGAAGAACAATCAAGGTGGTCAGGGAAACCCTGAAGAAGTTAACACTTATTCTGGGACTTGAGGGATTAGAAGCCAGTGCTGAGAAGAGTGGGGAAAGAATGTCGGTTGAGAGGACCATATGTGGGAAAACTGTAAGGCTAGACTAAATACAGCATTGGGTCAGAGAGGGATTGTTTCTTTGAGGACTGGGCACAGATTCTCTGAAAACGAGGACATGTTTCCCCACAAGGATTTGCCATGGTGAGACTATACTCACTTATGGCCAGGTCCTCCATGTCTCAAGGTGGCCACTGCCCAAGCCACCCCTGTTGATGAGATACATCTAGCAGAGAATACCATTATGAAAATAACCTATGCTCTGATTCTTTTCTTTTCTTTTTTTTTTCTTTTTTTCTTTTTTTGGTACTGGAGATTGAACTCAGGGGCACTCGACCACTGAGCCATATCCTCAGCCCTATTTTGTGTTTTATTTAGAGACAGGGTCCCACTGAGTTGCTTAGTGCCTCGCTGTTGCTGAGGCTGACTTTGAACTTGCAATTATCCTGTCTCAGCCTCCCAAAGTGCTGGGATTACAGGCGTGCGGCACTGCGCCTGGCTTTTACTCTGATTCTTTACCTCCCCAGGCTGCTGTGGTTTTGCATTTGAGTTTGGCCAGGGTTTTCCAACAAGCTATTTTTCTGGGCAGGGAAGAAAAATCAAGTTTGTGTATTAGTTGAAAGGGACCTAACTATATCTACCTTTTTATTTGCAGTATTGGGAATTGAACCCAGGACCTCATACATTTGGGCAGGTGCTCTACCACTGAACTGTATGCCTAGCCCTTTTTAAAGTATTTATTTTTGAGATAGAATCTCTCTAAATTGCCCAGACTGTCATTGAACTTGCAATCCCTTCTGCCTCCGCCTTCAGATTAGCTGGGATTATAGATGTGGGCCACCATGCCCAACCTCTTTATTTTACTTTAGAAGAGTATCTTGTGGAACAAAGTGCAATGGTGCACAACTGTACTCCCAGCTGCTTGGGAGACTAAGGCAGGAAAATCACTTGAGTCCAGGAGTTCCAGTCCAGCCTGGGAAACAGCAAGACCCTATCTCAAAAAACAAAAACAAGCCGGTCACGGTGGCACACGCCTGTAATCCCAGCACTTTGGGAGGCTGAGACAGAAGAATCACGAGTTCAAAGCCAGTCTCAGTAACAGCAAGGCGCTAAGCAACTCAGTGAGACCCTGTCTCTACATAAAACACAAAAAATAGGGCTGGGGATGTGGCTCAGTGGTCGAGTGCCCCTGAGTTCAATCCTCGGTACCAAAAAAAAAAAAATTAAAAAAACAAAAACAAACAAAACCAACATCCTGGACTCATGGACCTTAGTACTTATAAGCACAAAATTTAATAGAGATAATTAAATAAAGTTACATCATTTTCCTTTTGTCTGAAGACTATTCAAAAACACTGGAGTAGTAGCATTGCTTTTCTCCCTCAGCTGCTGTCTCTGTTTTGGTTCATACTCTTCTGTCTTCTGATTGCCATTGGAATTGTTCCTAAGTGCCCCAACTGTTAACCATGTTTTTTTGTTTTTGTTTTTGTTTTTTAACCTATATCTGTTTTTTATTTTTGTCCTTTCTGCTTTTCCAATTAAGATACTGACATATTCTCACTTTTAGGACATAATTCTTGAATCAAAAACAAAATCCCTAGAACTCTATTCTATAATATATGAAGAACTTCTCAATAGGATGTCTATTTTAAAGGGGACTTTAATAAAGGGCTTGGAGCAGAACGGAAACTGCGAATTACTACAGTGTACTGGCTGCATATGGCCACGAGGGGGAGCCTAAAGTCTGAGTCTATTTTATCAGCAGAGCTGCAGGTTTGGTTTGCTCTTCAGGCGTCATCTTTGCCTTTGACCTGCCCCAAACCCAAATATGTATCAAAATTGCGAAAGACAGACAGTTCTGTTTTCATCAGATAGTATGATACCTGGGAGCTTTTCCTGACCATTTGCTGTTTCAGCAAAGTGGTTAAGAGGCCAGTGTGACAAAATGAGTGTTCTAAAGCAGAAGTGAGGTCCTGGAAATCACAATTCTAACCAGTATGCAAAGAAATTTCAATAGATGGTATAGTAAAAAACAAAAACTAAACAAAAAACAACAACAACGATGTGAGCTCAGCTTTTCACACACATGTATGCTCCTGTTACAGTTCAGATAGATCGTTCTCAGAGGTGCCTGAAAAAAGAATTTAGGGACCCTGGATTCTGAAAAGATAACATCACTTCAGCCATGCTACAAGCAACATGAAAACACATGAAATAAAAGTTTGGCAGAATCTGAGTGCTATCCACCTCGCTTAAAGATAAGGAATTGAGAGAATAATATCATGCACAGATGTCCCAGCCAATATTGTAGTCATTTGATTACTGATGGGCAACAGGAATTAATTTAACATTTAAATTAAATGTTAATTTAATTAACATAGTGATAGTTCTTTTCATTGGGCATTCAAGTTCATGGGAAAGTGCCTCTCTTTCATATCTCTATTGCTAAATTTACTAAACGTGTGCCCAGATTTATTTCAAAATTACTAGTCAGCCGGGCGCAGTGGCTCACGCCTGTAATCCCAGCACTTAGGGAGGCTGAGACAGGAGAATCGCGAGTTCAAAGCCAGCCTCAGCAATGGCGAGGCGCTAAGCAACTCAGTGAGACCCTGTCTCTACATAAAACACAAAATAGGGCTGGGGGTGTGGGTCAGTGGTCGAGTGCCTCTGAGTTCAATCCCCAGTACCAAAAAAAAATTACTAGTCAATCTTAGTGATTATCTGCTTCAATTTATTTTAAAATTAGTTTTTTTATAATTATCATCATTATTTGATTCTGGGGATTGAACTGTGAGCTTTAAGCATGTGTCGCACACACTCTGCCATCAAGCTCCGTCCCCAGCTGCTCTGCTTTTATTTTTAACTGTGGCTTCTGAATTCTCTTATAAGGCTCCAAGGCAGAAGTTAAATTATTTAGACGTGGAGATTACTCAATAAATTGAGTATATGGCTGAGCTGGGGTTGTGGCTCAGTGGTAAAGAACTTGCCGGGCGTGTGTGAGGCCCTGGGTTTGATCCGTAATGATGAAAAATAATTAAGTATATTGCTATTTTTGTGCTATGGAAAATTTGGTCCTCTTACTCTGAAAGGGTATCCATCAAAATAAAATTGTATAGAGCCAATTAAAATGTAATTATTTCCTCAAGCAAGACTGTTCAAAGTCTGTTCCATTCTTTCCATCCCTCTTACCCATCCTTGCCAGGATGAAATTGTGGTTAGCTTCATTCATTTCATAACTAATCTTCTTTCTCTACTTAATTATACCAGGTACCTGCTGTTGGCCTGATTTTTCTGAAAAACTGCTCTCAACTTCATTCATTCATTTACTCATTCAGGAAACATTATTAAAGGTTTGTAATATGTCTCCTACCATCTTAATTACATGGAAGAGAGACAAAAAACAAAAAGGCTGTTTTTCTCTTTAAACACATAGGAATATCACTATGGAAACTTCCTTAGCATTAAAACTCCAGCATAAGACCCGAGATCTACATTGTACAGATATCAATAGCAATATCACAATATATATCTAATTGCATTTAACATTTAAATCACAATAATATATGATTTACACATTTTTATCTTTACACTTTTTTTTTTGGTACCAAGGATTGAACTCAGGGGACTCAACCACTGAGGCACATCCCCAGCCCTATTTTGTGTTTTATGTAGAGACAGGGTCTCACTGAGTTGCTTAGCACCTCACCATTGCTGAGGCTGGCTTTGAACTTGTGATTCTCCAGTCTCAGCCTCCCTAAGTGCTGGGATTACAGGCATGCACCACCACGCCCGGCTTATCTTTACACTTTTGTCAATATGTAACTCTTGTTCTTCTGTTTAATTGCAACATGTTTGCAGGGTGTCAAGTTAAAGAAAAGAGAAAACCTGGAAATTTGGTGTTTCTTAGTTTTTCATACAAAGTAGCTACTGGTAACTGCCACATAAAATAGATTAATATTATTTTGCAAGGGTCTTAAAACCTTGTCAGTGTATATTTTTACAAGTATTTCTCCGTGCATCGCTGTGATTCTCCATCTTTGCTATACATCAGACTCAAAAAAAACACAATGGTTGTTCAGCACTGCCTTGTTAAAATTCAGTCAGGACTAGGGTTGGGGCTCAGTGGTAGAGCCAGTGCTTAGCACACAGGAAGCACGGGGTTCAATCCCCAGCACAGAGAAATGAAATGAAATTCAGATTCAGTAGGCAGAGGATTTGGGCTCAGACATAAGAATTTTCAAAAATCATAGAGATGAGTTTGACTCATTGTCAGACCTGAGACAAGGTGATGATAGGTAGTCAGCCATGAGCAGGTGGGTAAGAGGAGGAGAATGAAGAGGGGTGATCTACAGGAGGACATCTAACCCATCCATCAAAGTGAATCTGGAGTCACAGGACTGGGAATCACAAGAAATTTTATCAAAGCAGACAAACATCTGGAAAACGGGGATTGGTATGTCAAACCTCCCCCAGCCAAAGTTAATTATAACCCTTTAAGGATCTCTTGTGACCAGGTCATCATGACCCTCATATGTCACAGCTGTCTTATGACCAGATCATCTTGACCTTCACATATCAATCACAAAGTGGAGTATAAGAAACTAAGACAAGAACAAGGGGATCTAAAACCCTTAAAAGCCCAGACTGAGCCAGGCACGGTGGTGTACGCCTGTAATCCCAGCACTTTGGGAGGCTGAGACAGGAGAATCATGAGTTCAAAGCCAGCCTCAGCAATGGCAAGGTGCTAAGCAACCCAGTGAGACCCTGTCTCTACATAAAACACAAAATAGGGCTGGGGATGATGTTGCTCAGTGGTCAGAGTACCTCTGAGTTCAATCCTGGGTACCAAAACAAAAAACCCCAGACTATAAGAGCTACGCTTTCTTTCCAGAGACAGTCTGGTCCGTGCATACACTATGCATCCCTAACTTCACTATCTCTAATAAAGTCTTGCCTATTACATGATACGACTTGCTTGAAATCCTTCCTGTGTGAGGTTCCTTTATCCAAGGACCAGCAGCTGTGGACTCCATGGTTGCTTCAGCTCTATGGACCAGCTGTACAAACAGTGATGTAACCTTTACAGTAGACACATCAAATTGCAACTTAAAATCACTGAAAAACTCAAACTTCCAGGTACCTGCCGCCAGGCCTCTTCTTCCATCCTCATCCAGGTGTGGTGGCTCCACCTGTAAACCCAGCAACTGGGAAAGCTGAGGCAGGAGGATGGCAAATCATGGCCAGCCTCTGCAATTTAGTGAGGCTCTAAGCAACTTGTCGTAATATAATAAATAAGTAACTAAAAAAGGGCCAGGAATGTGCTTAGTGGCTCAGTGCCCCTGGATTCAATCCCTGGTACCAAAAAATTAATTAATGAAATTAAAAAAAAAAAAAGATTTCCATCCTGCTGGGCAAGACGACTGGCACCTGTAGTCCCAGTTACTTGGGAGCCTAGGACAGGAATCTCGCTTGAGGCCAGGAGTTGCCTGGGCAACATACAGAGACCCTCAACAGTTAGAAGAAGAAGGAAAAGGAGGACAGGGAGAGGAGGAGGAGGAGGTGGGGAAGGGATGGGGAGAAGAAAGAAAAAGGGCTGGGGCTGTAGGTAGGTGATAGAACACATTCTGAATTCCTGAGTACCATCCCCAACACTGCAAAAAAAATTTTTTTTCTAATTTTAAATTTTAAAAATTTTTAATTAATTAAAATTTTAAAAATAAACTGTTAGCAGGGCGCGGTGGCACAAGCCTGTAATCCCAGCACTTAGGGAGGCTGAGACAGGAGAATCGCGAGTTCAAAGCCAACCTCAGCAATAGCAAGCCACTAAGCAACTCAGTGAGACCCTGTCTCTACATAAAACACAAAATAGGGCTGGGGGTGTGGGTCAGTGGTCGAGTGCCCCTGAGTTCAATCCCCAGTACCATAAATAAATAAATAAATAAATAAATAAATAAATAAACAAACAAACAAACTGTTAAATCCAAAACAGAGATTATACACACACATGCACATATACATAATATATATGAAATACAATTCATTGAAGGGGATATAAACTGAAATGTTAAAATTATCTTTCTTGAGTGATGGGATTGTAAGCGATGTTTTATTTACTTTTTCTTATTCTAAATTTTTCCATAATAAACAGGTATTATTTTGGTAATAAAAATTAACTTTTTATACCTGAGTGTGGAGGTACGTGCCTATAGTCCCAGCTACAGTGAGGGGTGGGAGGAGCAGCTGAGGCAACAGGAGCACTTGAACTCACAATTTGGAGACCTGGCTGGGCAACATAGTAAGAGCCACTCACAAAACAGATAATAATAATTTTAAAATATAATATTTTCCAATATGGTAATTCTATACAAGGCTTTTATGAAGTGCTGGGATTGCAGGCATGCACCACCACGCCCAGCTTTAACCAGCCCATTTAAAAATAATTATTTTAGGGGCTGGGGTTGTGGCGCAGTGGTAGCGTGCTCGCCTAGCACGCGGGAGGCACTGGGTTCGATCCTCAGCACCACATAAAAAATAAAATAAAATAAAGATATTGTGTCCACCTACAACTAAAAAATAAATATTTAAAAAAAAATAAAAAAAATTAAAAAAAAATAAATAAAAATAATTATTTTATTTTGAGAGAGTCTTGCTAAGTTGCTTAGAGCCTCACTAAATTGCTCAAACTGGCTTTGAACTGGCAATCCTCCTGCCTCAACCTCCCGAGCCGCTGGAATTACAGGTATACACCAAGGCACCTGGCTAAAATGTGCCATTTCAATCCCTTTTTTCCCCCCCAGCGTTGTGGGTCACCACAGGGCCTCATGCATGTCAGGCAAGTACTCTACCCCTGAGCTACATCCCAGTCTCATTTCAATAATTTTTAAGTGTGCAATTCAGTGACATTAATGTTGTGCAACCATGACTGTTCTCCACCAGAATTTTCATGATGGCAACAGAAATTCTATACCCATTAAGTAACAGCTCTGCATTTCACCTGCCCCTGGCAACTACCACCATTCTGTGTACTGGAGGTTGTACCCAGGATTGAAGCGTGCCACCACTGAGCTGCACCCCAGCCCCACCATTCTGCTTTCTGTTTCCATGAATTTGATTACTTCAAGTATTTCACATACCTGGAATCATGAAATATTTGTCCTTTTATGTCTGGCTTGTTTCATTTAGCATAATGTTTTAAGGTTCATCCATGTTTTATTTATTTATTTATTTATTTTTTGTAGATGGACACAATGTCTTTATTTTATTGCTTTGTATGTATGTGGTGCTGAGGATCGAACCCAGGGCCTCACGCATGCGAGGCAAGCGCTCTACCGCTGAGCTACAATCCCAGCCCCCCATGTTTTATTTTTATTTTTATTTTTTTTAGTTGAAGATGGACACATCTTCGTTTTATTTATTATTATTATTATTTTTTTATGTGGTGCTGAAGATTGAACCCTGAGCCTCACACATGTGAGGCAAATGCTCTACCACTGAGCTATAATTCCAACCCCCAGGTTCATCCATGTTGAAGAATGTATCCAGATTCCATTCTTTTTTCGGGCCAAATAATATTCCATTCTGTATATATATATCATATTTCATGTATTCATTCACCTGTAGATAGACCCAGGCAATTTCCACCATTTGACTGTGGTAAATAATGATGCTGTGAACATTGGTGTACAAATATCTGTTCAAGTCTCTGCTTTTAATCTTTTGAGTAGGAGTAGAATCATATAGATTTGTATATTATAGGATCATAGGGTAATTCTGTTTATTTTTATTTATTCATTCATTCATTCAATTTTTTGCACCGAGGATTGAACTCAGGGGTACTCGACCACTGAGCCACATCCTTAGCCCTATTTTGTGTTTTATGTAGAGACAGGGTCTCACTGAGTTGCTTAGCACCTCACCATTGCTGAGGCTGGCTTTGAACTCGCGATTCTCCTGTCTCAGCCTCCCTAAGTGCTGAGATTACAGGTGTGCGCCACCGTGCCCGCTAATTCTGTTTAATTTTTTGAAGAACCATCAAACTGTTTTTTCTACTGGTTGCACCATTTTACATTCCTATTAGCAATACAGGAAGGTTTTTCGCAACCATTTGTTATTTTCTTCTCCTCCTCCTCTTCCTCCTTCTCCTCCTCTTCTTCTATTTTTGTTTAATGATAGTCTTAATAGGCATGAGAGTCACCCACATTTTATGTGTCCTGTGTATCGTTAGCAAGTGCACTACTGATAAAAAAAATTATACTTGTTTGTTAAGATTTGTCATATCAATATCTGACCCTAGGCAGTTGAAACGCAAAGTTTGCTGTGTTTACTTTCTCACCCTGGGAACACCCTAAAAACTTTGTGTAGGCTGAGTGTGGTGGTGCAAGCCTGTAATCCCAGCACTTAGCGAGGCTGAGACAGGAGAATCGCGAGTTCAAAGCCAGCCTCAGCAATGGCGAGGCGCTAAGCAACTCAGTGAGACCCTGTCTCTACATAGAACACAAAATAGGGCTGGGGGTGTGGCTCAGTGGTCGAATGCCCCTGAGTTCAATCTCCAGTACCAAAAAATAATAATAATAATAATAAATAAATAAAAATAAAAATAAAGCAGTGGTTCTGTTTTCAAGACGGTTGTCCAACTAATAAAATTGGGGAGGGAGGCTTAGCAGCCAGGCATGGTGATACACACCTGCAATCCCAGCCACTATCCTTCTGAAACAGAAGGATAGCAAGTTTGAAGACAGACTTGACAACTTAACAAAACCTTGTCTCAAAATTAAAAATAAAAAATGAGCGGGGCGTGGTGGCGCACGCCTGCAATCCCAGTACTTTGGGAGGCTGAGACAGGAGAATCTCAAGTTCAAAACCAGCCACAGCAACAGTGAGGCGCTAAGCAACTCAGTGAGACCCTATCTCTAAATAAAACATAAAATAGGGCTGGGGATGTGGCTCAGTGGTTGAGTGCCCCTGAGTACCAAAAAAAAAGTGGGGGGTTATCCCCAAAACCTACAATACTAGAAGCCAAATTTGATGCCGTATTGATTTTTCTTCTAGAATGTAAGGACCAGGAGAGCAAGAGGTGTGTGTATCATGCTTTATCAGTAAACGTACTTTTGCTACAAAAGTGTGTTTCAAACAATAGTAATCAACTCTGGGGGAGCCTGATGTGTAAAGGAATCCAACCAATGAAACAGCATGATGGAGAAACAGAAAGGATACAACAGCACAAACTGAAGAAAGGATATGGAATGTTGAAACATGGTTGCTTCATTTAAAGTGATATTTGGGCATAGTGGTATACACCCGTAGTCCCAGCTACTTGGGAGGCTAAGCAGGAGGAATGCTTGAGCCCAGGTTTGAGTCCAGCCTAGATAATATAAGCAAGAGCACCTCAAAAAAAAAAGGAAAAAAGAAAATAGATGGATACACATAACAAAACATAACAAAAAGACTGAACTATATACAGGAAGGAAAAATCATGGCTTATTTGAGGCAACTGCAAGTATATTTTAGAAAATTAATAATACCTTGTATGGGATCCTATCCTATAAACAGTGACAAGTCATTCAATAATTTAAAGCATCATAATTATATGATCTAATTTACATTTAGAAATATAACTGCAGGGGCTGGGGCTGTGGCTCAGTGGTAGAGCGCTTGCCTCGCATGCGTGAGTCACTGGGTTCGATCCTCAGCACCACATATAAATAAATAAATAAAATAAAGATATTGCGTCCATCTACAACTAAAAAAAATTTAAAAAAAAGAAATATAACTGCAGACTATTTTTTAAATAGCAATTCTTTTTTGTTAATTATTTTATCTATTTTTTTAAATTTTTTTTTAGTTGTAGATGGACACAATATCTTTATTTATTTATTTTTATGTGGTGCTGAGGATCGAACCCAGTGCCTCACGCATGCGAGGCAAGCGTTCTACCACTGAACTACAATCCCAGCCCCTATTTTACCTATTTTTATGTGGTGCTAAGGATCAAACCCAGTGCCTCACGCATGCTGGGCAAGTGCTCCACCACTGAGCTACAGCTACAGTCCCAGCCCCAAATGCAGACTATTGAGGATAGACTGAGAAAAAGAAAGAGATGGGAAGGAGGAAGACATATGAAATTTGAGAAGTGGAGAGACAGAGAGGAAGAAGGCATTAGATCAAAAGAGGGAAAAGGTTACAGCAGGCAGGGTTGGAGGACCTTAGATGAGAAATAACACAAGCATCTACTTAAAAAAAAAAACAACCCAGGCACAGTAGTGTACGCCTGTAATCCCAGCACTTAGGGAGGCTGAGACAGGAGAACTGTGAGTTCAAAGCCAGCTTCAGCAACAGCAAGGTGCTAAGCAACTCAGTGAGACCCTGTCTCTACATAAAACACAAAACAGGGCTGGAGATACGGCTCAGTGGTCGAGTGTCCCTGAGTTCGATACCTAGTACCAAAAAAAAAAAAAAAGCGGGACTGATTACAGCGATACTCAGAAGGTTTTGTCGGCAGATAATATCTATTGGCTATGGGAATTGAGGGGAAGGTAGTGTGGTCTAAAGATAAAGGATAAATCACTGGATAATTGGTAATAACTGAGATAAGGCAGACAGGGAAGGAGAAGGTTTGGGAAAAGATAAGGTGGCACCTCCAGGAAGATATATCTCCATGTCAAATCTAGAGCTCAGGAGAATGTAGGGGTCATTGTGAGGTAACAATTAAAGGACTGGAAGTAGATGGACTTGCTTGGTAGAGTGTAGAAGGAGAAAGAGAGGGCTTGATGTGTACCGCCCCAGGGCACCCGTAGCTCATGCCTCTGTGTATCTGCTCCTACACTGAGTCTGGCTGGCAGCGTTCTGTGTTTTGATTATGATGATGGTTACAGGACTATAAACACTTGCAAAAACTCATCAAATTATACACCTAAAAAGGTGTATTTTACTGTATGTCAGTTATGATTCATTGAACCTGATTTTTAAACAAATTAATAAGAATAAAGCAAATGAGAAATTATGTGATATTCCCCTTCTATTATCTCAAGTGTCCATGAAAACAGGATTTTGGGCATAGAGAAAATAAGATACAAATGCAATATAGAAGATGCTATGTGAAAACCTACAGTCTTGAATTCAAATTGAAAATATTCATATGAATCAAGAAGTATTTTGTGAGCTAGAGATGTAGTTCAGTGGTAGAGTGCTCACCTAGCACATGCGAAGCCCTGGGTTTGATCCCAGGCATTGACAAAAAAAAAAGATAAAGAAGGAATTAAAAAGAAGTATTTTATCAGAAAGAAAGAGAAAAGGGGCATGTTGGCACACCTTTAATCCCAGAATCTTTAGAGGGTAAGGCAGGAGGATCTCAAATTCAAGGCCAGCCTCAGCAACTTAGTGAGACTGTCTCAAAATAAAATAAAAAGGGCTGAGATGTGGCTCAGTGATAGAGGTTCTTGGGCCCAATCACAAGAAAGAAAGAAAGAAAGAAAGAAAGAAAGAAAGAAAGAAAGAAAGAAAGAAAGAAAGAAAGAAAGAAAGAAAGAAAGA
>CM053400.1:144141185-144158702 GCA_028644305.1 Xerus rutilus
TTTGGTACTAGGGATTGAACTCAGGGGTACTCGACCACTGAGTCACATCCTCAGCCCTATTTTGTGTTTTATATAGAGACAGGGTCTCACTGAGTTGCTTAGGGCCTCACTGTTGCTGAGGCTGGCTTTGAACTCGCGATTCTCCTGTCTCAGCCTCCCTAAGTGCTGGGATTACAGGCTTGAGCCACCGCGCCCGGCTAGTTTCTATAAACTTTAAAATAGGTCCTATGACCCAGAAATTCTACTCCTAAATTATTTCTCAAGACAAATTAAATCACATACTCATGAAAAGAATCACACACAAATGTTCATAATAACTTTGTTCATAACATCTTAAAAAGAACTGGGAAACTAAATGTCTATCAACAGGAGAATGGATGAACAAATTGTGGGATAGCCACACAATGGAATACTATTCAGCAATTTAAAAAAACTATTACGTGCATCCATAAATTCCAAAAGCATGTTATGGCAAAAGAAGTCAGACACACAAAAAAGTACTTACTATGTGATTCCATATATATGTAGTTCAAAAAACAGGCAAATCTAATCTAACAGTATCAGTCAGAATAGTAGTTACATCTAGGGGGCAAAAATATAATGTTTCCCAGGAAATTTTCTCATTAGGAAAATTATACATTATAAATCCTTTAGTTTGAGTAATTTTTATTATTAGAAAACTAGCTTCCGGGGCTGGGATTGTAGCTCAGCGGTAGAGCGCTTGCCTTGCATGCATGAGGCCCTGGGTTCAATCCTCAGCACCACATACAAAGCAATAAAATAAAGACATTGTGTCCATCTACAACTAAAAATATATTTAAAAAAAAAAAAAAAAAAACTAGCTTCCCCTCTACTATCACTAAATAAATGCCAATCAAACATTTACAGATATCCGTTAGTGGGAGGGATACCAAATTCTCAATCCAGCCCTGGGAATAACTCATCCCTATCCTAATGGAGAAAAAAAAGGGAACGTGCCATTTTTTAAGGAAGAGGAGGAAACTGTGGTTTGAATACAGATACGCCTTGGTTTTAACGGTGCCGCAGAGAAAGCCAGAATGCCTTGGAATTAAGATTCTCCACCATTTAAATCCTTGCTCCCTATAATCCCAGCGACTCTGGAGGCTGAGGCAGGAGGATCACAAGTTCAAGGCCAGCCTCAGCAATCTAGCAAGGCCCTAGGCAACTTAATGAAACCCAGTCTTAAAAAAAAGAAAGGCTGGGAGCCGGGCGCAGTGGCACAAGCCTGTAATCCCAGCACTTAGGGAGGCTGAGACCAGAGAATCGCCAGTTCAAAGCCAGCCTCAGCAATGGGGAGGCGCTAAGCAACACAGTGAGACCCTGTCTCTACATAAAACACAAAATAGGGCTGGGGATGTGGCCCAGTGGTCTAGTGCCCGAGTTCAATCTCCAGTACCAAAAAGAAAAAAAAAAAAAAAAAGGCTGGGGATGTGGCTCAGTGGTTAAGTCTCACTGGGTTAAATCCTCGGTACCTACGTATGTACGTACATACGTACATACGTATATATACACGTATATAAATACATGAATCCTTCCTAAAGGGAAACTGATGGCGAAGGGAGCTGCTAGAAAAACGGAAGGGCTGTCTTTCCAGTTCCAGCCACTAGGGGGAAGAATTGCGGCATCATCAGTAGTGGTGAAATGTTTTCTGTAATGGAGAAGCTGGAGGCCAAGTTGGGCAGCTAGCCAGTTAAAAAGCCAGAAAAAGTACAGACCAGAAAAAGTACAGGAAACAAGGGCAGGGCAGAGCTGGGAGGCAGAACAAGGGTGTGGACAGACCAGGAGTATACTGCTGAGGTGGCAGCAGGCTATTGAAAACTGGGTGTCAGGGTGAGAAGGGCTCAGGTGAACCCCACGGGGGGGGGGGGGGGGCACTGCGGTTGACAAGTGTCTAAGGTGTGGCTACTGCAAAAAAGAGTGTCTAAGCCAGGCCGCTTAAACGTCTGTTCAGAGACAGGGGAGCCAGTCCAACAAGGAAGAAGAGTTTTCCTAAGGAACCTCCCAGGAAAGTTGGAGGGGATCCAGAAGCAAGTACAGACAGAAAATGGGGGTGGCCTGTAAAAAGACAGGGATGACTTTTAAGGAGAGTGGTGAAGAAATTCTCCTCAGTCAGTAAATTGATGATTGAAATCTTACCAGTCTCCTTTTTCCTAGTCTTTTTTTTTTTTTTTTTTAATTTTTTTGTAGATGAACATCATGTCTTTATTTTATTGCTCTGTATGTGGTGCTGAGGATCGAACCCAGGGCCTCATGCATGGGCGGCAAGCGCTCTACCGCTGAGCTACAATCCCAGCCCCCTCCTTTTTCCTAGTCTTTAAGCTCTGATACCAGCTAAAATGCAGTGCCCAAGAAAAAAGGAATACTTGGAGTTCTGCCAGTCCGTGGTGTGAATGAGAGATTGATTAAATAAATTTTAATTGAGCACATGCTTTGTGAAGAGAGACCCTACATTTTAGCTCTATGTGGTCCATCTGAACCAGCAATAAACGAGTAAACAAGTATATAAATAAAAATCTCAAGCCGGGCGCGGTCGCGCAAGCCTGCAATCCCAGCACTTAGGGAGGTTGAGACAGGAGAATCGCGAGTTCAAAGCCAGCCTCAGCAATGGTGAGGTGCTAAGCAACTCAGTGAGACTCTGTCTCTACATAAAACACAAAAAAGGGCTTGGGATGTAGCTCAGGGATTGAGTGCCCCTGGGTTCAATCTCTAGTACTACTACTACTAATAATAATAATAATAAATGGATGAGCATAAATTAAATGAAGAAAACTTGAGAACCAGGATAGTGGTGTTGATGAGAGGCAGGGGTTCAAGAGTTCTGTTTTGGACTTGTTATATCAAAGCTTCTAGTAGAAACTGGAAATGTGGCTCAGTGATAGAGTGCTTGCCTGGCATGCATGAGGCCCTATGTTCAATCCCCAGTACTGAAAAAAAAAACCCTCCTAATACACTAGTAGGTATCCAAGGGAGATGTTAGGTAAGTGGCTCAGGAAGAAGGTAGAGGTGGAACTGTGACTACTATTAGCATATAGGTAATATTTCAAGCCAGTTACCTAAATGGGATCATCTAGGGACAGAATACAGACAAGGTAAAAAAGAGAGAGAGCCCAGCCCAGCCAGAGCTCTTGGGCACAGGACCTAGAGCAGAGAGGCAGCAGGGTGTGGCCAGGAAAGGAGCTGGGGAAGAAGAATCTGAGAGAAGCAGTGTCTGTCATAGAAATTAGATTTTAACATATCTCGAGCCAAGAGGGTGTGGTCCACCCTGTTGAATGCTGTTGAGTAAGATGAGAAAGAGAAGTGACGATCAGCGCAAGGGCAGTTCCAGTGGAGGGAGGAAGTTGAAAACCCACTGAGTTTGAAAATGTAGGTTCTAATAAAAAGGAAAGCTTTAACCTGGACGTGAGGGTGCAGGCCTGTAATCCCAGTGATTCAGGGGGATGAGGCCAGAGAATCTCAAATTCAAGGCCAGCCTCAGCAGCTAGACCCTGCCTCAAAATAGAAAGTAAAAAAAAAAAGGGCTGGAGATGTAACTCCATGATAAAGGGCCGCTAGGTTCCATCCCTGATAATAAACAAACAAACAAACAAATAGCTCTAGTGAGAACAGTTCTTATAGGAGAAAGGAATACCCAGAGATGTTAGATAAAAGTCTATCAGGGACCCGGGCGCAGTGGCACTTTGGGAGGCTGAGACAGGAGAATCGCAAGTTCAAAGCCAACCTCAGCAAGAGCGAGGTGCTAAGCAACTCAGTGAGACTCTATCTCTACATAAAACACAAAATAGGTCTGGGGATGTGGCTCAGTGGTTGAGTTCTCCCGAGTTCAATCCCCAGTACCAAAAAAAAAGTCTATCAGGGAGCAACAAATCCCAACCAAATAGGAGTTCCCAACCTGTCTCACTATCAGAATCATCTAAAGAACTTTTTTTAAAAAAAAAAAATATATATATATATTTTTAGTTGTTGATGGACACATACCTTTATTTTACTTATTTATTTTTATGTGGTGCTGAGGATCGAACCAAGTACCTCACATGTGGTAGGCAAGCACTGTACCACCCAAGCCCCTAAAGAACTTTTAAATTAAATAAAGTTTCCTAATTTTATCCCAGATCTATTGAATAAGTAAGAGAGGAAATTGGAATCTGTACTGGAATCCTCAGGTAACTCTGATCTACCTGAATTAGAATAGAAAGTGAGCTGAGCAGGAATATTTCCACCAAAATATAATTAATACCTCCCCCTGGTTTGAGGAGGAAAAGGTTAACAGATAGAATTGTCAATTTTTTTTTTTTTTTGCAACATTGGGGATTAAACCAAGGGCACTCTACCATTGAGCTTGCTAAATGGGTATTGCTAAACTACTAAAGTTTGTCTCAACCTTGGGATCCTCCTGTCTCAGCCTCCAGAGTCTCCGGAATTACAGGCATGCATCGCTGCACCCATCTAAAATTTTCAAATTTTGGGGCTGGGATTGTAGCTCAGCGGTAGAGCGCTTGCCTTGCATGCATGAGGCCCTGGGTTCGATCCTCAGCACCACATACAAAGCAATAAAATTTTCAAATTTTAAGTTTATCTCCCCTAACTTTTCCCCTCAACCTTTAGAGCTTGCTATCATTTGTCTGCCGATGGGCTCTAATAGAACACAAAATGAATATTTACAGGAAAACTCAAGAAATAGGTAACCACTTAGTTAGAAATCTTCCTCTTTTTCTTGGATATGTATACTTGTGACTGTGATGTTACACTGCATACGTAGAATTAGAGGTATTCTTTTCTGTTATGGACATTGTTTTTTGATTTAATGTGGAGTTAGTTGTTTTATGCAAATCTGATGATGTTTTGTATATTTTAAATAGATTTTCAGATACTTTACCATCAAAACATGTTTGAGGATAACTGACAGGAGCGATAAAAGCATCATGATGTGCTGTTCCTCCCCCACTCTCTCTCCTTGCTCAGGTAAGCAGCTTCCTCAAGGGAGGCCTAAAAGTCAAATCCCTATCCCCCTAGAGTTCAGCTTGCTGGAAGAAAATTCCCCAAATGAGAGAAATTTGATATATCTGGAAGAAATAGGAAAAACATTAGTTAAAATAGGAGCTTCTCTCTAAAAGACAATTTTATTAACATTCTTCCTAGATACATCACTTTACATTGATGCATTATATTTATTATCACATTTGATCTTTATATCTATTTATCAATCCTGGGAGAAAACTAAACTTTTATCAACTTCTTGTCATTAAAACAAAAACAATAAATAAATAAATAAATAAAGACTTCAATGGGTTAAGACAATTTTCAAAGTTCTTTAGGTAGAAATGTATGAACTTCCAAGTGACTTGTTCACAATCAAAGAATAACAAAGTGAATAGACTCAGCAATGTCAATGTCAAAAGGTTGCATACTCTATGACAAAATTGCTGAAACAGAATAGTGGCTGTCAAAGGTTAAGTATGGTGGAAGCCAGGCATAGTGGCACACGCCTATAATCCCAGCACTTTGGGAGACTGAAACAGGAGAATTCCAAGTTCAAAGCCAGCCTCAGCAATGGTGAGGCGCTAAGCAACTAACTCAGTGAGAACCTGTCTCTACATAAAAAATACAAAATAGAGCTGGGAGTGTGGCTCAGTAGTCCAGTGCCCCTGAGTTCAATCCCCAGAACCAAAAAAAAAAAAAGTATCGTGGGAAGAGGTGGGGCATGAGGGAGCTGAGTATGGTTCTAGTAAGCAACACAAAGGATCTTCACTATAATGGAACTGTTTAGCATCTACACCAGTGATGGAACATAGACTGCCCCATGTGATTAAAGTGCTTATTTCCAAATACACACACACACACAAGGGTACAAGTAAAACTGGGAAAATCTGAATAATGGATAACAATATGAATATACTGGCTATGAAATTATACTATAGATTTGCAAAATATTACCACTGGGAAAAACTAGATAAATGGTATATTGGATTTCTCTGTATAATTTCTTACAACTATATATTAATCCATAATTATCTTAATAAAAACTTCCATTGAAAAAAATGGATGAGTCAGGTTGAGTCTCTGGCATTTAGTTCTTGCCTGTGTATTATATACCACCCCAAGTGTAGTGGAATAGGATATGATCTTGTTCTTCCAATCCCTAGGTTGACTCATAGCACTTTGAGTGAGTGAGTTAGAAATGGGGTATGTGTATGAATGATGCCCTGGGTTTGATCCTCAACACCACAAAGAAAGAAAAGAAAGAAGGAAGGAAGGAAAGAGGGAGAGAAGGAGGGAAGGAAGGAACGAAGGAAGAAAGGAAGAGGTCTTATGTGGATTGCATGTAAATTTTACCCTGGAAGATGTAATTAATTATTACCCAGAATAAACTCCCTGAGTGTTACCCACCTTGAAAGCCAGGAGAACCTAAGCTCTACACTGATTATTGCAACACTTTTATATTTCTGAGCCAATTATTCTGATACATATACCCTGACATTTCCCCAACTCTTTTTTTTTTTTAATATTTATTTATTTTTTTAGTTGTAGGTGGACAGAATATCTTTATTTTATCTTTATGTGGTGCTGAGGATCGAACCCAGTGCCTCCCGCGTGCAAGGCGAGCACGCTACCACTGCGCCATAACCCCAGCCCCTTCCCCAACTCTTTTGGGCTCAGTTATTCATGAGGGAGAGTATTAAGGGTAGGAAAGAGGAAATAGTAATTGTGCTTCTATTTGTGGGTTGAGGCAATCAGGGTTGATGTAGAGAATGGTAGTGTTCTCCACATGATAACAGATGGGTTCTCTCTAAGTATATGCTTTTTTTTTTTGGTACCAGGGGTGGAACTCAGGGGCACTACCACTGAGCCGCATCCCCAGCCTTATTTTGTGTTTTATGTAGAGACAGGGTCTCACTGAGTTGCTTTGTGCCTCACCATTGCTGAGACTGGCTTTGAACTCACGATTCTCCTGTCTCAGCCTCCCAAAGTGCTGGGATTACAGGCGTGCACCATGGCACCCGGCTAAGACTGACACTCACCCAGAGCCGCGAAACAGCTTCCTGAGACAAAAAGGCTTTATTGGAGGTTAATTAAGAAAACCAGACTTAGAGTCTGGTCTCCTCCACCAACTTGCCACTTGACTTAGAGTAATTTGTTTCTGCACCTATAATACAAAAGGGATGAACTCACAATTTCCTGTCTAAAGTCCCTTTCAGTTTTGTCTGAGTCTAGAGAAAAAAGCCTTCCTAGCCAGGAATGGTGGCATGCTGACAAGACTCTAGCTAATCTAGGTGGAGAATGAGAAGGAGGGTCACTTAATTTGGACCTTTCCTGGCAACTGGGTATTCTTAGTAAGCAGGAGATGCAGTGTCCACATGGTCCAGGAGGTTATGACCAAAATATGTGCCATCAACCCAAGGATGTACATGCCCACACTATAATTACAAGTGGGCCTTAATGGTGGGTGGGTAAGATCTGTAAGTGATGGACCACAGAGGGAGGGTAGTTAAACAGAAGAGGAGGAGAGATCTTACAAATCAGGAGTAGAGAAGGGATTTGGCAAAATGACTGTCAAAGTAGAAAAGGAGCCTGTGTGGTGGTGCATGACTATAATCCCTGCATTTTGGGAGGCTGAGACAGGAGAATCTCGAGTTCAAAGCCAGCCTCAGCAACAGCGAGGCCCTAAGCAATTCAGTGAGACCCTGTCTCTACATAAAACACAAAATAGGACTGGGGATGTGGCTCAGTGGTGGAGTATCCCTGAGTTCAATCCCCAGTACTCCTTCCAAAAAAAAGTAGAAAAGGAAGGTGATTCCAGCTGAGTGTGGAGGCACACACCTGTAATCCCAGCACTTTGGGAGGCTGAGACAGGAGAATCTCGAGTTCAAAGCTAGCCTCAGCAACAGTGAGGTGCTAAGCAACTCAGTGAGACCCTGTAAAACACAAAAATAGGGCTGGGTATGTGGCTCAGTGGTTGAGTACCCCTAAGTTCAATTCCTGGTATGAAGGAGGAAGGGGGGAGGGGGGAGGAAGAGAGAAAAAATAAAAAAGAAAAGGAAGGTGATTACTTTCATATATCTAGGCAAAGGTTTGAATGGAGGAGGTTCAATCAGTGGCAAGGAAAAATAAGTATTGACCCTTATTAGTGGCCAAGTTCAGATGAGAATATAGAAATAGAGTCACCCATGGAAAACATTAAAGAAATTGCTACTCCCAAGCTGACCTTACAGCAACAGCAACTACCAACCTCCAGGTCGTAACAGGTTAGAGGTAAAGTGGAAGAGGAATTTGTCCTAGGGGATATGCAAATAATTTATTGTTCTTAGTATGTTTCAGGTGCTTTCATGAGTATTATCAAATTTGATTTACAAAGTAAGTATTGTTATCTCTCTCCTATATCTGAGAACATTGAGACTGAGAGAGGTAAAGTCACCAAGTAGGACCTAGAGCAGAGCCAGCATTAAAGCCATGTTTGTCTGAGTTCTAAACGTGAGCTCTTCTACTAGGAGAGCTGAGTGCTTCTTTTTAGTCATTGCTGAGCCAGCAGCTCTTGTGATGTCTAGTCTCACACTGCCCTAACACTTGCTCACACCTTAATAGTGGCTCTAAGAATGCTGTATTACCTGGCAGTGGCCTGAAGCTCAGATTTTGAGTCAGAAAAGTCCTGAATTGGAATCCTGGCTCTGCTAACTTGGGGCCTGTAGGCAAGATGCACAACCTTGGTAAGCCTCAATATTAGTTTCTGTAAAGTGGGAATAATAACCAAAGCTCTGGAGTTATTGGGGAGACTATATGTAAATGTAAATGAGGAAGCTCAGTGTCTGACACATTGGTAATGTTTCATAGATAATAGCTATTAAATTATATTAGTGTGAGACTAAGCAGTGGTGCTCCATCTTGGCTGCACTGTAGGAATCACCTACAGACCTCTGAAAGCACTGGGGCCTGGGTCCCACCCCAGAGAGTCTGGTTTAAAAGGTTTGCAGTGCAATTTGGGCATGGGGATCTTAAAACTCTCCTTATAATTCTAACGTGCTTTCAAGATTTGATCATGTGCTTCAGAATCACTTGGGTGGCTTGTTAGAACTTGGTTCACTGGACCCAAATCCAGATTCTGTATCTGGAATCTGAAATCTTTCAGAAAACCTCCAAGCTTTCCAGCTGCCTTCATGAAGGTTACATTTTTATCAAATGCTTATTATGTATTGGGTGTTGTACTGACTGCTTTGCAGATGGTGTATCACATTTAGTCCTCACAATAACTCTAGTTGTTGTCATTATTTTGATACCAAGGATTGAACCGAGGGGTGCTTTACCATTGAGCTACATCCCCAGCCCATTTTAATTTTGATTTTGAGACAGGTTCTAAGTTGCTGAGGCTGGCCTCAAACTTGAGATCCTCCTGCCTCAGGCTCTAGACTTGCTGAGATTCCTATACCACAGGGCCAGGCTCCTAGTATTATTTTCACGTTATAGATAGGAATATGAGGCCCACAGATGTTAAGTAACTCTTTCTGTGTCCCATAGGTGGTAAGTCGACAGTTAATTTGGGCTTCCAAGCACATCCTCTTAACCATGGCGCTATACATCCACTTTTCCTCCTAATTGCAATTCTTTGATCTTGCTGAAATCTCTGGTCCTTGGCCTCTTTTAATTTCTCTCTCAGCCATCACCTCTCCTTCCTTCCCTCTTTATCCTCCAGGGAAACCAAAGGGTGAGGCCTGAGAATTTGCATTTCTAACAAGCTGTAATGATGATGTTGCTAGCTGCTCTAAGATGCACACCTTGAGTATCACTGGCCTACAGGAAGTGAAGAAGGAATTGAAAGGTGAAAAAGCACTTATTTAAAATTCCCACACCACAGAATCATGGTTAGGTCTTGAGTTATTCACACACCATTTGCTTCTAAGAGCAGAATAGGCTCCCAAGCTTAGGTTTCTCACCTGTTAAGTAAGGTTGATGGTTCCTATTGTTGAGTTGTTGGGAGAAATAGAGATGTGAATAAAGTGCCTAGAATCTTGTAGATGACATTCAGTGGGCATCCAACCTCAAGCATGTGGTGGAAAGGCCACCATTGCCCAAGACCTAATATATTTAGAACAGTACTACAATCAGGAAGGGAAATATTTTTCCAAATTTTTTTTTCTTGAGATACTGGGGAATTAACCCAAAGGTGCTCTGCCACTGATATACATCTCCACTGCTTCCTTAATTTTATTTTGAGTCAGAGTCTTGCTGAGTTACTGAGGCTGGCCTCTAACTTGTGATTTCTCCTGCCTCTGTCTCTGGAGTCACTGGGATCACAGGTGTGCATCACTGCACCTGGCTCTTCCAAATTCTCTTTTGGTACTGGGGATTGAACCCAGGGGCACTTAACCACTGAGCCACATTCCCAGTCCTTGATATTATTATATTTTGAGACAGGATCTCACTAAATTGCTGATGCTAGCCTCAAACTGGCTATCTTGCCTCAGCCTGCCAAGTTGCTGGGATTACAGACATATGCCACTATGCCTAGCTCTTCCAAATTCTTTACACATTATTAGGCAAAAAATCTCATTCTAGGAAGCCGGGCACGGTGGCACAAGCCTGTAATCCCAGTACTTAGGGAGGCTGAGACGGGAGAATCGCGAGTTCAAAGCCAGCCTCAGCAATGGTGAGGCACTAAGCAACCCAGTACCAAAAAAATAAAAAATAAAAATTAAAAAAAAAACTCATTCTAGGGAGAGTTCCGATTCAAGGAGTCCCACAAAATGCCTATCCATCTTACTCCAGTTATATACTCTGTAGAAAATCTGCCTATATTCTGCATAACAAAGACCAAGGTTTATTCTTTTTTCTTTTCTTTTCTTTTCTTTTTTTGGCACTGGGGGTTGAACTCAGGGATACTCTACCACTGAGCCACATCCCCAGCCATATTTTGTGTTTTATTTAGAGACAGGGTCTCACTGAGTTGCTTAGTGCCTTGCTGTTGCTGAGACTGGCTTTGAACTCGATTCTTCCGTCTCAGACTCCCAAACTGCTGGGATTACAGGCGTGCACCACTGTGCCTGGCTCGAAAGTTTATTCTATTATCCTTCAATGGAATAAGTTGGACCTCTGTATCCTTAAGTTCCATATCTGTGGATTCAACCAGCAGTGGACTGAAAATATTCAGGAAAAAATTCCAGAAAGTTTCAAAACTTGAATGTGCTATACTTTGAGCACTATGCTGAATCCATGTGAATTAAGAGGTGTGTAAGAGCTGGGCACAGTGGCTCACACCTGTAATCCCAGTGGCTCAGGAGACTGAGCTCATGAGTCCAAAACCAACCTGGGCAACATAGCAAGATTTTATCTCAAAAAAAAAAAAAAAGCCAGGCGCAGCACTTTGGGAGGCTGAGACAGGAGAGTCCTGAGTTCAAAGCCAGCCTCAGGAATGGTGAGGTGCTAAGCAACTCAGTGAGACCCTGTCTCTAAATAAAACACAAAACAGGGCTGGGGATGTGGCTCAGTGGTCGAGTACCCCTGAGTTCAATCTCTGGTAACAAAAAAAAAAAATTAAAATAAAGAGAGAAAAGTGTAAGCACACCTGCTGTATCCTCCATCATTTCACAGATCTTAGTCTCTCTCCAGAATTATTTGAGCATTGTTCACCTCCTTTGTATACTATGTAATTACAGCTATTCTGGTTGCATCTGTATTCAATGTGTACAAACTTTTTCTGTCTCTATTCCCTAAACAGATAGAAAAATGACTGTTTACACAGAATTTGCATTTTATTAGGTATTGTAAGCAGACTAGAGATGATTTAAAGTATATGGGCCAGGTGTAGTGGCCCACGCCTGTAATCCCAGGGGCTCGGGAGGCTGAGGCAGGAGGAGGATTGTGAATTCAAAGCCAGCCTCAGCAAAAGTTAGGTGCCAAGCAACTCAGTGAGACTCTGCCTCTAAATAAAATACAAAATAGGGCTGGGGATGTGCCTCAGTGGTCAAGTGCCCCTTAGTTCAATCCCCAGTACCCAAAATAAACAATAAATAAAGTATATGGGATGTGCACATGATATATGCAAATACTATCCCATGTAAAACAAGGGACTAAGCCATGCCTATAATCTCAATGATGAGGGAGGTTGAAGCAGGAGGATCACAAAAGCCAGCCTCAGCAATTTAGTGAGGCCCTAAGCAATTATCAAGAAAATAAAAAGGACTGGGGGATGTGGGTCAGTGGTTAAGCATCCTTGGGTTCAATCTCTGGTATCAAAATAAATAAATAAATATAATATAATAAGGAACTTGAACATTCATAGAATTTTAGCATGGAGTTCCCCCAAAACCAGTCCCCCCACAGATATCCAAGTAAGACTATATTTGCAATTTAAAAGATATTAATAAGGATTGTGAGCCTGGTGTGGTGTGTACACTTATAATCCCAGTAACTCAGAGGCTGAGGCAGGAGGATTCCAAGTTGAAGGCCAGTCTTAGCAATTTAACCAGATTCTGCTCAACATAAAATAAAAAAGACTTGGTATAGCTCAGTGGTAGAATGTCTCTGGGTTTAATCAATCCCCAGTATCTTTCTCTCAGACACACACACACACACACACACACACACACATTCACACACACAGAGGAATGTGGGAATATAGTAATAACAAAGACTTGAATTGCTCCCAGGTAAACTATCTAGCATTAATTAAAATAACTTCCAGGGGTTCTGAGGATATAAAAGAACCAAAATGTTCTTTCTGTTCTGCCACTCAACAAGACAGAGGACTTCTGTGACTTTTAGTCACAGAAACGTATGCGGGAATTTCTCCCCACCAACAACCAGTCAACACGTTCTGCATGAAAAGGCATTTGACATAATTCAGCATCCATTTATGCTCAGAAACAAAAACTAGGAATAGTAGGAACGTACCTCAACATTATAAAAGCTAAATATGCTAAGCCCAAGGTCAATATCATTTTAAATGGAGAAAAATTGAAAGCATTCCCTCTAAAAACTGGAACAAGACAAGGATGCCCTCTTTCACCATTCCTTGAACATTGTCAAGTTCAACATAGTCCTTGAAACCCAGCCAGAGCAATTAGACAAAAGAAAAAAAAGGAATATGAGTAGAAAAGAAGAGCTCAAACTATCCTTATTTGCTAGGACATGATTCTATATTTATTTATTTTGGTACCAGGGATTTGAACTCGATCACTGAGCCACATCCTCAGTCCTATTTTGTGTTTATTTAGAGACAGGGTCTCACTGAGTTGCTTAGCGACTCACCCTTGCTGAGGCTGGCTTTGAACTCGTAATTCTTCTGTCTTAGCCTCCCAAAGTGCTGGGAATACAGGCATGTGCCACCGCACCCAGCTGATGATTCTATATTTAGAACACCCAAAAAACTCCACCAGAAAGCTTCTAGAACTCATAAATGAATTCAGCAAAGTAGCAGGATGTAAAATCAACACCCATAGATCAATTGCATTCCTATACACCAATGATGAATCAGCTGAAAGAGAAATCAGAAAAACTATCCTATTCACCATAGCCTCCCCAATCAAAAAAGAAAAAACCAAAATATTTGGGAATCAATCTAACAAAAGAAGTAAAAGACCTCAACAATGAAAACTACAGAACACTGAAGAAAGAAACTGAAGAAGACCTTAGAAGATGGAAAGATCTCCCATGTTCTGGGATAGGCAGAATTAATATTGTCAAAATGACCATACTATCAAAGCACTACACAGATTTAATGTAATTCCTATTAAAATCCAATGACATTCTTTAGAGAAATAGAAAAAGCAGTCATGAAATTCATTTGGAAAAATAAGAGACCCAGAATAGTCAAAGCAATCCTTAGCAAGAAAAGTGAAGCAGGAGGCATCACAACACCAGACCTTAAATTATGCAGTAACAAACATAGCATGGTATTGGCACAAAACAGACACCTAGACCAATGAAACAGAAGACACAGAGACAAAACCACATAAATACAGTTATCTCATGCTAGACAAAGGCACCATAAACATACATTGGAGAAAAGATAGCCTCTCCAACAAATGATGCTGTGAAAACTGGAAAGCCATATGCAATAAAATGAAATTGAACCTATATCTCTCACACCGCACAAAACTCAACTCAAAGTGGATCAAGGACCAAAGACTCTGCACATACTAGAAGAAAACATAGGCCCAACTCTCCACCATGTCAGCTTAGGAACCAACTTCCTTCATAAGACTCCTAAAGTGCAAAAAGTAAAATGAAGAAGCAATAAATGAGATGATGTCAAACTAAAAAGCTTTTTCACAGGAAAGGAAACAATCAAGAGCATAAACAAGCCGGGCACAGTGGGGCACGCCTGTAATCCTAGCACTTTGGGAGGCTGAGACAGGAGAATCACGAGTTCAAAGCCAGCCTCAGCAGCCGCGAGGCACTAAGCAACTCAGTGAGACCCTGTCTCTACATAAAACACAAAATAGGGCTGGGGATGTGGCTCAGTGGTCAAGCACCCCTGAGTTCAATCTCCAGTACCAAAAAAAAAAAAAGGAACAATAAGCGTTAGCAAGGATGTGGGGGAAAAGTTACACGCACACATTGCTGGTGGGGACTGCAAATCGGTGCAACCACTCTGGAAAGCAGTATGGAGATAGATTCCTCAGAAAACTTGGAATGGAACCACCATTTGAATGGATAAAGAAAATGTGGAACATATACACAATGGAATATTACTCTGTCTCAAAGAAGAATGAAATTATGGCATTTGCCTGTAAATGGATAGAATTGGAGAATATCATGCTAAGTGAAGTAAGCCAATTCCAAAAAATAAAAGGCAGAATGTTCTCTCTGATATGTGGATGCTAACCCACAACAAGGGAGGGGAAGATTAGAAGTTCATTGGACTAGACAAAGGGAAATAAAGGGAAGAAAGCGAGTGTGGGAATAGAAAGGCCAGTAGAGTGAATCAGAGGTATCTTTCCTATCCTTACATATGAATACACTACCAATGTAACTCCACATCATATACAACCACAATAATTTGATCCTAATTAGAACAAGTTATACTTATTCTATGTATATATTGTAAATATCACACCACCAGGAGAAGATGAATTAAGCCACTCGGCAAGGCTTTATTGGAATGCGCCCTCGGACCAAATCCCCATCCCTCAGAGCAGGTCGGGAGAAATGGCGTCGGAGATTCTGAGCATAGAGAATTGCAAGAAAACCCGGTCAGGAAGGGGAGGGCTTGCGTACAGGAAGAGAAGACCAGGGTCCTTCCTGATGGGTCAGGAAAACTTGCTGATTGACAGGAGGCGTGTCCACTAGTGACGTTACATCTAGCTTGCAGCTCCGCTGACCAGCTTCCTTATTTGGGCATCTTGGACCCTGACCAAACCTGACATCCCGGCCTTTTTGGTAATATAGGACAGCAGATTCTGTCTGACTGCTTCGAGCGGGATTAGGGGCGTCGAGAGATGGGGTGCGGCTGGGGCATTGGTCAGGCAGGGAGGCAGGGAGCATCTGGTTGTCAGTCATGATGCTTGAATGTAGAAACATCTGTGGGTAGGAACAGAAGCTTGGGAGAGATTACTGATTAGCAGAAAAAGAAGGGGGGCTGCCGAGAAATTTTGAGTTTGGTGGGAGTCCAGCGCGATGGGAGTTTAAGGCTGGTCTATTCTGTAATGACATTTGTTTAAGTTTTTTTTAAGTAGTGGTTACTGCATACACAAGTCCTCTTGTCTTAGCCCAGAGGAAGTGAATGGGGGCCAAGGAGAGCCCTACTATTACCAATAGAAATATGGCCCTTTTTTGTCCTAGAAAGGGAGGTGGTAACAAGTCATGGTAATTCAGCCTTATTGTACAGTTAAGTAAGAAGGCTGGAGAGGACAAGGCATGTAAACATAGTATTTAGTTTTTAATGTCATAGATGTCTATCTTTATTTTAAATGCCCAGGAACGGCTGTCTTCTTGGTTTTGCTAGGTGTTTAAGATGAAGCAAGTCAAATTGACTTCTGTTCTTACCTATTGTAAAGAGCCACCTTTTTTCCTGGGAGGCATCCTTGAGGAATTTGAAGGCAGCACGTTAGCTGTTAGTGCCATCTGCGTTAGGACAAGTCCAGGTCTGGCAAGGTCTGATGCTGATGCTGCTGATGCGGCTTCCCCGGGAAGCCTGAGGGACAGTTTCCCTTCTTCTGCGAACTTCCTCTTCATTGTATGGCATTCGATTGGCTCTTCAGTTCTCTAATGGTCTCAGTAATCTCCCTGATCGAGAGGTTCTGCGGCCCAGAGATGTAGAGCGCTTCAGAGAAGTTTCTTCACTCCTTGGATTCAGGTTGACTCAAAGGGCAAAAGCCAAATACTGGTTTTTTGGCCCTTTAATTTTAGTTTTTAGGTCTTGATCTTAAACACCCAGCAAGCCAATCTCACCAGTTATAAAGTAAGGGTACTGGGCTTTAACTTTAAGGTCTATTTATCCTATAGGTGATGGCTGATTTATCTTAAAAAAATCTGGGTTGGTTTGTTCTTAAATTAGTGCCTCTGTAGAATGTTAACATAATAGCCATAGAGTTTAAGGAAAATATAAAATAAGATTAACAAGTTTAGTTTGTATAATAGCTATCTTAAAATTTGGGTGATTTATATTATACTTTTTGGTTGAAATCCTAGTAATCTTTACAATACAATCCTTTGAACATAACTTTATTTTTTTTTTTTAAATATTTTTTTAGTTGTAGATGGACACAATGTCTTTATTTTATTGCTCTGTATGTGGTGCTGAGGATCGAACCCAGGGCCTCACGCATGCGAGGCAAGCGCTCTACCGCTGAGCTACAATCCCAGCCCTGAACATAACTTTAAATGAACTAGAGTGTGGCCCACTTTGAAGCCATTGTAATAAGCTGGGAGACAGAAATTTATCTTGGGTAAGGTAGAGCTCCTTGCAAAATCTTAAAGTATCTTAGTTTTGAAGTTGATCTTTGTTTTTAAATATCATTTTATACAGTTTAGATATATTTTTTTTACTTCATATGAATATTAGTTAATATAATATGATATTACATTTAAGACATGAATTAAAGAGAGGCTGAGAGGGCTTTTAACCCTTTTGGTGTGGAAAAGTAGTAACAATTATGTCTTACAATATTAGACTTTAAATAGATTAGGCTCTCATTTACTTAAGGAAACATTTAAATTTTATCCCAGTGTAAAAGGTAACAAAAACTCTATCTTATGGATAACAGGTTTAGTTATAGAAATAAACCCTCAATAAAATTTGTTATCCTTATAAGTGTAAAATTACCATACAACTTTAGTTTGGAGAATATCAACTTGATTTAACATTCTTTAAATCTTCTATTTTAAAGACTGTATACCTGGAAGATATGAACATATTTAATATAAAAATAAGACTAATAGAACCATAATTGCATCAATGTAGTTATATTAATCAACTTTAGGTCTCAAAGAAAAATCTAGATTAACATAGTTATTTAAGCATAGTTGTAATTTAAAATCCGACAAATGTAAGAAAGGTATCTTATTAAA
>CM053400.1:144158802-144286014 GCA_028644305.1 Xerus rutilus
TTAATTATAGTTAAATTAGTCATAAACATAAACCTTAGAAATTTACCCTTCATTTAGATCCACATCCCAAAATAATCCTTGTAAACTTTGAATTTAGGCAACAGTAGAAACCTTTAAAACTTATAGGAATTTATAAACCTTTGTGCTGAAAGAAAGGACAATTGACTTTAACTTTTAAATTAAATTAAGTAAGCTTATAACTTAGGAATTTTTAGCATGAGGGTACTGTTTAGATTTTAAGAAAAGCAATTACTTAATCAAAGCCAAACATAGTCCAAGTAAATAAAACAAAAATAAACCTTTATATCCTCTTGTTGAGTTGGTTTTCAATCTTGGGATAGAAGTAGGCTGGGTTAGAGAATTATATTTATTTACCATTTATGAAAACACAATGTTTAAGTATATAGAATTATACTTATTGGGCTTTAAACTAAGTAATTCTGTTTCTAATGATGACAAAGCAATTTTATATCCTATTGATAAAATTTACCATTTATGAGAACATTAAAATGTTATCCTATGGAATTTAAAGGAATTAAAAGTATTCGGTATTGTAAATCCAATATCAAATTTATCTAACAAACATATTTGAGTACTCAATATTAGATCTGATTTGCTTATTTTTATTAAAAATTAAGACATTAGACAAGCATATTTAACAGTAACATTTTCCCTTGAAGAAATTTTTGACAATGAGATATATATTAGACATTTTATAGACATAAACAAGTTATTAGTCCTTTGACCACATGGAAAGACTTGTGAGTTGAGTAATTTTAAAGACGTCTTTATTTTTGTTTACCTAATTCAAATGTATTTGGATCCATTTTTTAATTTTAGTTTATGAGCGCTCCATATATTAGATTTGATATATAAACACATGTAAATACACAAGACAAAAACATGTATAGACATCACATGAAAAATAGAGGCCTCTTGAATTAGAGTGTAAAAGACTTTTATAGTTGGATAAAATACATCTGATCAGAAGTTTTAACCTTAGTGTGCAGTATGAAAGTTTTAAGTTTAAAAATGTAAGAGTGGGGGCTGGGATTGTGGCTCAGTGGCAAGAGCACTTGCCTCGCATGCGTGGGGCACTGGGTTCGATCCTCAGCACCACATAAAAATAAGTAAATAAAATAAAGATATTGTGTACATCTACAACTAAAAAAATATTTAAAAAAATAATAATAAAATAAAAAATAAAAATGTAAGAGTGAAGAGTCCTAGAGAAAGCAAGCCAGCTGCAGACATTCAGCAGCGGCCTGAGTGGCGCAGAGGCAGAGGGAGGTGCTAGCCTGTCTAAGCGCGCAGCACGGACGCAGGGAGAAACGCAGGAAGGCGGGCCCGGCTTTGTTTTCTCGGGCCAGAAACTGCTGGGACATTGCTTCGGCTTTGGAGAGGGGAGGGGGGAGAGCGCAGCGAGAAGAACTTGAAAAGACAGAACAGAGGGGAAAGAAGGGAGGGGCGAGAGCACGCTTCCAACAAAGCCTTGGTGAAAGAAATTTTTGTCCGTTTCCCCATTTAGTGATAAAAAATTTGCCAAATCAGTGAAGATTTAAAAATCAAAAGTTCCTTGTGATTTCTCTGCGGCCCTGGGAGAGTGGACGGGAACATAAATTGGCGTCCCAAAGAATGCTCGCACCCACGGGAGAACGGGGCCAGGTGGAAAATTGAAGCGTCCTCCGAAATTTTCCGGGGCCCGGACGGCAGTGGCGATCGGCTAACACGGAGACCGAAACGTCTTTCCAATCTTCGTGGCCTCGAGCGGACACAGTGCCCGCCGGACAGAGGGCCCATGTGCACGTGCGACTTACAGGATGGGCCTCTGGAGTGAACAGTGGGGAAGGGGCAAGCCGAGAAGCCAGAGGAAGCGGGGACATACCTCACTCTTGTCGGTCCGGGTGGGGAAGACAGGGAGTGGCTCAGGAATTCTCTCCGTCCAAAGGGCCTGCCTCAACTCCAGTGCCGAGGAGGTTCAAAGCCCTCCCGGGTTTCGGCACCATTATGTAAATATCACACCACCAGGAGAAGATGAATTAAGCCACTTGGCAAGGCTTTATTGGAATGCGCCCTCGGACCAAATCCCCGTCCCTCAGAGCAGGTCGGGAGAAATGGCGTCGGAGATTCCGTGCATAGAGAATTGCAAGAAAACCCGGTCAGGAAGGGGAGGGCTTGGGTGCAGGAAGAGAAGGCCAGAGTCCTTCCTGATGGGTCAGGAAAACTTGCTGATTGACAGGAGGTGTGTCCAGTAGTGACATCACACCTGGCTTGCAGCTCCGCTGACGAGCTTCCTTATTTGGGCATCTTGGACCCTGACCAAACCTGACATATATAATATGTCAAAATATACTCTACTGTCAGGTATGTCTAGAAAGAATAAATAAATAGGTTCTGCACAGGATGCCAGCTGGAAGTCCTCTAATTGACTTCAGTTCCAACTCTTACCAACCTGGAGATGGTTTCAGGTACCACAGGTTAGGAGCAGTCCCACAGGACTGCCCTCACTTTTAATACCAACCACAAGTCTCAGGTTGTACTACTTGAGCTCTTGACCCACTGTATTAATTAGGGTTCCCTCAACTCCCTCCTTTGGTTGGACTAATGTGCTAGAGCTATTTACAGACATCAGAAAAACACACCCCCCCCCAGTACTAAGAATTGAACTTAGCAGTGCTCTACTACTGAGCTATATTCCTAGCCCTTTTAAAATTTTTTATTTTGTGACAGTCTCACTAATTTGCTTAGGATCGTCTTGAACTTGTGATCTTCCTGCCTCAGTTTCCTGAGTAGTTGGGATTACAGGCAGGCATAAGCCAGCCTACCCAGTGGGAAATAATTTATTTATATACTGGTTTTTTGTAAAGGACACAGGTGAAGAGATGTATAGAGTAAAGAATTTTGTCAGAGGCATAGAGCTTCCCTTCCTGTAAGGAGCATCTGCCATAGACATGATGGGACATGCTGAGACTCACTAAGTTGTGGCTGTAAGGAACAGCAGCCACAGGCATGCTTAGTCATGACTGAATGCAATTGATAAGGACCATCATCTAGAGACAAAGCAACACTGGAGCATGATAACAATGAGCACCAACTTGGAATTGTATGTAAATTGTTTGTCCTGCCATATCAGAGAGCTTTGCTCTGAGGACATCTGTGAGACTGGCCACCTTGCTGTCCATCCCCAGATCGACTCCACCATTCCCTCACCAACCATCCCTCACCAACCATCACCAACAATATCTGCTCTTCGGCTAAGAAAAGTCACGTGGCATCAGAGGTACTTTGGGGCTCATGGTTGCCCTAGGATTGTGTGATTTGCTTGTAGTGTTTAATTAGTGTGCATTGAATGCTCGTTGGGGTGCTCTAGCACACCCAACACTTTTTGCATTGTTTGTGTTTGATGACTAGTGTGATCAAATATATGCTTGCATTTAAAGACAATCTGTGGGCTGGAGTCGTGGCTCAGCAGTAGAGCGCTTGCCTAGCATGTGCGAGGCACTGGGTTCGATCCTCAGCACCATATAAAAATAAAGGTATTATGTACACCTATAACTAAAAATAAAAATATTAAAAAATAAAAATAAAAAAAAATAAAGACAATCTGCCTCAGAGTCATTACTAATAGCGCCGCTCAGGACACTGCCCTCTCTGGATGGTCACTCTCCTTCACTCTTCTGCAACACTCCAGATGCATGTTCATCTATCTAGACAGTCTCTGAACCTGGTCCTTTGGGGTTTTTATGGAAGCCTCATTATATAGGCATGATTGACCATTGGTCATTGGTCAGTTCAAACTTCAACCTGTCTCCCTTCCCAGACATTGGAGAATGAGGCTAAAACTCCCAGCCCTCTAATGTTGCCTTGGTCTTTCCAGAAACCAGCTCTCATCTTGAAGCTACCTAGGGACTGCCAGCCATCAGTCAACCCATTAACATACTAAAGGACATTTTTTTATTAAAATATTTTTTTAGTTCTAGATGGACACAATATCTTTATTTATTTCTTTTTTAATGTGGTGCTGAGGATTGAACCCAGGGCCCCACACTTGCAAGGCAAGCACTCTACCACTGAGCTACAATCCCAGCCCCACAAAAGAACATTTATTTCTTTGGAGATTCCAAGGATTTTTAGGAGCTTTTTTTTTTTTTTCCTCCTGGAAATTAGGGTGAAAACCAAATGTATATTTCATAGTATCAGAGGGATAGAGAAAGAAGGATCAGTAGGGATCAGTAAGTCATGAAACTGTACCTCCAGACAGGACCACTCTTTGTTCAGTTCCATTGGTATCTCACAGGCAGTAGAGGGTTTAGAGAGATGTTGCTGACACTATCAGAGCAGTGTTTTAGCTAGGACAGTGGAGGAGGATACCAAATGGATTTAAGATGGTGACCTTGGGGTGTGGGAGACCAGGTTAGAGGCTTTTGGAGGAGTTGAATAGAGCAATGTGAAGAGCCTGCACCAAGCAAAAGGGAAGAGGATGCTGGGCGTGAGATGTTAAGGAAGAAAATTATCTGCAGGAATTTGTAATACATCAATGAGTGGTGACAAGCAAGGAGAAAAGTACAGCATGATACAGGATTCTATCTACTGTGGCTCAGAAGGGAATTTAGAAAAATGAGTAGGTTTACAGGTAGAGAATATAATGAGTTTAGTTTGAAACACGTGGATTCTTTTTCCTCTGTTTGGAATAGTTGAGTGGAGGCGTCAAAAACTTAACACTTATTAACCAAAAATGATACGTGTTGTGATAAAAGTTTCATCTTTGTGTTGTTGTTGTTGTTTGGTACCAGGGATTGAACTCAGGAGCACTTAACCCCTGAGCCACATCTCTGGGCCTATTTTTTTTTTTTTTTTGACACAGGGTCTTGCTAAGTTACTTAGGGCCTCACTATGTTGCTGAGGCTGGCCTCAAATTTGCAATCCTCCTGTCTCAGCCTCCAGAGTCACTGAGATTACAGGCATGGGTCACCATGCCCAGCATGTTAAAGGTTTTAAAAAACATATTTTTCAATTCTTTGGGGAAAGGGACTCTTATTTTCACATGAGAGAAAGAATCAAAATTGCTTAAGGTCACTTATCTAGTGGGTAGTAGAATCAGGATTTATACCCAACCTCTGAACTACAGGATATTAACACTGAAAAGCAGAAATGTTGAAAGTCACCCACGCATGAAGTATAGTTGAAGCCAAGATAAGAGAAGGCAGAGTGAGATGGCAATTAGGGGAGCTATGTCCTGAGCATGAGCAAGCTATGTCATTTACATAGATAGACTGACATGTTTGTATCTTTTCACAATGTCAGAATGTTTTGTTTTGTTTTGGTACTGGGGATTGAACTCAGGTGTACCCGACCACTGAGCCACATCCCCAGCCCTATTTTGTGTTTTATGTAGAGACAGGGTCTCACTGAGTTGCTTAGCACCTTGCCGTTGCTGAGGCTGGCTTTGAACTCGTGATTCTCCTGTCTCAGCCTCCCTGAGTGCTGGCATTACAGGCTTGAGCCACCGCCTGGCTGTCAGAATGTTTTGAATAACAACAAACTTATTAAGGGCTGGGGTTGTGACTCAGCAGTAGAGCACTTGCCTAGGCACTGGGTCCGATTCTCAGCACCACATAAAAATAAATACATAAAATAAAGGTATTAAAAAATAAATAAAATAATAAACTTATTAAGCTCCATCAGTTTCATCTACTTTACTCCTGGTCTCATTTGGTAATTGTGACCATGGTGGTTGCAAATTTTATTTTCCATTTCTATTTTAATTATTAATGTCTGTAACATGTAGCTCACACCTCACACAATGATGCATAGGTTAAGGGTGAAGGAGGTCACAGGATTTAAAGAGACAGTACAAAGCGAAGAGGGTGGTGTAAGGTCAGATTGGCGGTAAAGACCACGACCATTAGCCAAAAGGGTAAAGGTGCGGCTCTATTGGGGTCCACTCTCGGGTGAGGTTCACTGATCCACCAGTGTGGGCCGGGGAAGTTGCACCCAAGACTGGGAGAGGCCGCTTTTATGGGTAGGTTGAGGGAGGGGGATTCTCATGAAGAGGCATCTCTTCTTGGTTGGCTGAGGCCCAGTGACAGGTATAGGCTGATTTCAGTGGTCACGTGTTCATTGATGATTGGTCGATGTCAGAGCAGTAAGCAGTCCACCGTTGGGTGCCCAGAGGAAGTCTTGGCGCCCACGGGTAACTTCAGATGCTCAGTCCCCCTTTGTCTAGCCGCCATCTCTCGACCCAACAGGTGGAAGAACAGAGTTGATACAAATGCCAAGAGTCACTGCTGGTGGTCAGATAGGGTTGACAAGCCACCTTCTGCCTGGTGCAGGCATGTGGTTCAGGCCTGTTATACTGGTGATTTGGAAGGCTGAGGAAGAAGATCATAAGGCAAGGCTTGCCTGGACAATTTAGCAAGACTCTGTCTCAAAATAAGAAATAACTGGGCGAGGTGGCGCAAGCCTGTAATCCCAGCACTTAGGGAGGCTGAGACAAGAGAATCGCGAGTTCAAAGCCAGTCTCAGCAATGGCGAGGTGTTAAGCAACTCAGTGAGAACCTGTCTCTAAATAAAACACACAAAAAAATAGGGCTGGGGATGTGGCTCAGTGGTTGAGTACCCCTGAGTTCAATCCCTAGTACCAAAAACAAAAACAAAAACAAAAAGTAAAGGCATTGTGTCCATATACAACTAAAAAACAACAACAAAATATATATGTGTATATATATACATATATATATACACACACACACACATATATATATATGAAATAGAAAGGGCTGAGGATGTAGTTCAGTGGGCATAGATCCCCTGGGTTCAATGCCAGTACCACCAAAAATAAAAAAAATCTTGGGGTTCAGTTCTCAGTACCAAACAACCAACAAACAGCCCAACCTCTAAGCTGTTAAGGCATAAGGGTCCTAATAGCAGAGTTCTAAGTGGGCAGAATCACATCTAGCGGATCATTCTGAGCTGCAAGTCCAGGGATAGAGTCAGAAGATCTTGCCTAGCAATCTCATGAAGCGCTCACCAGGCAGTCCACAATAAGGTCAATCAGTGTTGCTATACCACAGTCTTGGGTGCCCCTCCTTTTATATTTCAGGTGAGGGGGTTGCATCATTCATTGGTCTGGTATTTCTGATAAAATCCCATGCCTAATTTCTCTGGTATGGAGCTGATACGTCCAGGTAACTATGTGCCATTGGCAATTTAATAAGTTCACAGGTGGTAATTTTTTATTAGCATGAATATGTTATTCATCAGTCTGTGCCTTATGATTATGCTGTGCAGTTGGTGGTAGTTCTCCATCAGATGTGTGCCCAACATCTGTTGGTTATCTACTTGCACAGACAAGGCACCACGTCATTCTACCTTAGCTCTTGAATTCAAAATGGAGCAGCTCAGGGCAAGCTGCCTCTCTATTGAAAATGAGTAACTCAGTGCAGGGCACAGCCTGCCTTTTATAAGAAGAAACTGCTAAGGCCACCGAGAAAACCAGTCAGAGAGGTGGGAGGAGGACTAGGACAGCCTGTTCCCTTAAAATCCAAGCAGAAGGAAGAAAGGCACATGAAGTATCATGGAGGAAGAAACAAAGCAGCAGCTGCACAATTTAGCAGCCTCTCATTGGTGACGTTTGCCAGCTAAGTGTCAGTAGTGGGTGGGAACCTAAGACTCGAAGGTTGCTAGGTTGAACAAGGGATCAGAAAGGAAGAAAGGGAAGATGACAGTTTTTTAATTTTGAGGTGGTAGCTTTGAAGAGCAGAAATGAGCAAGGAACCTGGCTAGAGGAAAGCCCAATAAAAGGGTGGCTTGATGAGAGAAAAAAATTGAAAATCTAATTTAAAAAATATATATATAATCATTTACACTTCTGTATTATGACATCTTTTAAACAAACTGAAAAGCGTAGAAAATGATGTAATGAACATCAGTGCACCCTCCACCCATCTTTGCCATATCTTAAAGTTTCGTCACATTATATATATAATATATATAAAAAGCCCATCCTACTTAAGTTTTCAAATGGGGAAAACTATTACCTGATAAAAATTTGTTTTCTCGCCTATAATCCCAGCACTTTGAGAGGCTGAGACAGGAGAATCATGAGTTCAAAGCCAGCCTTAGCAATGGCGAGGTGCTAAGCAACTCAGTGAGACCCTGTCTCTAAACAAAACACAAAATAGAGCTGGGGATGTGGCTCAGTGGTCGAGTACCCCTGAGTTCAATCCCCAGTACGAAAAAGAAATTGTTTTCTTATTGAGTGAAGTCACTTTAGGCTTTTTGAGATGGTACCTGTAATACCTCCCTGGGACAAATCTGCTTAGTCAGGGTGGGGAGAACTTGACTTTTGTGTGGCCAAGTTGGATTATACCTACATTCAAAAACAAGATTAACAAGTACATTTTTCTTTCTGGGCATTATTCCTGTTAAGTTTTTAGATTCAGAGTCATATTAGCCTCATAAAATAAGTAACATGGTAAAAAATACCCATCTTTCTTTAAAAAAAATAGTGTATGGGAGTGTGGATGTAACTCGGTGGTAGAGCAAGTGCTTAGCATGCACGAGGCCCTGGGTCCAGCACCAGAAAAAAAGGAACAGTTTATGTGTTATGGGAATTGTGTAGTTTTTTAAACTTTAAAAAATTTTTCTAATAATCCTTTGAGTCAAATGACCATTTTTACCAAAACAGAAATGTCTTCTTTGAAGCTGGACATGGTAGTATTGCAATCCCAGCTATTTGGCAGGCTGAGGCAAGACGATCTCAAATTCAAGGCCAGCCTGGGAAATTTAAAGAGACCCTATATCAAAATGAAAAATAAAAGGGGCTGGGAATGTAGCTCAGTGGTAGAGCATACCTGGGTTCAATCCTTAATCCCTTCATCCACCAAAAAGATCTTCATTGAGTTTACCAATTTTTTTTCTTTTGGTACTGGATTAAACCCAAGGACATTTTACCACTGAGCTATATCGCCAGCAGCCCTTTTTAATTTTATATTTTGAGATAGGGTCTCATTAAATTGCCTGGGCTGGCTTTGAACTTTCAATCTTCCTGCCTCAGCCTCATGAGCCGCTGGGATATAGGTGTGGGTCACTGCTGAGCCAGGCTTAAAAATATTTTAAATGAAAGTGCAATCTTTTTTTTTTTTTTAAATATTTTTTAGTTGTAGATGGACACAATATATTTATTCATTTTTATGTGGTGCTGAGGATCGAACCCAGTGCCTCACTCATGCAAGGCAAGCGCTCTACCACTGAGCTACAATCCCAGCCCCTGAAAGTGCAATCTTTAAATCTCATTTACTAGAGATAAACACTGTTAATAGTTTTGCATACATCCTCTCAGTCTTTCATACTTTTAAAATTGGATTATACATATAGCTTTTTTGTTTTGTTTTTTGGTACCTAGAATTGAACCCAGGGGTGCTTAATCTCTGAGCCACATCCCCAGGCATTTTATATTTTATTTTGAGACAGGATCACACTAAGTTGCTTAGGAACTCACTAAGTTGCTGAAGCTGGCCTCCAACTTGCAATCCTCCTGCCCCAGAATACTAAGTTAATGAGATTACAGACATGCACTTGGATAAATTTTTTTATTCTGAAAGCCATCTGTGTATGGTTTGGGGATATAGCTCAGTGGTAGAGTGCTTACTTAACATGCACAAGGCCTTGGGGGTTCATTTTTTTTTAATTTTTAAAAACTTGTTCTTTTTAGATATACATGACAGTAAAGTACATTTTGACATATTATACATATATAGAATATAACATTCTAATTAGGATCCCATTCTTGTGGTTGTACATGGAGTCTCACTGGTCATGTATTCATATGTGAACTAGGAATGTTATGTCTGATTCATTCTACCATCTCTCCTATTCTCATCCCCCCTCCCTTCCCTTCATTCCCCTTCCTCTAATCCAATGAACTTCCTTGCTTCCTTCTCCCTACCTCCTCTCCCCTGGGGATTCTATAACCAGTACTGAAGAAAAAAACCTCTTTTTTTTTAACATTCATATTTAAACATTTATTTAGTAAATATATCTAAGTTTTATAATTGCAAGCTTAAATAATAGCTACAAAAACAATCATGAGGTTTGTTGTTGTTGTTGTTTGGACTAGAGATTGAACCCAGGGATGCTTAACTACTGAGTCACATCCCCAGCCCTTTTTATTTTATTTTTTTGAGATAGGGTCTAAGTTGCTTAAGTCTTCACTAAGTTGCTAAGGCTGGCTTTGAACTTGTGCTCCTCCTGCCTCAGCCTCCCTAGCCACTGGGATTACAGGCATGTACTATAGGCGCCTGGCCCAGGCTTTGATCCTAACCACACAAAAAATAAAATAAAACATTCTTTTGGTTTAAGAATGCCATATGTAGAAATAACACCCTGAGATATTAACTATCTTTGTATCTTTGCCCTACAGGGTTAAATAAGTTGAATGTCACCACTGTACTTGGAGAGAATGTTTCCCTCCTTTCTTCCAGTAAGATCTTCTCACATGGAAACTCTACCATAAACTTTCCTCTTCTGTAATTCCTTAAATTCTTTCAGTGTTATGAAAGTCACATATTAACTTTTCAAATATACTCTTATGATTCCTTTTCATCTTTCACTCTGCCAAATTTACAAACAGGTTTGGTGGCTCTGTGATTTGGCTCATCTAGGCAGTAGGAAACATGTTTACAAGGGAAGAGATACCACACCACACACCAGGTGATACCTGTGAGCCATTTGGCAGGGCTGGAGGATAGAGAGGGAAAGAAGGAAAGGTGATGGCTGAGACTGGGAGGAAAAGGAGGTTGAGGCCCGCGAATGTCAGCACGATCAAGATCAAGGTATAGTTGAAATTAGGAGGAAAAACGCCCATAAAGAGTTATGATTGCGGGGCTGGGGTTATGGCGCAGTGGTAGCGTGCTGGCCTAGCATGCGGGAGGCATTGGGTTCGATCCTCAGCACCACATAAAAATAAAATAAAGATATTCTGTCCACCTACAACTAAAAAATAAATATTTTTTAAAAAAAGAGTTATGATTGCACTTGTTGTTTTGATTCTTATTTTTTGCAACATTAGGGATTGAGTCCAGACCCTCCTCAGTCATGCTAGGCAAAGGCTCTACCATATCACCAGCCCAAGAGAATGCACTGGGGAGCCCAAACTAGTTCTGTGTACTCTGAGATAGAGAACAAGTTACTCAATGTCTGTGGGCCTCAGGTTACTCATCTGTGAAGTAAAAATAATACTAGAGTTATTGTGAGAATTAAATGAGATTCTCTATCTGTAAAGCAATTAACATATCTATAAGTATTCAATAAAAAATGTTATCTTCATATTATTTTCCTTAGCTAGAAAGCTTGCAAGATTTCAGATGTAGAATTATGCTTAAGTAACATTTACTACACAAAATTATTTCCTAACCTTTTTCTTAGGAAAACTTTCACATTATTATAACATTTTCCCATTATAGGATATATTCAGCATTTTATTTTTAGGGCAGAGTCTTGCTAAATTGCTCAGGCTGGCCTCAAACCTCTGGGTTCAAACAATCTCATCCCAGCCTTTGGAGTAGCAGGGACTACAGGCATGTCACAGCATCCAGTTTTACCATTGTATTTTAATTATTTGTTTTCATTAATGCAGCACTGAAATCTGGGGTGAATTTTATTCTTGTTTATGTTCTCAGGGCACCAGGCATTTGGCAGGTTGAACTGGATGTGGAAGTCATTCACACAGAGGTAGATCACTCATGTAAATGAGAAGGATCTCCAGTAGCTTTGGTGGGTGGTCACCACAGGTTTAGGAAATAAACACTTTGCTACCAACAGTCTACAGATTTAGTTTCTGTTCTTATTAATCGTGGGCTTACAAGTGTGGTGAAACATACTTTCACAATGTCTTCTTCTGCTGAGGCTTCTTGATGGCTGCCTATTTATAAAATTGATAACAAACACCGTGATAGTTTATTAAAATTTTAGAAAGAGCAAACCTAACAGTTCTCTGCTGCTGTATTGTTTACACACAGACAGAAGCAGCTGCCCTCTTAACAGTCAGCACTTCCTGTTTTGGTAAAGAATAATAGCAAAGGCAACGGGTTAGAAGTCACAGCTGGGTTCCCAAGCAGGCTTTGCTGCTTACTAGCTATGTGAGCTTGAAGGAAGCATTTAACCTATCCGATCTCACTGGTTTCACCTGTCAAATGAAGACAATACCTTCCCTCCCCTTCTTTTTAATAGATATGAATATCAAATGAAATATTGCATATTAAATCTTTGTGTGGGTGTGTGTGCTGCTGGGGATTACATCCAGGGCCTCCCACAGGCAAGCCAAGCATCAACCACTGAGCAATACCCTGACATCCCCCAAATCCTTGAATAGTTCTATTCAAATGCTAAGTAGTATTCTTACAAGAAATTCACTGGAGAGGGTTTTGGAGCCTTCTATAACACTGGTGGTAAGTCAAATACAAATAATTCTACTCAAATTTGGATACTATGATATATTAATAGCATAGTTTAGTTGTTTACAGCCATGTCCAATGCTGGGCACAATCTCTGGTAAAATGTAAGTGTTGAATTAATGAAGGAAGGAAGAAATCTCGATAAGTGGGTGCAAACAGGGGACTTCTGGCTTTAGAACTGTGGGAAGGTTGGGCACAGTAGCTGTGTGAATGAAGTATGGTGATCGCCATGGGCTATTTTTTTTGGTGCTGGGGATTGAACCAGGGCCGCCTTGCACATGTTAAGCACATGCTCTCCCACTGAGCTTTATCCTCTGCCCTGACCATAGGCTCTCACACCCGCCCCCCTCCCCCCATTTCATTTACTTGCAGTGCTGGGGATTGAACTCAGGGCCTTGTGCATACTAGGCAAGCACTCTACTGGAGCCCAGCCCCTGACACAGGTTTTAAAGCAGGGTGTCCAGCCTCTGACCCAGGCTTTTTTTTTTTTTTTTTGGTACTGGGGATTGAACTAAGGGGTACTCAACCACTGAGCCACATCCCCAGCCCTATTTTGTGTTTTATTTAGAAGCAAGTACTCGCTGAGTGGCTTAGCGCCGCCTCACTGTTGCTGAGGCTGGCTTTGAACTCGCGATTTTCCTGTCTTGGCCTCCCAAAGTGATGGGATTACAGGCATGCACCACTGGGCCCGGCTCTGACCCAGGTTTTTAAAGCAGGATGTCCAGAGAGTAGGTAAAGCTGGCTGTAGCCCTTAAAGATGGAACTATTTCACTTCTGTTTTGTTCCCACTGGAGGAAACTGACTGGTGCCTTTTGACTAAACCAAGGAGGTAGGGAAGATAGAAGGGGAGAAAGGCAGAATCAGCATTTTTCTCTGAAAATCGTTTTAGTTAGCCACATACCATCAATTAATAAATTAATAACAATTAAATATTGAACAAACTTAGCTCATAGTCTTGCCCTCAACACACTTACCTGGACTGCTTCTATTCCTACTTCTGTGAGCCAAAAGGGACCTGCTGGCTGCTCAGGCCTGATGCTGTGCCTTCTCCTGCCCTTTGCTCAGCCATTGCCTCTGCAAGGAATAATCTTTTTTTCCTACTATTGTCAGCATCATAAACTTTAGTTTGGGGATGTAGTTCAGTGGTAGAGTGCTATCTTAGTATGTGAGAGGCCCTGGGCTTAACCACTAGGAGCCTTCCAGCCTCATCTCTGTAAAAAAAAATCTTAAACTTTTTTTAAAGATTAGATCAATGAATTAATGAATCATCAAGTTTTTTTGTTGATTTTTACAATGCTGGTGATTAAACCCAAGTCCTTGCACATGCTAGGCAAGTGCTCTACCACTGAGCTACACCTGACATCATCGAATATTTTTTGCATTAGTTAAGTAAACACAATGTGTAAGGATGAAGGGAACTCAATGTAATTCTTCTAGGAGGAAGAAATACACCAGAAAACATAAGTTTAGTGCTATATAATAGGTTCTTTTTTTATATAACAGTTTATTGACATATTATTCACACACCATAAAATTTTATCTTTTACAGCGTACAGTTCAGTGGTTTTTAGTATATCACAGTTATAAAATCAACATCACTACTCAAGTTTAGAACATTTCATAACGCTAAAAAGAAACCCTGGATTCATTAGCAGAAATTCTCTGTTCTTTCATCCCTTTTTTCCAGCCCCTGACAATAACGAATATCTGTCTTTATAATTTGCCTATTCTGGACATTTCATATAAATGGAATCATATATTATGTAGCCTTTGTGACTGGCTGCTTTCATGTATAAAGCTTTCAAAGTTAATGCAGGTTGTAGCTGGGCATGGTGGTGCATACCTGTAATCCCAGCAGCTCGGGAAGGTAAGGCAGGAGGATCACAATTTCAAAGCCAGCCTCAGCAAAAGTGAGGTACTAAGCAACTCAGTGAGACCCTGTCTCTAGTAAAATACAAAATAGGGCTGGGGATATGGCTCAGTTGTCAAGTGCCTCTGAGTTCAATCCCTGGTACCCGTCCCCACTCCCACCCCCCAAAATTAATGCAGGTTGTGGTATGTACCTATATTTCATTGTTTTTTCTGTTCCCCCACCTCCCTCATACATGCTGCTCTTTTGCAGTACTAGGAATCAAACCCAGGGCTTGTGCATATATGCACATAGTAGGCAAACACTCTACCACTGAGCCACTACCATTCAACCCCTTTCATTACTTTTTTCCATAATTGAATAATATTTCCTTTAGGTATATTTTATTTAGCAATTCATTTGGATTATTTCTACTTTGTAGCTATTGTGAATATTGCTGTCATGAACATTTGTGTATAAGACTTTGCATGGACATGTTTTCTTTTTTTCTTTTTGGTACTGGGGATTGAATTTAGGGGTACTCGACCACTATTTCATGTTTTTATTTAGAGACAGTCTCACTGAGTTGCTTAGCATCTCACTATTGCTGAGGCTGGCTTTGAACTCTGAATTCTGCTGTCTCAGCCCCCCAAAGTGTTGGGATTACAGGTGTGCGCCACTGCGCCCAGCTGGACATGTTTTCATATTTCTTTCTTTTTTTTTTTTGGTACCAAGGGTTGAACCCAGAGATGCTTTACCACTGAGCTATATCCCTAGCCCTTTTAATTTTTTATTTTGAGACAGAGTCTCACTAAGTTGCTCAGGACCTCACAAAATTGCTAATGCTGGCCTTCAACTTGTGATCCTCATGCCTCAGCCTCCTGAGTCACTAGGATTACAGACTTGAGCAACTGTGCCTGGCTTTGGACTTCTTAAAAAGAATGGCTCATTTAAATTCTAGCCCCTACCTCCTGCTCCTCCCACCAAAACTCTTCCAAATTCTCAATATTCCAGGCAAGTGCTCCTGCATCATACCACAGGATGGTATGAAGAGGTGTCAGTATCAGGGATGGACATCCATATTATTTTTTCATCCCCAAAGCTGCAATGAACAAGAACCTTCAACCAAGAATGTTCTGAATGTCCTTTATGAGGGGCTGGGGATATAGATTAGTGATAAAGACTTCCTAATATGCCTGAGGCCCTGGGTTCTATCCCCAATACAAAACCAAAAAAAGAAAATTCTTTTCCTATCAAAACCTTAATAAGAGAATTAACTTTAAGCAAAACCAGTTGCATCTCAAAGGCCAATATTCTCTGAGGGACCACACTGTCTGGGTAGCCATGGATACAACAGGGAAAGAGCATTGGATTGGGAGCTGGGAGACCTGAGCTGTGTGTACAGTCCTGCCACTAATGAGCTGTGTCACCTTGGTTGGGCAAGTTACTTCACATTTTTTGGGGGGAGGCAGGCGGTGGCAGCAGCGATGCTGGGGATTGAACCCAGGGCTTTGTGCATGAGGAGTTGGAATAAAATACATACTGAAGTAAGTCCCTTCTGAAGATGAAAAAAGTTAGCTTTGATGACATATTTAATATTCATTTTAACATGTTATGTATACTTACTATAAACTGTCATTTAATGTGTCTCAAGTGTTCTTCATAATTCATGGTGATCTTATAAATAATTTGAAGGTTGGAGCTGGGGGTGTAGCTCAGTGGTAGGTGTTTGTGTAGCATGTGTGAGGTCATGAGTTTGATCCACAGCACTTAAAAAAAAATTTGAGGGCATAATATACAGGACATTTACATAATTTAAGATGTGGTATTACTAAAATATTAAATATAGGGTAGCTTTGCTTTAGTGGCTTATTATTGGTCCTGTGGATGTGTTGCAGCCAAGCCGTCACAGGGAAAAATCTTATTTTGTGAGTTTTCCTTATTTTTAGCAAATTTTTTTTCCTCCCTAACTGCGGAACGTTTCACCAATGTGTCATTCTTGTACAAGGGCCATGCTAATCTCTGTATCATTTCAACTTTAGTTCAGGTGCTGCTGAAACAATCACAAGATTTTCTAACGCTTATAAGGGGTTCATATGCAGTATAACGCATAGTGGCCAAAAGTGCAGTCGCTGGAGTCAGATTTTCTAGGTATGAATCCCAGTTCCATTCTATTTGAACAAAGTTTTTTTTTTTTTGATTGTTCATATATTTATTTTTATTTTTGGTACTAGAGATTGAACCCAGGGGCACTCGACCACTGAGCCATATGCTCAGCCCTATTTTGTGTTTTATGTAGAGACAGGATCTCACTGGGTTGCTTAGCATCTCACCATTGCTGAGGCTGGCTTTGAACTCGCGATTCTCCTGTCTCAGCCTCCCTAAGTGCTGGGATTATAGGCTTGCGCCACCATGCCCAGCTTCATATATTTATTGACAAATAGGATACACATACCCACACACAGGTACCACTGGGACATTTCAGGAACCTTGGAACTGGGAACCCTCCTTTTCTATGCCCCCTACTTTTTTAGGATCCCTTCTGATTTAACCTGGGCTCCTAGACACTAGCATTTTTCTGCTGACATCTCTATAGGTGTACTGGATGGGCTCTTGCTGTTTCTCATCCACAGCCACATTTCCCTGTGGACCACAAACAAGGGTCTGTGAGCCTCTGCTCAGTCATTCATGCCCAGCTCAAATTTTGGATACAACTCTTTGGTGGTAACACCTTGGATCACAGCTGGTTTGCCCCTCTATCCCTCCCCCCCTTTTTTTAGTACTGGGGATTGAACTCGGGGCACTAGACTACTGAGCCACATCCCCAGCCCTATTTTATATTTTATTTAGAGACTGGGTCTCACTGAGTTGCTTAGTGTCTCACTTTTGGCTTTGAACACGCAATCCCCCTGCCTCAGCCTCCCAAGCCACTGGGATTACAGGCCACAGTGCCCTGCCCTACATCCCTGATGTCATTATACTCATAGAGCTGGGAGGTGTGGTGTTCTGGTCATCCATCTGCACTGTAGCCTTCAATGATAACTTTGTCCAGAATATCCCTCTTCTCCTTTAGTCCCTAAATGTTAAGGTTCAGGGGCTCCTCACCTATCCCTTCAGTCTGGCTAGACTTAGGAAATGGCCATCCCTGAGCTCCTGAGTCAGTCATCCAAGGCCCTCAGGCCAGCGGTGGGGATGCAGTGCAGGAGAGTACAGGGAAGGGGCTGGAGAACGGCTTCTCAAATCCACCAGTTGCTGGGATTACAGTTGTGAGCCACTACACCAAGCTCAGAAGTGTTTATTCTTCCCTCTAAAGCAAGCATAATTGGTGGACACTCTAGGCAAACCCCTTTCCTACTCATCTAATCTTCAAAATTCTCTGTTGGCGGTTATGAATGGTCACACCTGACCAAGTTATTTTATTTTTTTGAGATGGGATCTCACTATGTTGCCCAGGCTGGTCTCAAATTCCTGGGCTCAAGTGATCCTTCCACTTCAGCCTCCTGAGTATCAGGGACTTCAGGTTTGTGCCACTGCACCCAGCTGACCAAGTTATTGTTTTCCTCAGCTGTAGAATGGAGGTAAAAAACAGTATCTGAACCTCATTTGATTGTTGGGAGAATTAAATGACAAAAGGCTTATAAGGGCTCCACTCAATAAAAAAGCTGTTATTTATTTATTTTTTGGTACTGGAGATTGAACTCAGGGGCACTCAACCACTGAGCCACATCCCCAGCCCTATTTTGTGTTTTATGTAGAGACAGGGTCTTACTGAGTTGCTTAGCACCTTGCCATTGCTGAGGCTGGCTTTGAACTCGCGATTCTCCTCTCAGCCTCCCTAAGTGCTGGGATTACAGGCTTGAGCCACCATGCCCGGCTTGTTATTGTTATTAATAATATATAAAGAGAAAGTTCTCTTCTTTCTGTCATCACCTCCGTCAACTCCCTGGATCCTTTTTTTGGGGGGGCAGCGGGTACCAGGGATTGAACCCAGGGGCACTAAACCACTGAACCACATCGCCAGCCCTTTTTATTTTATTTTTTAAATTTTGCAACAGGATCTCACTAAGTTGCTTAGGGCCTTGCTAAGTTGCTGAGGCTGGCCTTGAACTTGCGATCCTCTTACTTTCACCTCCTGAGCTGCTGGGATTACAGGCATATACCACCAGGCCCAGCCCTGAACCTTATCTCAGAGGGAGATATTATAGTGGCTTTTTTGTATTGCCTTCCAGAATAATGACCTGATTTAAAATATTGTTTGCATAAATTTTGATTAAAATCAGATAACTTCCTCTAGTAGCTAAAGTCGGGATACAAATTTGTCCTATTACTGGGAATAGTTCTTTAATCTCAGGTTTTGTTTTGTTTTTGTATTGAGGATTGAACCTAAGGGAACTGTACCACTAAGCTACATCCCCAAACCTTTAAAAAAATTTTTTTAAAAATATTTTCAGTTATGGGCTGGGATTGTAGCTCAGCGGTAGAGCGCTTGCCTTGCATGCGTGAGGCCCTGGGTTCGATCCTCAGCACCACATACAAAACAATAAAATAAAGACATTGTGTCCATCAACAACTAAAAAAAAATATTAAAAAAAAATATATTTTCCGTTATACATGGACAGTGTCTTTATTTTGTTTACTTATTTTTATGTGGTGCTGAGGATTGAACCCAGTGCCTCACACGTGCAAGACGAGCGCTCTACCACTGAGCTACAACCTCAACCCTTAAGAATTTTTTTGAGACACTAAATTCTGAGACTGGATTGAACTTGTGATCCTCCTGTCTCAGCCCCCTAAATTGCTGAGATTACAGTTGTGAACCACTATATCAAGCTCGGAAGTGTTTATTCTTCCCTCGAAAGCAAGCATAATAGGTGGATACTCTAGGCAAACCCCTTTCCTACTAATCTAAGCATGAGTAAATTCTGGTTTCTAAAGCACACACAAAGATAATTTAACAGTAGGAATAAAGTGGCCATTTGTGACTGTAAATTGGGGGAGTCTAGGATTTTAAGAAAGTCACTGTCTACTTGAAACAATGTGGAGCAGAAGCATTTAAGCAGTGTAGTCTAGAAAGGTAATTATTGAGGGCTTGGTGAAACCAGAAGCTTCATAGATGGATTGATATTTGAGCTAATGGGCATAAATTTTACTCCATAGTTCCAATTCAATTTGAGAAGGAGAGCAGCAATTAGACTTTAATATTTGAAGAAAAAAAATGCTTTTTAATAGTTGTTAAGTACAGTGTATGTTACTTAAAAATGAGGAGGCAAAGGCTGGGGGTATCGCTCCAATGGTAGAAGCACTTGCCTAGCAAGACTGTGGATTTGATCCCCAGCACCTGTGCAAAAAAAAAAAAAAAAAGGAAAGATTAACAGTTAAAAATGGGGGTAGGAGCTGCTGGCTCTGGAAAGCAGTAGTCAAGAGTTTAGGGAAGGGAGAGGTAGGTAGCTGCAGTTTTTATTATAAACCATGTGGAACTATATAGTCTTGTAAATAGTTAATATCTTGTAAATAATAGTTAATATCTTGTAAATAGTTATATCTTGAAAAATGGAAGTCATTTTTAAGACTTAATTTGTTGGTCATTTTCGGAAGAGACTAAGCTAGTGGCTCCAAAACTCTTGTATATGATTCATTTTTTCCAAAGAGATTAAATGAGATAAGGGCAATGTAACAAATTTTTCATAAAGTTGATGCATGTAAATACAAAAGTTGTCCTTTATTCCCATATTGGTCTTTCTTTTTGTTGTTAAAATAGCATTTCTTAGCCGGGCGAGGTGGCTCAAGCCTGTAATCCCAGCACTTAGGGAGGCTGAGACAGGAGAATTGTGGGTTCAAAGCCAGCCTCAATAAGGGTGAGGCACTGGGGCTGGGATTGTAGCTCAGCGGTAGAGCGCTTGCCTGGCATGCGTGAGGCCCTGGGTTCGATCCTCAGCACCACATACAAAGCAATAAAATAAAGACATTGTGTCCATCTACAACTAAAAAAAAAAATCTTTAAAAAAAAAAAAAAATAAGGGTGAGGCACTAAGCAACTCAGTGAGACCCTGTCTCTACATAAAACACAAAAGAGGGCTGGGGATGTGGCTCAGTGGTCGAGTGCCCCTGAGTTCGATCTCCAGTACAAAAAAAAAAAAAAAAAATAGCATTTCTTAGCTAGGTGAGGTGACACCTGCCTGTAATCCTAGCACTTTGGGAGGCTGAGACAAGAGAATCGCAAGTTCAAAGCCAGCCTCAGCAAAGGCAAGGCACCAAGCAACTTAGTGAGACCTTGTGTCTAAATAAAGTACAAAAAATAGGGCTGGGGATGTGACTCAGTGGTCTGAGAACCCCTGAGTTCAATCCCCAGTACCAAAAAATAAAAAATAAATAGAATTTCTTTCATGAAATGAAGGGAACAGTAAATAATAATTATTATTTTTTTAAAAAACGCACTCCTAGGGCTGGGATTGTAGATCAGTAGTAGAGTGCTTGCCTTGCATGCGTGAGGCACTGGGTTCAATCCTCAGCACCACATAAAAATAAATAAAGATATTGTGTCCATCTACAACTAAAAAAAATTTTTTTTTAAATGTTTAAAAAATGCACTTACTAGCCAGGCGCAGTGGCACATGCCTGTAATCCCAGCACTTTGGGAGGCTGAGGCAGGAGAATCACGAGTTCAAAGCCAGCCTCAGCAACAGCGAGGGGCTAAGCAACTCAATGAGACCCTGTCTGTAAATAAAACATAAAATAGGGCTTGGGATGTGGCTCAGTGGTCGAGAGCCCCAGAGTTCAATTCCTGGTACAAAAACAAAACAATAACAACAACAACAAAGCCACAATGCACTACTTTCAAAATTAAAACTCTTCCTATGGCAGTCACCATCCCCCATTTTTTTGGGGGGGTGTTAAATTTTAAAGATTGTAAGACAGTATTCCAAGAACCACTGAACATCTACGATTAGTGCATATTGTGTAAGATTTGAGAAAAAAATTGTGTAGTTTTGTAAAGAATGGAAAGAGCCAAGTGCATTAGTACTGAAGGGAAACTCCATGGAACTTGGTGACCAACTGGACATGGTGGGAAGTCAAGAATGACTCTTAAGGGGCTGGGGTTATGGCTCAGTGATGGAGCACTTGCCTAGCACATGTGAGGGTTTGATCCTCAGCATGACATAAGAATAAATAAAATAAAGGTATTGTGTCCATCTACAACTAAAAGAAAAAAGAAAAAAGAATGACTCTTAAGGTCTCACATATTTCCCCAGCATCTTGTCTTTGGATCCCTTCCTTAATTATTTCTGCATGCCAGGCACCCTCCTTTCCCTCTTCCTCACCTGCTCCTGACTCTTTGGTTATTTCACTTCTACTTGAGGTTGTAATTTAAACACCCTTTTCACCCTGCTCAGTGAACCCTTTTTTGTCTTCCTGTTGTGTAATCCCGGAAATCTGAACCTTTAGCACACTTGTCGCTGTTGCTGTTGTAATGATACATTTGTTTCATGAGTGGTTATTTGTCCTCCTCACTCAATAAGGGCAAAGGACTGTTTGTGTTCATTCATAATTGTGTCTCCAGTGCCCAACATCTTACCTGGTGCAAACTAGGGTGCCTGTATTTGTTAAATAAATGACTTCGTGTATGTCTGACATTTTGTACAGACTTCAGTCACTTAGAAATCTTTAGGTGAGAAAGCAGTGACATGCAAATGAAGCGGATATAGGCCCATCATAAAAATTATCTTTACTGTCCAAATGGCAGTTCTGCCAAGTGTACTCTCTCAACAGCAATTTACATACCTGAGACAAACACAAAGCAGGGCAGCAACTATTTCCTGGTCTTTGGGTTACCTTTTGCCAGAATAATAAAATTGGCCTTTTATCAGCCAAAGGGGTGGAGGGGTAGGCAGAGACCTAAGAGAAACAATACTTCTTTGCCCACTCCTGTCAACCCTCCCTTGACTTAAAAGATAAAGCTTACCGCTGTGCTTTTCTGTCTCTGGATTTTGGAAGAGGCAGGAAGATACTCCCAAGCAAGGGACAGGAAAGGAGGGTAATTGTGCTTGATGGCATAAGGCTAGGAGTAAATAGAGAGGAATTCCCTGGGTATCATCTCTTTCCCCTGGATGCCCAGTTAAAGAGGATGGGTTCTGGGGCTGGGGCTATAGCTCCGTGGTAGAGCACTTGCCTAGCATGCGTGAGGCACTGGGTTTGATCCTCAGCACCACATATAAACAATAAATGAATAAAATATCCATCAACAACTAAAAAAAAAAATTTTTTTTTTAAAAAGAGAGAGAATGGGTTCTATGATCTCCAAGAATCAGGCATATCTTATAAGCCACACTGTCCATATTCCTGGTTTATTTCCCTATAACAGAGCAGGCAGCCAAGGCTTGTTGAAACACCTCAATGGTGTCTCGAAGATAAAGCCAGAAAATCAATGGCCTTTGTGGTGGTTGCCTTGAGAAAGATCTCCTCATTTGGAGATGCCTCTTTAGCAGTAACTTTCCTGATTAAAGACACTTATTTATACATTCCCTCTCCCTTTAAAATCTATGAAGGATACATTATCATCATCCACATAGCCACATATGAGAAACCAGGTCCTTCTGAGGTGAAGGAACATGCCCAAAGCCATGAGATAGCAAATTGGAAGGGCCAACTATTAAACCCCTACTTTTTCAACATAGTCTATAATAATTGCTATAATAAAGGTTCAGACCAGTAATTTGTTTAAATGTGTAGTGTACAGAGTAATTAATAGAAAATTATAATTTATTTAGTTATCTTGACCATCACTTTTCCTTACCTCTCCACTTCATAGGTTAGACCTGTCCAGGGAATATTAAATGAGGTTTCAAATGAGGCCTCTTAAAACTATATATACTACAAATAGCTAAGAAATCTCAATGGCTTGTGGTAGCCTTAGAACACAGGTTTTTACTTGATTTGCTTTTTAAAAATTGAGATATAATTCACAAACCATAATATTCATCCATTTCAGGTGCACAATTCAGTTGTTCTTAGTATTTTTGCAAATATGTGCAACCATCACCTCTAAATAACTCAGGGACACCAGGTCTTGCTAAATTGCTGAGGCTGTCTTCCAACTTGGGATCCTCCTGCCTCAACTTCCTGAGTAACTGGGATTATAAGTGTGAGCCATTATGCCAAATGTTTGATTTACTTTCTTTTTTTTTTTTTGGTACCAAGGATTGAACTCAGGAGTACTCGACCACTGAGCCACATCCCCAGCCCTATTTTGTGTTTTATGTAGAAACAGGGTCTCACTGAGTTGCTTAGCGCCTCACTTTGCTGAGGCTGGCTTTGAACTCAGGATTCTCCTGCCTCAGCCTCCCAAAGTGCTGGGATTATAGACATGCACCACCGTGCCAGCTTAATTTACTTTTGAAGGCTCTTATAGGTAGAAGAGAATTACTAGGTACATCCAATTGAGAACTCAAAAAAGAGGTAAAGCATTCAGCATGGTGGCCCACGCCTGTAATCCAGATGAATTGGTAGGCTCAGGCAGGAGGATTGCAAGTTCAAGGTCAGCCTCAGCAAATTAGCAAGACTCTGTTCCAAAATAAAAAATACAAAGGGCTAGGGATGCAGCTCAGTGGTACAGTGCCCCTGGGTTCAATCCCCTGTACTGCAAAAAGTCTTATATGAAACTGGAGTCATATGAGACTCCAGTAAACATAGTGTTGTTTCGGTAGTCTTAAGGGATCTACATTCCAAGTACTAAGAATGCGATATACAGGTGGCATGGTGTCAATGGTGAAGCCCCAACAGACATTTACTTGTATTCTGTCTAGTTCAAGATGCTCTTTAAAAGTGACAAGGGTCAAAGGAAGATAATAAAGATAATTAAATAGCGGAAAATAATATTCACGACATAAACCTTAAAGAAGTTACTTACTCTAGGAAAGATTACTTGAGAACTACCTTAAAGTACATGAATAGATTGTTATGCAGAAAATGGTCACCTTTTCTTTTCTTTTCTTTTTTTTTGGTACCGGAGATTGAACTCAGGGGTACTCAACCACTGAGCCACATCCCCAGTCCTATTTTGTGTTTTATTTAGAGACAGGGTCTCACTGAGTTGCACAGCACCTCGCTGTTGCTGAGGCTGGCTTTGAACTCACGATTCTCCTGTCTCAGCCTCCCAAAGTGCTAGGATTACAGGCATGTGCCACTGCACCCAGCTATCACCTTTTCTTTGCCCTTCTTTCATTCACCAAGGAAAAGACACACACACACACACACACAAAAATAGATTGACTTTATGCTATGAGAAGTTAGTTTATCATAGAAGGAAGTTATGGCACAGAACCTTATTAAAGACCAGAATGGTGGAGGTAAAAAGAAAATGCTTTAAAAAAACAAAACTTTCAAACTTGAAATAATTTTAGACTTATAGAAACATTCTGAAAAATAGCATACAATTCCCTCACTCAGATTTGTTTACATTTTAATACATTTGCTTTATCATTCTCTATATATCGTTTGAACATTTTGAGAGTAATTTACAGACATGTAAACTGTTATTGTTTTTGCAGTACTAGGAATTGAACCTAGAGATGCTCTACAACTGAATTCCACTCCCAATCCCTCTCCACTTTGTGGTACCAGGGATTGAAGCCAGGGGCACTTAACCACTGACTCACACTCCCAATCCTTTTTATTTTAAGACAGGGTGTTGCTAAGTTGCTGAGGCTGGTTTTGAACTCATGATCCTCCTGACTTAGCCCTCCTGCCTTGGGCTCAGGAGCTGCTGAGATTAAAGACAAGTGCCATTATGCCCCGTACTCCCACTCCCTCCCACTTTAAAAAAAAAAAAAAAAAAACTTCTGAGAAGTTCTTTCTGAGAAGGGTCTTGCTAAATTGTAGAGGCTAGTCTCAAATTTGGGATTCTCTTGCCTTAGCCTCTCTAGCCTCTGGGATTACAGGCATGTGCACATGATTCCTCCTTACCCCTAAATACTTCCTAGATACTGCCTAGATAAGAACTTTCTCCTGCCTAGCCACAGTAATACTACAAAACTGAGAAATTAACACTGATATAAGTGTTAATCTAAAGACCATATTCAAATTTTGCCTCCTGTCCCTTAAAGAAAAAAATTTTTTTTTGGTTCAGGATCATTTCTTTCAAATGACTTTAATTAAGAACAGTTTGTCAGTGTGGCGCACATGTATAATCCCAGCACTTTGGGAGGCTGAGACAGGAGAATCGCGAGTTCAAAGCCAGCCTCAGCAATGGCGAGGCACTAAGCAACTCGATGAGACCCTGTCTCTACATAAAACAAAAAATAGGGCTGGGGATATGGCTCAGTGGTCTAGTGCCACTGAGTTCAATCCCTAGTACTAAAAGAAAAAAAAAAATAGTTTGTCAGTCTTTGCCTTTCAAGACTTTTTTTTTTTTTTTTGTACTAGGGATTGAACTCAGGGGTACTCGACCACTGAGCCACATCCCCAGCCCTATTTTTTTTTTTTTTTATGTTTTATGTAGAGACAGGGTCTTACTGAGTTGCTTAGCGCCATTGCTGAGGCTGGCTTTGAATTCGTGTCCAGCTGTCTTTCAAGACATTAACATGTTTAAGTGTATACTGTGTGTGTGTGTGTGTGGGGATTGAAATCAAATTCCTTGCATGTATGATTTTGTCATAATATACCCAACTATAATTATAATGCCCTACTAAAAAATAAAATAAAATTTGGAATTTCCTCAATTTGGAATTTGGGTCCCTCCTGCTTTTTTTTTTTTTAATCTCATTTTTTGGGGAAGTTTTAGATGTGATCTTGAGGGAAGCCTTGAATGAGTCTTCCTTTAGGAGAGTTTTTTTTTTTTTAATTAGATGGTGGTGATAGTAATAAAACATTTTTGTATCCAGAACGGATTTACTTGTATCACATAGATTTATCCCCTTTGACGTTCTTGCCTTTTTCGAGTTTAATTTAATAAAAGTTAAGTTTGTGGAGAATTAGCACCTACTCTTTATAAACATTTGAGATTTAAATTACCTGCAGTTTCCCATGTTAAGAATCTCACCTTTGCTGTGAAGCCCTAGGCTTAGAAGACAAAGCTGCAAAAATGGGTGGGTGTTACTACAATCATTCAACAAATATTTGTTGAGTGCATAGTGTATGCCAGGCTGTGTTTCAAACTCTCAGAATATATTCGAAACAAAACAAAACTATCCTTGTCCTTGTAAATCCAGTTGGATGAATCAAATTTAAAAAAAGAAACAAAACAAAAGAAACAAACAAAAAACCCAGGGATCCAAGTTCCTTAAAAACGAAGAAGGCAAGTCTCTGAAAAGGGGGGCAGTTATGAGATTCCTGATTTTAACTTGGATAACGCTGCTGTGGAATTCTTGGTAATCGTGCTGATTATATTATAAAGTCTTCAGTACATCCAAACGCGCTATACGATGATGAATCCAAACACCAAAGCCCTGAAAGGACGGGCGGGCCCACGCTTTCCAAGCTGTTCTAATCACTTTCTCAGCAACAGTCGCCTGTCCTGGCGTCTGGCCTCTTCGTACCCGCGTGAGATCTGGTCGGCCCAGCCAGGCCAAGTACCCGGTCCAGCGTTCCTGCGAGGCAGCGCCTCCCGGGCGGTCAGAGAGGAGCATCTGGGAACCGCACACCGAGAAAGCCCTGAGGGGAGGTGGCTCGGGGGAACCGGCTCCTCGAGGCGGCCTCGCCCACTGCAATGCAATCTGGGTGGTTTTCCCAGGTCCCTCCTGGCCTCATTCCGCGCCCAGTTCCAGCCCCCGCAAAGCCCAAGGGCCGGGGAGGGTAATCCCAAGATACCGGGGCTTGGGCGGGTCGAGGATCCGCTGAGATCCAGCAGGGGCGGGTTTATGACTCTGCATCCTGCAGTCCAGGAGGGCGAAGAGAGCGCCCCTGGTACTCAAGCCGCGAACGAGGGTGGTACTGAGCGCCGTCGCAGCATTGCAGGTGTGGGAACCCGGCCTCCGCCCGCTCTCGGGGGACGCAAGCAGCTACCTGCACCGCCCGCGGCCCCGCCTTCGCGCGCACCTTGTCCTACCAGGAAACCCGCGGCAAGGGCCTTAAGCTCTTCTCCCTGCTCCCGAGAGTCTCAACCCCCACTGGGAAAGCCAGACCTCCAGCTTCCCCTAACAAGCATCCTCGAAGAGTTACCGATTTGTACCCGGCGTAGGTACAGTAGGTGTTCGGTTGCCTGATTTCACAGCATGAATACGAAGGGCTAGATACCTGGAGCCAGATTAGTAATACTTCAGATGGAATTCTGTTCCCAAGAATATACCAGTTTGAAACATAAAACCCGAGGAAACTTCACCTCTGGCGCTTGTCTCACTAAAATGACATGATCCACCACATCGCCTTCCAACTTGGTGGCTGCGGGGGATGGTCGCGGGCGCACAATCCTCAGTGCAAACTAAGCTGAGCTAGTGGAGGCGGGTACCTTGGTTAAGTTGATACTCTCCCAAGTATAAAGCCAAAAGGCATGATTGAAGGGCCTGGGATCAGAGCGCTGAATTAAGGGGGAAACTTGCTTGACCTGATTTAGGAAAACCTTTATTAGGCACATGGGGTAGATGCATTTTTATCTGGAGCCCAAAGCAAATCAAAGGAAGTGGGCCCCATCCCTGGAGGACGTTCCAGTCTCGAACTAGCAGCCAGTACAAACAAGATGTAGTAATTAAAGTAGCTGAGAGAAAAGGGAGTGGGGGCCATTGTGCCTAAATTTCCTCAAGGGGGTCTCCCAGCCGCTTTGGGCGCGGTGAGTAACTGCGTCCAGGGGCGTGACTTGGTGGCTGCGCGCCCAAGCGTCCGGTTCTGCGACGCGCGGGGATTTTCTCAAAGGTGGGCAGCCCGGCGGAGTTAGGGGTGTGTACTCCGGCGCTCTGGCCAGGTGGAGGGGAGGGACTACTGGATTTTTCCTTGTTTGCACTGAAAGGTGTGTTGGGCTCGGGAGCGGCTTTTCCGGGGTTCGGCAACTGTCCCTGCCACCTCCCGGCTGCCGTTGGCCGGTCCCTCCCACCGCGGTTCGCCCTACCGGGCGCCGCACCCTGGGCAGCTTCGCCTCACCTCTAACCTCCTTTCGCCTCCCCGCGCCTGGCCTTTTCTCTTGACCCTTCAAAACCTTCAGCTTCATTCCTCCCAGCCAGACTTTCCTTGAGCTCCCCCACACCTCTGGTACCTCCAGTAGGTACCCTGTCCACATTCCGCGCCCTTTACCCCTCACTCTTTTCCCGTCTGGCCTAGTCTACCCTCTGGGTGGCAACCGCCCCTTCTCCGCCCCTTCGGCCTCTCCCTCCACCCCTCTCAACCTGGCCTCTTCATTCATCTAGCCATTGTCTACCGCCCCCTCCTCCCCCTCCCCAAGTGGCCTCCTCCCCCACCGCTGCCACGTAGTAGTTTGAAGGAGCCAATGGGCCGCCGCCGCCAGGTGTCTCTTACCTGCACCACGTGGGGGAGGGGGAAGGGGCGGGCAGGTAGAGCCACATCCCAAAACAGAAAAGCTTTCAGCCATTGCGCGCGCCTCCCGAGGGTACAGCCCAGCTCCTGGCTTTTTCACAAACGCACGGGCAATTGAATACAAAAAGGGCAGGCCTCCCGCACCCTCCTTCCCACCCCCCTTCCTCCCTTGGGTGTGGAGCACCGGCCAGGTGTGGGCTTGGGTGGTTGGTTACCGCCTTTTGCACCAGAGGCAGCGAGGAGGGGGGGGTGGGCGCTCTTTCTTTTTCTTTTAGAGGGTTTTAGCACAGGTTTTCTCGTTCTCATTTCCACCCCACCTCACCGCCTCCCAACCCCCCTTCTTCCCCTCCCCACCTATCGTCATGACGGCGTCTCCGGATTACTTGGTGGTACTTTTTGGGATCACTGCTGGGGCCACCGGGGCCAAGCTGGGCTCGGATGAGAAGGAGCTGATCCTGCTGTTATGGAAAGTCGTGGATCTGGCCAACAAGAAGGTATTTCTCCATGTTCTTGTCCAAGGCTTGGGGCAAGAAGTTTGTTGTGGAAGTTTCAGGGAGGGAGTAGGTAAATAAGTACCCCACTTGTGGGGCTGGACCCAAGGCCTAGAGATAGAATTCAGAGTAAAACCAAACTTGTTGGCCAATTGCCTTGGAGCCATTTCAGACTTCCGAAACCTGGCCCAGGTGGAGAGGCTGGGAGCTGCTGAGACGAGTTCTTCGCCGGTCGGGGGACGCTGGGCCGAGACCGAGTGGCCTTCCTGGCCCTTGGAGCCCACTTCCCAGGCCTTTGCGACTTGATCCGGGTGGGGGTGGGGCAGGGGGCTGCGACGCGCGGATCGCGAGCCACTAGAGCCGCTGTAGTGTAGTGAGCTTTGATTATGCAGCTGGACCCCTGTAGAGGCGCGGGCCGCCCCTACAGGGGAGCGTGGGGAAGAGCTTAGAGAGAGGCTCCAGAATCGATAGAGGGGAAACTGAACCCCCAGTTTCTCTTCCTCCGAAGGTGGGACAGTTGCACGAAGTGCTAGTTAGACCGGACCAGTTGGAACTGACGGAGGATTGCAAAGAAGAAACTAAAATAGACGCCGAAAGCTTATCCTCAGCGCCTCAGCTGGACCAAGCCCTCCGACAGGTGACAGCCCTGGGCCACACCGCCCACTTCCATCCGGGGTGTCCCGGTTGCCCCACAACCGGCCCCAACCCCACAGCCGCACGTCCTCTCGGGGTGGTCGCCGCGTCTCCCTGGGACTGGGTGGCGGGACTCCCAGTCCCTTGGGTGGGAGCCTGGGCCGGGGATTGGGAGAGGTCGCTGCTCCTTTTCGATTCCTTACCCAAACTACCCAAATTTGCTAGTTTTCCAATAGCTTCCTAGAGTAGTTCCTGGGGTCGGTGAGTCAGCAGCATTTAACCATTTGAATCATCAGCGAAGCTAAATGAATCCTATAGTCCCCATCTCCAGGTCCAGACCCCAAACGCTCCAGTTCCCAGCGGGGTTTGGGTCTGTGGCTCTGCCTTAGAGCAGGGGGCGCTGTGGTGTAGATGTGCCAGCTAACCTGGCGTAGCGTGATTGAAGCGGCCAGAGTTTTGGTCAGAACCTGAAAAAGCCCAACTGCTTTCAGTCTTCTGAACTCCCAAAGACAGACTCGGTTCTATCATTTCTTTAATGGTTTTGATCTCAATCTCAAGTAAGGTTTGGGTCACCGTGGAACTGGTGGAATCCCCTTATTGGAATTGAAGTAACTTAAAAACTGGCAGTTCCGGGGCGCCGACGGTTGCTGGATCCCGGTTTAGGGCTGGGCGCTCAACACCTGCGCACCAAAGAATACCCTGAGCCCTCACGGCCTCTGCCCTAGCACATGAGTTTCGAATTATAGGAGAAAGTTATCATTTCTGGGGTGTATTCCAGGTTCGTGTTACTGGCCTTTATAAAGGTCTGTATATCCATTATCTGCTTTGTTTATCAAATTGATTTCTTAAACCTGGCACATCCAAACAAAGTAATGCTGGGGAATGATGTAATCTGAAGGCAACCTGCAAGGAAAGCAGACCTCTGATTTGTCTTCAATGAGTTTATCGCAAAAATAGAAGGGGGAGGACAGGAGGGAAAATGCATTTATGAGCATAAACCGCGGTTTGGATGGAAAGCGTCCTTACCTAAACGAGTCTAGGGGATTTGTGGAGTCTGCTCCAGCAACGTTGTCCTTTTTCAGGGTCATAGGCATGACTCCCCCCCCTCCCCCCCCCCCCACACCTGGTTATCACCAGTTGGGGCCATTTTGAAGAGTTTGTAAACCCTGCATCAATTGTATTCTTCCCTGTGTCTTATTCTTTCAGTTTAACCAATCAGTGAGCAATGAACTCAATATTGGGGTAGGGACTTCCTTCTGTCTCTGTACTGATGGGCAGCTTCATATCAGGCAAATTCTGCATCCTGAGGCGTCCAAGAAGGTAAGAATGCTGGCTTCTGGAAAAATGATTGGACTTCTGGGATAAATGAAAGCGTTTTAGAAAACTAGCTTATCCAAATCATTGTTTTTAAAAAGTTGCAGATGGGGATTTATTGTTTAATGGGACCATAATTTCACTTTGGGAAGATAAGAAGGATGGTTGTGATGGTTGCAAAATGCTAATACACTTCGTGCTTCTGAAGTGTACACTTAAATTGCTAAAATTGGGCCTGAGGTGTAGCTCAGTGATAGAGCACATGTGTAGCACATGTGGGTTTGATTCCCCAGCATCACACAAATATTAAAATGGTAAACTTAGTATTATGTATATTTTACCACAATTACAAGATGCATGACAATTTCATGGAGATGTTCAGGACTGCAGTAATTTGGTGACATAAAACAATGTTTGTGTCAAGTTTTCAAGATGCTTGACATTCTCCCTTTTCCAGAGTTAGTATGGAGTTTGATATTTTGACAAAATAACCACAAGTAGCAAAGCAAGAATGGTGTTTTAGTGCATTCTAATATTTTCATTTCTGGAAATACTTTATCCTAAAAAGGAAGGGGCCAAAAAGTTCAACTCTACCATTTTAATTATAATTTATTAAAAAGCCTGCTTAAGGGCTGGGACTGTGGCTCAGTGGTAGAGCGCTTGCCTTGCATGCGTGAGGCACTGGGTTCGATCCTCAGCACCATTTAAAAATAAAGATATCTGTGTCCATCTACCACGAAAAAATATTAAAAAAAAAAAGCCTGCTTAAATAACAACTAACTATACAACTAGTGAAATATTAATTATGGTACACTTGGTGCAATTTTTAAGTGAACATTCAAAACTAAATCTTAAATTTATAGGGTCAGGCCCATCTTTTAATTTTAACTTTTCTGATGTGGAAAACACTATGGAGTGAGAAAAATATAGTCTTGTCATGGATATATTGTGATTTCTCTCCCTGGGAATACTACTTAGGGAACAATGAAGAGCATAGACAGCTTACCCGGGGTAGCCAATCACTGCTAATCTAGTTGCTCTTAACAACTTAAATTAGTTTAAGTAGTAACTTTTTTATTATGGTAGGCAGGCACTGGGTTTGAAAAGATAAGAACATATTTAGGTGACTGTATGAGGCTAGTCTTGCAATGAAAAATGTAGATTGATAATTGATGACACCCGGCGAGTATAGTCAGTACACATTTTCTTTAGTCTCAAGTAGAGAAAGCTGGGAAATTAGTTAAGCATGTAATAATTTAAAATGTCTGAAGAAGAAATTCAAGTTCTCTGCCTTTAGGGTTATGTTGATCATTCCTTTTATAAGAACAATAGTAGTTACTCAGTGTAAGTGCTAGATCATTTGCTATACCCTTGACCTAAAAAGATGTAAAATATTTTTTCCCAAAAAATTTATATGAGGGACTTAATTCTTATTGGGCCAGAGGAAAACAGCTGTTTCCATTATTTTATTTTATTATTTTTTTTAGTTGTAGATGGACACAATGCCTTTATTTTGTGTATTTTTATGTGGTGCTGAGAATCAAACCCAGTGCCTCCCACATGCTTGGCAAGCACTCTACCACTGAGCCACAACCCCAGCCCTCCATTATTTTAGATGGATTGCTTTGGGTAAGGAAAACCTCTGGAGAAAAAAATGTTTTCCTGAGTTAGTTTTATTAGGATTGATTAAATATAAGAAATTAAAACAATTTAATAAAAGTAATTTTATATATTCATTCATAGGCAAAATATAAAAAATCTATGTAGAAAACAATAGATTAAAATGTTTTTCTTAAGCATATATAGATACATTCTTTTAGACTTCTGTAGAAAAGCATTTTTTACAAGGAACATTCATACTATACAAATATGTTCAGCCTCTATAATTTAACATTAACATTTCTTAAGCACTAAAATGCTCAGTGTTTTAAATGGACACAGCTATTTATTTATTTATTTTGGTACCAGGGCTTGAACCCAGAGAGGCTTAACCACTGAGCCACATCCTCAGCCCTTTTTTATATTTTATTTAGAGACAGAGTCTCACTAAGTTGCTGAGGCTGGCTTTGAACTTGCCATCTTCCAGCCTCAGCCTCCCAAACTGCTAGGATTACAAGCGTGTGCTAGCTTGGACAGAGCTATTTAAACTGATCTTTTATTGCTGTATATGCAGACGGTTTTTAAATTAATACTTTTGTAGGTAACTGAGAATTCATGATTCTTTTGGTAGTTAACTTTTTGTTTCTTTGGTACTGGGGATTGAACCCAGCTTTACCACTGAACTATATCCCCAATGCTTTTTTCAACGTGGGGGGAAGGGGAGGATATGTTTTACTAAGTTGCCAAGGCTAGCCTTGAACTTACAATCATCTTGCCTAAGACTCCTGAGTCTGAGATTACAGTCATGTGTGTCACTACACCCAGTTAAATTGTTTTATTTTATTATTTTTTAACTTTTTAAATTATTCAGTGAGAATTTTTTGTTGTCCACAAAAAAAAGAAAAGAAAAAGAATAGTGTAATATTTGCCAACAGTTGATCTTTGTTTAATAATCACATGAGTGCTGCTTGGGACCAAGAACAGCTGGGAACCATTTCTTCTTTGCTTTTGAGATTTGTGTGTGTGTATACATATACACACACACAAACACATATACATATATATGGATTTTTTTGTGTATATATTTTCACGTGTGTGTATATACACGTATAATTAAATCTAATTTAGTATTGACAATATGCATTATTAGAACCCAATAGTAGTCAGAACTACTAAGTTTTACAACTTAATCTTATGTATAAAGTTATCTGAAGCCAGGCGCAGTACTGCACGCCTGTAATCCCAGCACTTTGGGAGGCTGAGACAGGAGAATCCCAAGTTCAAAGCCAGCCTCAGCAACAGTGAGGCGCTAAGCAATTCAGTGAGACTCTTGTCTCTACATAAAACACACAATAGGGCTGGGGATGTGGCTTAGTGGTCAAGTACCCCTGAGTTCAATCCCTTGTACCAAAACAAAACAAAACAAAAATCTTACGTATCTGTATGAAAACTGATGCCTGAAAATGCAGATGCTCTAAAATGATTATGGCTGGGAAAAGAGTGTATTACCTAGAAAATATAAAGTATAATAACCCAGATATAGTACAACTTCAGAAATGTTTTGAACGAAATGCATAATGGAGTACAAACATTGTAACCCTGTTCATTAAAGTAAATTTTTTTTTTTTTTCGGTGAGAGCTGTATACAAGATCTAATGCAGTAATAGGACCAGCTATTAAAAATAAAGTTGCTCTTAGATTTTAAAAAATCATGGTAAAATATTCCTACATTGAATTCTTAGGTTCCTAATTACTAGAGAAGCACTGAGAAAATTTACCTAGTTAACAGTGTCTACCTTGTCCTTCCTCAGAATGTCTTACTACCTGAATGCTTCTATTCCTTTTTTGATCTTCGAAAAGAATTTAAGAAATGTTGCCCTGGTTCACCTGAGATTGACAAACTGGATGTTGCAACTATGGCAGAGTGTATCCTTTAAATGATTAATCGAGAATCACTTGAATATAGCTCTAAGAAAACAAAATGCAATTTGAAAAACTTTTAAATGTTTTAAACTTTATCAGTGTATGGATGATATTATCTGGTTCAACATTTATATATTGTACTAGAAGAAACTAATAGTACACTTATATGAATCTTTCAAAGTACTTATAATGAATTTGAACAGTTGGATGGCCTTCGACATGGATTTTTGTGAAGAGGACTGCATCTAAAATAAGATTCAGTTACAGATGATGGGTATTTTCTGGGTGATGAGTTGGAGGAGAATGTGAAGACTTTCCTGTCTGATGCAAACGCCAAGGCTACTTGGCTCTTGCTTACCTGGTCTTAGGGTTTATCTTGTGTTCTTTGGAATGGATTAACGTGATTTTTTAAGTAATGAGTGTATGTCCTTCACGAACTGCATTTCACTGATTTCCTCTTTTAATCTCCCCTGAGTTTCTCAAATACATACAGGATTATGGTGGTTATAATAAGGCAACTTTGGGGATGATGAAATAGGGTCAGTATTGTCCCCCAGATTTTATCAAGGGAGTATATTTAATGCATTATATCATGTAAAAGTAAATATTTGTAATCAAATCTTTTTTTTTTCTTTTGGTACCGGGGATTGAACTCAGGGGTACTCTGAGCCACATCCGCAGCCCAATTTTGTGTTTTATTTAGAGACACAGTCTCACTGAGTTGCTTAGCGCCTTGCTGTTGCTGAGACTGACTTTGAACTCGCAATTCTCCCGTCTCAGCCTTCCAAAGTGCTGGGATTACAGGCGTGGGCCCCCTGGGCTTGTAATCAAATCTTAGTTATGAATGACCCATTATATTGCATCTAGTAAGTCTTTAAGTGTTAACTAATAAGCAGTCATATGCTAATTTATCAATTAGAAACTGAATAATAGGTTAGGCCACTCCCCCCAAAGCATGAAAATCATTACAAAGTCAAACCTAAGTTACTTTCAGGAACTTGGGAGTTGTAAGGTTTTTTTTGTTTTATTTTTTGGTTTTTGTATCATGAATTAAACCTAGGAGTGCTTAGGACTGAGCTACATCCCTAGACATTTTTGAGACAGGGTCTTGCTAAATTCTTGAGGCTGGCCTTGAATTTGAGATCTTTCTGCCTCAGCCTCCACTAGGACTACAGGCTTGGGCTACCACACCCAGCTGTAGATGCTTATTCTTAACTGATTCATTTCTAAGAGCTAAAGCCTGCGTTTTGTTATATCTGGTATGGCCTCTTACCCTTATGATTTCATTTAACCTTACCTATATCCTGAAAACCCTTTTCTTCAGATTCAGTCACATTGGGAGTTAGGGCTTAAGATACATCTTTTTTTTTTTTTTTTTTTAATATTTTTTTAGTTGTAGATGGACACAATGTCTTTATTTTATTGCTTTGTACGTGGTGCTGAGGATCGAACCCAGGGCCTCACGCATGCGAGGCAAGCGCTCTACCACTGAGCTACAATCCCAGCCCAAGATACACCTTTTGAGTGTGCTTAGCATATGCTAAATTATTTGACACACTGGTACAAAATAGAGAACAAAAATATCTAGAAAAAATATCAGGGGTGTAGGTGTAGCTCAGTGGTAGAATATGTGCTTAATATGATCAAGGATCTTTTCATCCCCAGTGAGCATGTGCATGCTCACAACCATCAGCAGATACGAGAATTTTGAGAAGTCTTATCTCAATTTTTTAAAATATTACAATTTCAGTAGGTACAGGCAGTATTTAAGAATTACCTCCAACTATTGTTTCCTCTTTTTGTTTTAAACAGTTTGTGGGTCTTTTTTTGAGGGGAGGAGGGGTACTGTTGGAGATTGAACCCAGGACCTCACACTTACCAGGCAAACACTCTAGCACAGAGCTACACCCCCCAGCCCTCGGTTTCTTCTTAAAACATTTTCCTAGAGATTATAGGTCAACTTACTGGTAAAAAAAAAGTCCACAGCTGTAAATAGGAGGTTCTTATACATAGGCATTTCTTTTCTGTCATTCCTTTTAGTTCTAGTTCTATGAGCATACATTGGCAGTTTTTTCAATGCTGTGCAGATGAAAATTAGAAATATTTGGCTACAGTAAAGAGATTGTGAATAAAGCTAAATTGGGTTCTATTTCATGGGCATTGTAACTGAAATTTGAGGCAAGCTTTCATGGCCATTTAGCCATGCATTCATAGAAATGACAGGATTTTATATTTCTTTAAAAATAACTTTTTTAGGGGAGTGATATTGGCCAAATGATATTGTTATATTGTGTATTGTGTACATGTATGAATATGTAACAACATCCCATCATTATGTACAACTATAATGCACCAATTAAAAAGCGGGAAAAATGATTTAAAAAAATAACTTCTATAGTTTAGTGTCTTTGAACTTAAATTGAACGAATCTTAGATTCATAGTTTTATCGCCAACTAAAAAGTAGATTTTAATCTTTTTTTTTATCCTATAGTGGTGATTGAACCCAGGAATGCCCTATCAGCACTGGGCTACACCCCAAGTACTTTTTTTTTTTTTTTTTGGTACCAGGAATTGAAGTCAGGGGCACTCTACCACTGAGCCACATCCCCAGCCATATTTTGTGTTTTATGTAGAGACAGGGTCTCACTGAGTTACTTAGCACCTTGCCTTTGCTGAGGCTGGCTTTGAACTCACGGTTCTCTGGTCTCAGCCTCCCGGATTGCTGGGATGCGCCTCTGCGCCCGGCTTTTTTTTTTTTTTTTTTTTTGAGACTGGAGTTCACTAAGTTGCTGAGGCTAGCCTCGAACTCGTAATCCTCCTACCTCGAGCCTCTGAAGTAGCTGAGGTTACAGGTATGTGCCACGTACACCTGATTGGTTAATAGCATTTTTAGACTGTTAAGTGGAAAATAAACATGAAAGTATAACATTAATCAAAACATTTAAGATTTGGTGGGCACAGTGGTACATGCCTGTAATTCTACTGCTCAAGAGGCTAACAATTTGAGGCCAACTTCCGCAACTTAGATCCTGTCTCAGAAAGGGTTATGGATATAGTTCAGTGGTAGAGCACTTGCCTAGTATTTGTAAGGCTTTGCGTTTAATCTCTGGTACTGGGATGGGGGGAGTTCAATCTTTCCTAGCAATTTTTTTTTCATTACTGCTGTGATCAATTATTTTAAGATTTTTTTTCCCCAAAATATCTTTATTTTGTTTGTTTATTTTTATGTGGTGCTGAGGATCGAACCCAGTGCCTCACATGTGTGAAGCAAGCGCTTTACCACTGAGCCACAATCTCAGCCCCTATTTTAAGATTTTTATTCAGAGAAATCAGTATTTTCCTGATGAGGCCACCAAAACAATTTTTGAGGTCAAAAGCAATCACACAAAATTTGCCCATTAACTGTGCTTATCTATGCAAAGAGTTTCGCAAAGCTGCAAGATTTCTATTCTTTCAGACCACTAGGTCATTTTCCTTGCTAATATGGAAATGACCCTGAATTTGGAAACAAAGCTAGTCAATGAATATTCTTGATGGTTTGCCAAGTAGATGGAGAGTCATTTGCTCCTTTGTAGGTAAACCAGTGGTGGTTGAAGAGAGGCTCCTGCCAATACTAAAAAAGGAGCAATTAAGAGAATTTGCAGGTATGCATGTTTGTATAATTTTTCTTGTGGAATCTTTTCATTTTTAACTAATGTGTTGGTTATTGAGCCCAGGGTCTTGTGCATGCTCAGCATGTACTCTACCACTGAGCTACACTCCCAGTCCATATTCTTATTTGGTGTTTTTATTTATTTATTTATTTATATTTTTTGATATTGGGGATTGAACTCGGGGGTGCTTGACCACTGAGCCACATCCCCAGCCCTATTTTTTGTGTTTTATGTAGAGACAGGGTCTCAATGAGTTGCTTAGCGCCCCGCCATTGCTAAGGCTGGCTTTGAACTTGCGATTCTTCTGTCTCAGCCTCCCAAAGTGCTGGGATTACAGGCGTGCACCACCGCCCCTGGCTTGTTTGGTGTTTTTAGATGAAAGTGAAGCAATATGGATTTGTTTGGAACCTCAGTGGCTTCACAGTACTATGTTAATAGATTTTTAAGGAGCAGTTTTAGATTCAGAGCAAAATGGAACAGAATGTACAGTCTTCCCATAAGATCCCTGCTTTCTCCCTCCCTCAGACACATCCTGCTATGTTCCCTCCATCTCTCTTTCCCTCACTGTCAACATGCTGTACCAGAGTGGCACATTTGTTAAAATTGACCATACATTGATATTTTTGTTCAAAGTCCATACTGTGTTTATACTTGAGTTCACATTTGATGGTGTGTATTCTTTGGGTTTTGACAAATGCATACTGATTCTGTATCCATCACTGTATATGATAATGTGTTGTATCAGCCTAGTGTAGAATAACTTCATTGTACTTACTTACTTTTTTTTTTTTTTGGTACTGGAGATTGAACTCAGGGGTACTTGACCACTGAGCCACATCCCTGGCCCTATTTTGTGTTTTATGTAGAGACAGGGTCTCACTGAGTTGCTTAGTGCCACGCCGTTGCTGAGGCTGGCTTTGAACTCGCGATTCTCCTGTCTCAGCCTCCCTAAGTGCTGGGATTACAAGCTTGTGCCACCGTGCCTGGTTTTTCATTGTACTTTCTGTTCCACCTCTTCATTCTTCCCACTAACCTTTATATTGTCTCTATAGTTTTACCTTTTTCAGGATGTCACATAGTTGGAATCAAATAGTATGTAGCCTTTTTAGATGGTATTTTCTTAAACCTAATGATATATATATTTAAGGTTTCTCCATGTCTTTTTGTGGCTTGATCATTTATTTCTTTTTAGTGCTGCATAATATTCCATTGTCTAGATGTACCACAATTTGTTTATTCACTCTCCTACTAAAAGACAACTTTCTTATTTCCAAGTTGCTTTATTATGACTAAAGCTGTTGTAAACATTTTTTTTTTTGGTATCAGGGATTGAATTAAGGGTTTCTTGACCACTGAGCTGCATCCCCAGCCCTATTTTGTTTTTTATTTAGAGACAGGGTCTCACTGAGTTGCTTAGTGCCTCACTGTTGCTGAGGCTGGCTTTGAACTTGGGATTCTCCTGTCTCAGCCTCCCAAAGTGCTGGGATTATAGGTGCATGTCGTCGTACCCAGCTTGTTGTAAACATCTTTGTACAGGTGTTTGTGTAGGCATATGGTTTTAATTCATTTGGGTAAGTACCAAAATGTGTGATTGTTGGATTGCATATGTTGAGTGTAATTTTTTTATGTTGCAACTGCAATGTTTAATAAAACATTTTTATAAGGGAAAACAAACCTTGAATTTTTAAAAAAAGTAGAATTTAAGTATGCAGCATTTCAAGGTGTTTATAAATGATGAAATAAAATCTTTTTAGGCATGTGCCCTACCACCAAGCTTCACTCCCAGCCCCAAGGTTGTTATTTTCTAAAGGAAGAGGAGACTAAAGACAAAGTAGTAGTCACAGAATCTGGGCCCTCCTGAACCAGGGAGGCCCTGCCACTGTGCAGTTTGCCTTTGGGAGTTGCCTTCTTGGGTATTCCCAATTGAAAGCTATGTAAGCTGGGGATATAGCTCAGTTGGTAGAGTGCTTGCCTCGCATTCACAAGGCCCTGGGTTCAATCCCCATCACCACCAAAAAGAGAGTGAGTCTTCATGGCCAGTGTAAGTATGTAAGTGTGAAAGTATGACCACTTTGATAAAAGGAGGCTTGGGAATTTCTTGAATGCTGTTCTGGTTCTTATGTTAGCAGTTGTTTCCCACTTCATATTTGTTCTAAAACCCATTTCTGATGTTGGTGTGGGGCTTCTGAGTTGCTCCAGTTGCAGGTGTGTTGCCTGCTTCTTAATTGTGCAATCCCAGCTGAGAAGATCTTATCCACAGGTAAATCATAGACTGCATTTGGTAAGCTTTATTTAATCAGGTGGGTTGGTGAGAGTTTGACAGGGGTGGTGCTTCTGTAGATTTGTCCTCCTCCCTTTTCCCTTCTTCCTCCCCCTCCCTTTTTGTCTTTTAAGAAATTATCTTGGGGCTGGGGTTATGGCGCAGTGGTAGAGTGCTCGCCTAGCACGCGGGAGGCACTGGGTTCGATCCTCAGCACCACATAAAAATAAAATAAAGATATTCTGTCCACCTACAACTAAAAAAAATTAAAAAGAAATTATCTTAGATCCTTTGGAGAAATTAATACTAGTTGTCTAGTTGTCTTCTGTGAAGAAGACATTTGATTATGGTGCTGTTTGTATAAGTGACTTTTATTTCTTCTTAGAAAACAAGTAATCTCGGGGTTTCCTCACTAATGTTGGATGGAATTACTTTCTCATTTCTTAACCTGTTTTTAGTTTCTTTATTCATGAACTGATTTATTCTCATTAATCAATTGTGTCTACGTAAATTTTCTAAGCCTTTATTAAGAACTTTTTTATTTATTTATTTATTTTGGTACGAAGGATTGAACTCAGGGCCACTCAACCACTGAGCCACATCCCCAGCCCTATTTTGTGTTTTATGTAGAGACAGGGTCTCACTGAGTTGCTTAGTGCCTCACTGTTGCTAAGGCTGGCTTTCAGCCTCCCTGAGTGCTGAAAATATAGAAAAGAACTATCAGAGTAATAGATCAGTGATGTAGGGCATGTGCTTATTAGCCTATGTGAGGTTGTAGCTTAAGTCTGCCACAACACACACACACACCCAAAATAGAAAAGCTATCATATTTTTCTTCAATAGCTTCACAGTAGCCCAGCATTGGGAGTAGGGAGTAACGGTCTCATTTTTATAGCTGGGGAAACCAAGGTTTAGAAATTTTTTCTTTATCTTAAGTTAGGTGCACCAGCATCTATCTAATGCAAAAATCCTACTTATTAATCAGAGAGTAAAAGTCTAAAATCTATAAAGATCATTTGTTGAAGTCGGGCGCGGTGGCGCAAGCCTATAATTCCAGCACTTAGGGAAGGTGAGACAGGAGAATCCCAAGTTCAAAACCAGCCTCAGCAACAGTGAGGCGCTAAGCAACTCAGTGAGACCCTGTCTCTACATAAAACACAAAATGGGGCTGGGGATGTGGCTCAGTGGTCGAGTGCCCCTGAGTTCAATCTCCAGTACCAAAAAAAAAAAAAAAAAATCTTTTAAAATTTGTTTTCCTGAGCACATACCAGCGAAGCCATTCAACAGTAAAGTGAAGTTTATTTTGTAAAGTTTCTGTTCTTCTGTTGAGTATTGCATCCAAGTATGTTGTTTGCCATGATTATCAAATACCATTTCACTAGTTCAGCTTCCAATTGTCAGGATTTAAAAAAAAAAGACTAAGTCACTCCTCCCTGCAGTACATAGGTTAGCTGTGTGTGCGTGCGTATGTGTGTGTTTCACCATTTCTTGATGGGTGTAAAGGACTTGGATACATGCACATAGGAGTGCTCTAGCAGAGTGATAATTGGCTTGTTTTCTCCATAGATGAAAGATTGAAACGGGGTAAATAGCCTCAACAGCATAGTGGTTAAGAACAATCTCTGGAGTAAGATTTACTGTGGTTGGTTTATTTGTACTTGGCAGCCTCAGTTTCCTGAATTAAAATGGGAAAGACTCTTAGGAGGAACGTGGGATAGTGTGTGCAGCCACTTAGCCGGTGCTTTCCCATCCCACACTGCAGTGTTGACTGGGAGCCTGTGTGCCTCTCTAGATGACTGGGTGTCTCAGATGAAAATATCTGTGGGGATTTTTAAAAGGACTTCCTTATTGATTTAAAACCTTATTTTAATTGTTCTGCACTTTTTTTTTTAACCTCAGGTGAGAGTGGATATAGAACTTTCAAAGCATCAGCTACATGTTAGTACAGATAAACTTCAAGGCTAATTTGGCTTTTTCATTTGTAAAATATTGTGTGAATGTGGCTCATTCTAAACCTGGGTACTTATTTGCTCAGATTAATTGAACTGCACCATTATAGTTGTACAGACCTTCATTGCTCTGCTTACAAAGTAAAGGGAAGCGTTGACTTTTCCTTGTCCTTCTCTTCATATGAAAGAGATTTAAAATGTCCCCAGGTGTACAGTTAAGCTGTGCTGGTAATTGACCTTGTTAGCTAGAGGGGGAAGAGAATTATCTTTGGCATCACATCAGTATGTTATGAGCCAAACTGGCAAATACGTTGGCTTGTGGTCTGTGATAAATTGACTAGAAGTACTGTATGTTTTTTTGTTAGTTCTCAGAGTCATGTTAATTTTGTGTGGTTTATTTGATTATAAAATAATATATTTTAGGGCTGGGGTTGTGGCTCAGTGGTAGAGCACTTGCCTTGCATGTGTGAGGCACTGGGTTTGATCCTTAGCACCACATTAAAAAAATAATAAAGACATTTTATGTTCATCTGCAACTAAAAAAATTTTTAAATATTTTACTTTTAAAGTGTGAGTTTGGTGATTCTAGTATAACACTGTTTTTATAAGGCTTTAGAAGATTCATTTTGTCGTCATGGACTCTCCTTTTTGAGATTGGTTTTTCCTATATAAATGTCTTCTTCCAAAGTGAAGTTTTTTGTCCATTCCATTAACTTCTACCTCCATCTTATATCTTCTAGGGTATAATTCGTCTGTTGGGTAGATTTGAGATTCTTTCCTGTGGCTTTTCATTATGATGTCTCCTGGAAGTATTATTTGTTAGGTAGGGATCTTATTTTTTTCCTCCAAAATTTTCCTCCAAGTTTCTGAGAAATGAAATTAAAAGTAAAGTTTTAGAGCTTCTTCCCAGCATTTTATTGTTGCTATATAAAATTTTGTTACTTCTGCTGGGGATGTGGCTCAGTGGTCGAGTGCCCCTGCCTTCAATCTCCAGTACCAAAAAAAAAAAAAGTTTTTGTTACTTTGGCTCCTTGTATACTTTTCAGTGGTTTGTGTGTGTGTGTGTGTGTGTGCATGCTAAGGATTGAAACCTAGGGCCTTGTACATGCTAGGCAAGCACTCTAGCAGTGAGCTGCACCCCTGAGCTTTTTCAGTGGTATTTGTGATTTGTTTCTTTCAGAGCTCACTTTAAAGTAAAACTGATTGGAGCCGGGCGCAGTGGCGCATGGCTATAATCCTAGCACTTTGGGAGGCTGAGACAGGAGAATCACAAATTCAAAGCCAGCCTCAGCAATGGCGAGGCACTAAGCAACTCAGTGACACCTGTCTCTACATAAAACACAAAATAGGGTTAGGGATGTGTCTCAGTGGTCGAGTAATCCCTGGTACCAAAAAAAAAAAAAAAGGTAAAACTGACTGGGTCTGTGGCTCAATTTTAGAGCACAAATTTAGCATGCATGAGGCCCTGAGTTCAATCATCAGCACCAAAAAGAAGAGGAGTAGATTGTATATTGAACCTGTTTTTTAACTTACACAGTTCATTTCAGGGTAGATATCACTTTCTTCTTCCCTTTATATGCTTGTAGGAAATTCAGTTCTTGGAGTATTGCTTGATTTTTCTGTTGCTGTGTTTATTGGTTGGCTGCTGTTTTGTTAATTGCCATAGGTTTTTAAATATGACTGGCAACATAGGTAATTGTGTTGTACTGTAAACAAAAAAAGAAAACAGGGCTGGGGAGGTGGCTCAATGGTAGAGTGCTTGCCATGGGCTCAATCCCTAGTGCAGCAAAAAGGAGAAAGAAGGGAAGGAAGGAAGGAAGTAAAGAGAGAATGTTAAAAACTTGTCTTTTGAGGGGCTTGTGGCAGGGAGAATTTTGCTTTGAGATGGAATTTCAAGTTGGTATGTGAATATGTGCTTACCATTATTCCAGTACTAATGTATTATTTTATGTGTGTGGTTGTCTTAGGTACAGACCAAAGACGGTTTGAAAAAGATGTCACTTAGGGCTGGGGTTGTGGCTCAGTGGCAGAGCGCTTGCCTCGCATGCATGAAGCACTGGGTTCGATCCTCAGCACCACATAAAAATAAATAAAATAAAGATATTGTGTCCATCTACAACTAAAAAAAAAATTAAAAAGAATGTGATTTGCAAGTGAAGACTGGATGTTCCAAAAGCAAAAGAGTCTATTTTCAGGCAGTCTAGAAATAAGTTTTCTTTTGAGTAGATAAGCTAATATTAATGAACTTCATTAAACTTCTTTCTCTGAATTATACCATCAGCTAATTTAAGTATGAGTTAAATTCCTGGTGTATTTCACCAAGGGCAACACTAAGGAAAGCATTCCTCTTGTTCAGATACCACCCTAGCACTTTGCTGAGATGTTAGTTTTGTTCCCACCCCGCCTGGCTGTACCCTTCCCCATTCCCTTGTGGCAATGCTCATTTGTAAAGCTGGCTGAGCCTGTTTGTGCTGTTGTAGCTGCCTCTAGGGCAGAATGAGTAAGTTGCATGACGAGCCATGAATTAGGAGGCACAGACTCATCTTTCCTTTCCTCAAGATCAGACGTGCAGCAAGTCATTCAATATATAATTATACATTGATAAGGAGAAAGAATTGGTAATAAAAAAATTCTTAAAAAGAATACCCACCCCCACCATCAATTTGTGTTCAATTCTCATAAGGATTGACTGAACTTCCTGAGAGAGAGAGGGAGAGAGGAGAGAGAAAGTAAGTGTGTGTGTATGTGTGTATAAGGAGTTGGTTTGGGCGTGCAGCAGGTTTGGTGACTTTTAACAGTTGTTAGCAGCTTAGAGCTGCCGATCTTCTCTGTGCTGGCTCGAAGGGAAACATGTTGGTGCGTGTTATGTAGAACCCTGTTAGCCAAATGTCAACATATTCTTAATTAAAAAGGAGAATTCAGTGAAAGGATTCTTTAGCTACAGATCTATTCGAACAGAGAGGAGTCTTTACATTTTTGCTTTTGATCTCTATCTCCTTCAGTTGGCCTTTATCTATACATGTAAAAAGATCCTCACAAAGTATGGCTCAAAACAAGTTAAGCAGAGCTTCTTAGCTTGGTGCAGCAAATTATGTACGCAGTCAAATCTGGGCTGTTTTATAATTTCAGTTCCATTGCCTGCCAGCTCGGTGACTGAGTTGTGGAACATCTCTAAATCCTTGTTTCTTCACCTTCTTGGTTTTACTATAACCTACCTGGTAGGGTTATTGTGAAAATCAGAAGACCTAGGTGCTTCAAACAAAATGGTGTTTAATAAATGCCATCATTTAAGGTAGTATATTCTTAGAAGCTGTAGAGTAGTTAGAGCTTAGGGGCTATAGAGTAGTTAGAGATCAGAAGAAGGTAGGGCCCCAGATTCAGGAGATGTATAATACAGTTGAGAAGAGAGTAATTTATTACAGGGGAAGCATCCAATGGACTCTTTTTTTTTTTTTTTTTTAATATTATTTTAGTTGTAGATGGACACAATGTCTTTATTTTATTGCTTTGTACGTGGTGCTGAGGATCAAACACAGGGCCTCACTCATGCAAGGCAAGCGCTCTACCGCTGAGCTACAATCCCAGCCCTCCAATGGACTCTTGAATTGGGGTTGTGGCCTAGAGTAGTTGGCAGTAATAGCTTTGGTGCTATGTGGCAGTTACTCACGGTCTGATTTGGTTGGAGGATTAAAAGGATAAAAGTGCTTCGTGGGGGAGTTACTTGAGCCGAGGTTAGGTGCCTCTCTTCACTTATGGAAGAATCTAAAGAGTAATTTGAATGGAATATCTTTTTATGTTCCTATTTCTCTAAACCTAAATTTACCTGCAGTGCTCTGTTCTGGGGTGGAAAGTCATGATGTGGTAAACATTCTTGTGGTAGTCTATTGGCCATCTTTTGGCAGCCTGCATTTCTGTAGCTCAGAGGTCAGCAAGCTTTTTTTTTTTAAAGAGCCAGAGATGATATTTTAGGGTATGTAGACCACATATGGCCTCTACAAATATTCTTTCTGAAATCCTTTGAAAACATAAACTCCATTCTTTGTTCTAGATTGCACAAAACCATGCTGAGGACTGAGGGTGGCCTCCTGCTGTCAGCGGTGCTTTTCTTCCAGGTTCCTCAGGGTGCATGCATGCGTCTGCTGATAAGGTTTCACAGATCTCCCCATTTTGACACAGTATCAGCCTGGGCATTAGGCAGTGTTTCCTTGGCCAGTTTTCCTCAAAATATTTGTCCAATGATGGTCTCTTACACGTAAAAGTATTGTCCGAGAGAGAGGTCAACTGATGGTGTGGGGTAAAACGGGAGCTATCGGAAACCATTAGCTTACACCAGTGGTTCTCACCCTGGGGTGATTTTTCCCCCCTGGAGATACTTTTTTAGTTGTCATAACTCGGGGATGGGAGTAGAGACCAACATGCTGCTAAAAATCCTATAGTACATAGAAAGTCTCTTCCAACAAAGAATGCAGAATAAGTGCTAAGAGAAACATGGCTTGTATGCCAGGGTTATATCCATTTTTGGGGTAGTTTTTGTTCCATCATAGGCCTATGTAATGCTGAAACATTAGAACTACAGAGTTCCAGACTACTCTTCGATGCCAGAGTCTGTGATAATGACGGTCATGACTAGTCTTTCTTAAAAAGTTCTGGAAGGATCCCTATTGTCTTTCTATCTCCCCAGAAAATTTAGGGCAGTTATCTCCCAAAGCATCTTTATCCTTTAGCTTTAGTTTTTCTGTCATATCATCACAATCTTTGAAAATGGCACTGGATTAGGAAATATTTTTTGGTATTCTCTGCACATAGTGACTCCAATCAGTGATCTTTGGTCTGTTGCTTGAACATCTCCTGTTACAGACTTTTCAAATCTCTATTTTGTCACTAGTTGATGCCAAGGGCAAGGAGTATGGGGTGGGAAGCAGACATGATCTATCATTTTAACTTATTATCCTGTGAGATATACAAATACCCATGTAGTGAGTTCAGAGTTTTCAGTCATGAATGTGCCTCTCAAAAAGTCTGGTCATCTTGGGTTATGAAAGTAATCATTGTGACCCAGCACTGTGGCACATGCCTGTAGTTCTAACAGCTCAGGAGGATGAGGCAGGAGGATCACAAGTTCAAATCCAGCCTCAGCAACTTAGCAAGGCTCTAAGCAGCATTGTGAGACCCTATCTCAAAATATAAAAAGGGCTGGAGATGGGCTGGGGTTGTGGCTCAGTGGTAGAGTGCTTGCCTAGCATGTGTGAGGCACTGGATTTGATTCTCAGCATTGCATATAAATGAATAAAATAAAAAGGTCCATCAACAACTAAAAAAAATATATAAATTACTAAAAAGGGGGAAGTGTGCTGGGGATGTAGTGGTTAAGCTCCCCTGGGTTCAATCCCGCTTCCAAAAAAAAAAATGTAGTCACTATGGGTTCTAGGAAGAAGGGAAAGGACATCTTTTATTATTAAATGCCTGCTTTGTGCTCTGGGCTTGTTTTATCTCATTTAATCTTTACAAAGAGCCCAGGGAGGTAAAGATTATCACAGCTTTGGCTTTAGAGATAAGCAGAAGTTTAATGGGGTTAAGTAATTTGCCAGGAACATATGACTGCTTTTCTACATGTGGTATATTTAACTGCAGAGAGATAGAACCACCTGAGGGACAACACAAAAATGAGTTTGCCTACCTTTGTTGGGACGCAATGTCTCTTTACTGAGAAAGGAAGGGGGAAGCCAGGGTGAAATGGAAAGTGGTTTAAAATTATGAGTGTTTTTAAGGGTATTGCTTACTAAATTAACTCTTCAGATTACCAGCTGTACTTCTTAGGAATTCTAAGTGAGAGCTCTCTGAATTAACATTCTATCCTTTGAATTTGCACTAAATAGTGCATGAGGACACTTTCTTCACATTGGTCTTTTTTTTTTTTTTTAATATTTATTCTTTAGTTGTAGGTGGACAGAATATCTTTATTTTTATGTGGTACTGAGGATCAAACCCAGTGCCTCCCACGTGCTAGGCGAGCATGCTACCACTGCGCCATAACCCCAGCTCCTGGTCTTCATTTTTGTTTTTTGTCTTGGTATTAGAGATTGAACTCAGGGGCACTCAACCACTGAGCCACATCCCCAGCCCTATTTTGTGTTTTATGTAGAGACAGGGTCTCACTGAGTTGCTTAGCGACTCATCCTTGCTGAGACTGGCTTTGAACTCGCGGTTCTCCTGTCTCAGCCTCCCTAAGTGCTGGGATTACAGGCTTGCGCCACCACGGCTGGTTCTTGGTCTTCATTTTTTTTAAATATTTTTTTTAGTTGTTTATGGACCTTATTATTTATTTATTTATTTATTTATTATATGTGTACTGAGAATTCAACCCAGTGCTTCACACATTCCAAGCAAGTGCTCTACCACTGAGCCATAACCCCAGCCCACACTGGTCTTCATTTTTATAATCTTATTTTAAAATACTAGTTAGAAAATGGTATAAAATAAGGCAAATGTTCTAGTAACCACCATTCAGATGGCTGTTTTCTTTCTTTTTTTATGGTGCTGGGAATTCAATCCAGGACTTTGAACCTGCTTCCACTGAGCCATCTCCCCAGTTGTTTTGATTTTGAACTGTGGAGAAAAGATGCAGCCCCATAGTATTATCTTTGTGCATTTTATTACGTTACAGAATTCAAATTTAGACATAAAGTATGACTATAGTATTGGAACTTGAAGAAATTAAATATTCCAGTCAGTATAGTGGTTTATGCCTGTAATCTCGGCTGTCCAGAATGTTGAGGTAGGAGGATCACAAGTTTGAAGCTAGCTGGGCAACTTAGCAAGACTGTCTCAAAAGAAGCTGAGGATGTAGCTCAGTGGTCAAGCACTTGCTATGAGCATGCTGGAGGACCAGGGTTTGATCCCGAGCACAACACACACCCCAAAGTAAAAAGGAGCAAAGAAAGAGACATTCCAACGATTATTAGTTTTGTAGGTTAACTATTTTTATAGAGACACATGCTGATGTTAGAGAGACTTCTAAATCATAAAGGTTATTAGAAATCTCTTCTGGTTTCACTTTCAAACAATTTAGCCACATGTTTAAGAGCCACATTTTCTGGTCTACCCAGTCTACTGACATTGTCAAGATCCATATTGAGGCCATGCACAGTGATGTGCTCCTATGTTCCCAGCACTCGAGGCTGAGGCTCACTTGAGCCTAGGAGTTGAGACCACCAACCTGGGCAATGTATCCAGGCACTATCTCAAAAGACTCCCTGCTATTGCTGAGTGGTGTGGAGGCTTGGGTGTGTTCGAGATGTGGGTTCACCTGTAACCCACTGCCATGGTTAAGGAAGGCATACTTGCTGGAAGAGTAACGATGTTAAGACTACCTGACGAGAGGTGCTGAAAGCCGCCCTCATCCGTGATGGCCTTGCCGGTAGAATTTGCAAAGCTATGAAAACCTTAGACAAGCACCAAGCCCATCTTTGTGTGTTTGCATTCAACTGTAGTGAGCCTATATGTATGTCAGATTTGTGGAGGTCGTTTGTGCTGAGCACCAGATCAACTTGACTAAGGTCAATAATAAAAACTAGGAGAATGGATAGGCCTCTAAAATTGACGGAGAGGGTGGCTAGGCCAGCCTCAGCAAAAGCAAAGCACTAAGCAACTCAGACCCTATCTCTGAATAAAATCCAAAATAGGGCTGGGGATGTGGCTCAGTAGTCGAGTGCCCCTGAGTTCAATCCCGGGTACTCCTGAATTCAATCCCAGGTACCCCCTTCCACCCCCAAAAAATAAAATCAAGGGGGCAAACCTCATAAATGTAGTTGGTTACAATTGTGTAGTGGTTGAGGGCTATGGCAAGGAATCCCAGGCCAAGAATGTCATTGAAGAGTACTTCAAATGCAAGAAATGAGCAAATATTTTTGGTTCACAAACACAAAAAGAACTATATTGGTCATTGTTGGCTCTGAGTGCTTGAATTGCTTCTGAAATTTACTCTCAAAGTACTAGTATTTGCTACTGTCAAAGTTGGGATGTCTAGAGGGCTCTAAAAGTGTTTTAGAAGATAAATACTGAGTAAAAGTGGTAGTGATATCATAGAAATAGTCATTGGTAATCCGAAGTGTCCATCTCAAACATTAGGCTGAGATCATTTAATCTCATGACCTTTATTGACATAACTATGTCATAAAGTTAGCATGGTCATTGCTTTATATGTGCCATTGAGATAGAATGAAGGATTCTGATTAACTTTGTTGTACACTTTCTCATTTGAAACCCAAACCATAGGTGTCAGCATTCATCTATTTTCTATTACCTAAATAAACAATAAACATTATTACCGGTAACACCGCAGGACACAACTGACTTGTCTTTCACTCAAGAAGACAATTGGAGAGTTTAAGGAGTGTGTTTGAAGTCCTCAATGATGGGAAGAAGCCATCCTGATATTTCTAAAGATTTTTACCTGGCTTTTTGACTCTTGAGTTTAATTTTGGTTTAGTAGCAACCTCATTTTACCTTTGCAAAATGTTTCCTTAACTTAATCTCACAGGTTTAAACTTTGAGAAGAATAATTCAGTCTCCCGATATGGAGCCTCTCAAGTTGAAGATATGGGGAATATAATTTTAGCAATGATTTCAGAGCCTTATAGTAAGTATTAACTATTATAACTCCTAACATCTTTCCCTCAACTCTGCTTTTCAGTTTCTTCCAACAGCTTTGTCTCTAATAGCTAAAATGATGTGTTGTATATTCTCATTTTTAGATCACAGATTTTCAGATCCAGAGAGAGTAAACTACAAATTTGAAAGTGGCACTTGGTAAGTAGTTGAATACCATTCATTTGAACTCTTTTATTCGTTCTTATTCATATTATAACATTTAATTTCCCTTACATATTTTAGTTACCTTTACTTAACTTTTTGGCTATCATTTCCTATTGCTCAGTCATTTACTATTTAAAGTTTGGATGTTGGGATTAAAATTTAGTGAAATATTGACTACTTCAGTCATTCAACGACTGAAGAACATCTTGTGTTTTGTATCTGTGATTTTTATTTTAGTCTTTTTATCTGTCCATCTTTGGAAAACTTACAAAGAAAAAAATCATAGGCTTTAAAAGAGTTCACAACTTATACTGAGATTAGTTTGAATATATTCTGTCAGCTTCTACTTAAAGCAAAGGAAGTAACTAGGGAGGAGTACAAAGTGGTGATATCTCTATGATCACAGGTGGACCTGGTTGAGTTTGTGACTCATTGTAGTCAATTGTATGAGATTGTGTGGTGCCTGATGGGAATAGAAGCTCCTGACATCTTTGCCATAGAGAGGTTTTGAAGCCTATTTAGTTGTGGAGAAAGTGACTCATTAGGAAAATGTCCTAGGATTACTGAAAATATGAACATAAGAAGGACAGAACATCAAAAGGTATTAAAATGTATAAGAGGTGATTGGCAAATGACTCATCAAGGTGTGGGGATTCCCAACTGTTTCCATAAACACCCTATGATGACACTCTGGTTTGATAGGGAGATATTTTAATGGTAGACTTCTGACCACATACATACATTTCCTGATGTGGGTTAATTGGCAGCTGTATGTTGATCCTAAATATTGCTGTCAAACCAGATTTAACCCTCACTTGTGTACTGTCTACATCCAAGAATGATTTTGAGTCTATCCTTCATGGTTCTATGCCAGGCCGTGAGGGTACTGGAAGAACTTTGTTTCCTATGTTTTGATCCTGGGTGCTTTGAGTTTATGGCAGGCAGGTAGCTGATAAATAGATGGTTTGCTGGAGAAGCCAGTTGTACCGAACCTACATAGGCAGCCATCTTTCTATAGTGAACCACCTAAAGGGTACTTCCAACTGTACCCAGATAATTTAAGTTTTTTTAAAAAAATAGGCAATTTTGAAAGTCTGAACTCAAATAAGACCTCATGTGTAACTAGGCAGATTGTTTTGCAGGGGGTAATAGATGTCAGACTTACAAGCATTAATTATGCAACCTGAAGTTTTGCTTCATCCACAGCAGCAAGATGGAACTTATTGACGATAACACTGTAGTCAGGGCACGAGGTTTACCATGGCAGTCTTCGGATCAAGATATTGCAAGATTCTTCAAAGGACTCAATATTGCCAAGTTGGTTTTCTTTAATCTCTATTTTATAGAACAATCCCAAAGGGACATTGGGTTTCCTATTCTTTTCTCCTCACTGTTTTTTTTCTTTTTTTTCCTATGTGCCATCTGTTTTATTTTTTCAAAGGGGAGGTGCAGCACTTTGTCTGAATGCTCAGGGTCGAAGGAATGGAGAAGCTCTGGTTAGGTTTGTAAGTGAGGAGCACAGAGATCTAGCACTGCAGAGGCACAAACATCACATGGGGACCCGGTACATTGAGGTATGTTCTCAAGCTGAGACCCTTGATTTCTTGAATGAGTATGAATATAGTATGGAAGATTCAAACTGTGTTTTAACTTCTTTTTTCTTAGGTTTACAAAGCAACAGGTGAAGATTTTCTTAAAATTGCTGGTGGTAAGTGCCTTTGGCTAATAAGAATCTAAAGTTTTGCATTTATACTGAGAATAGGTAAATAGGGTTATGAGTGTTTTTATTTCCCAATGAAATATGGGAAGCAATTTTTATAAGGAGAAAGAAAAAACTTTGAATAGTATCAGTGAACTTAATGTACTATTACTCTTACCTTAACACTTGAACTAACCTATGACAGTTAAATAGCCATTTAAAATAATACTATACAAAGATAAAAGGATTACGTAAAGTTGTGTATAAAGAAAATGAGTTGTTCTTGGGGCTGAGGCTATGGCTCAGCGGTTGAGCGCTTGCCTCGCATACGTGAGGCACTGGGTTCGATCCTCAGCACCACATAAAACAAATAAAGATATTGTGTTCATCTACAACAAAACAAAATATTTAAAAAGAAAAAAAAAGAAAATGAGTTGTTCTTAAATGAGTCCAAAACCTGTTTTCAAGGAGCCATGCTATAATACCTGAATGTGTTGCATATCTGCTTCTAGTTTTTCTGTTACTTAATTCATCAGTGACCACTTACATGATCATTCTCTGGTATTTTTATAAATATGTAATGTTTATAGTAATAGAGAAGGGAACAGATGTGGTCTTTATCTAATCCCTCAGTGGGATAAACTTAAAAGTAACAGATGCACAAAAAAACCAATTTCTTTTTTTTTCCCCTTTCTTATGTATACATATAATTTGTGATTTTTTTTTTTAACTTGGTACTGTGATTGAACCCAGTGGTGTTCTACCACTGAGCTACACCCCAGTCCTTTTTTCTTTTTCTTTTAATTTTGTTTTTAGTTATAGGTGGACACATCTTTATTTTATTTATTTTTATGTGGTGCTGAGAATCAAATCCAGTGCCTCACATGTGTGAGGCAAGCACTCTGCCACTGAGCCACAACTCCATCCTCTCTTTTTTCTTTTATTTTGAGACAGCGTCTCATTAAGTACTGAACTGGCCTTGAACTTGTAATCCTCCTATCTCAGCCTCCCAAGTCACTGTCCAGCCACTTTGTGAATTTCTATTGCTGTTTTATAGCTTTCTTTCTTTTAATATATTATGGATACCTTCCTATATTATCTGATTTCATTTGTTAATTGCTACATGCTATTTTATGTAGTGTAACATTTTAAAACATCTTTGTAGCACTCCTAGAACTTATTTCCAGCTATTCACTTTAAGTATGTTGCAGTGAATATTTTTGTACTCATTAGGATAAATCTCTAAAAGTAAAATATCTGAATCTAATAATTGTAGACCTTTTAAAGAGACATTCGTTTAATACCTGTGCCAAATTGTACTCAGCAACTTTCACTTACAGAAAACATTTGTATCCCTGCATATTGTACCACTGGTGGATGTTTTCCAATTGTAGAACTTGTAGTAACAGCATCCTATTATACCAACAAATTGGGCTAATTCTATTCTGGAACTCACCCTGGGAATAGAACCCACGGATGCTCTACCACTGAGTTATATTCTCAGCCCTCTCTGCTATCTATTTTGAGAAAGGGTCTTTCTAAGTTGCCCAGGTTGCCCTTGAACTTGAGATCCTTCTGCCTCAGCCTTTCTAGTTACATCATTTTGCCCAGACCTGGACTTCTTTAGATAAGCCCTAAGGCTTCAAAATTTAGGGCTTTAAGTTCCAAGGCGGTGTTTGATGTAATTTCAAAGCACTGTTTGATACTGATTGAGGATAAAATGCATTTGAAGTTGCTGGGGTCTTCTGAGTTTCTGTGGTAAAGCATTGCAAATTGGGGTAGGCAAAATGAACATTCATATTGTTGCCCTGGATTTCATTATATGTGGATGGTGTGATAAGAATTTTCTATTAAGGAAAAGCATTACTAGTTGTATGAATTTGAAGGGCATGCATTTGAATATTTATTATATGGCAGTGCTGTACATGATTCTTTAAATCGAGTGGAATGTTGACTAAATATTGAACTTTACCAAGTATATTTTCTTTACTCAAATATGTTTGAAACTCTCTTAATAAAAAGTAATTAGGAGCCAGGTGTGGTGGTGCACGCCTGTAATCCTAGCGACTCTGGAGGCTGAGGCAGGAGGATTTTGAGTTCAAAGGCAGCCTCAGCAACTTACTGAGATCTGTCTCAAATAAAAAATAAAAAGGGTAGGATGTGGCTCAGGGGTTAAGCGCCTCTGGGTTCAATTCCTGGTACCACCCCCAAAAAAAAGTAATCAAGAAAATAACAGATCCAAAGTACTTGGTAGATAGATACTAACCTACTGAAATCTCATAATTTATAAAGTAGTACTGATGAGGACATTGAGGCACAGAGGTTAAGCTTGACTAAGGTCATACCCTTCTAAATAGCATCCAAGATTGGACCCAGGTATTCTGGTTCCAGTACCTGTGCCTTTTTATTGTGGTGCTGCTTCTGGGGATCAAATCCAGGACCTTGTGCATGCCAGGCAAACACTTTAATACTGAGCCACATCCTCAACCCAGGACCTATGTCTTTAACTGCCATGACAACTTACTACTCCTCCATGAGAAAAAGAGATGGTTGATCTGCATCTTAATGGTCTTGTCAGTTTCCTAAGCTTAAGTTTCCTAAATGTTAGGGGAAGAGTTTCAAATTTGGGGGAAGAGAATTCTGATTCTTAGGATATCATCATGATGAATTCAAGAGAAGCATGGGTCTTAGTGATGAATTTGAGACATTTCTAGTAATCACACCATTTTAAATTTAGTAAAATTGATAGCTAATTGTCTCTCCCCATGCTTTCTCACATTTGTTTTCCCCAGGTACATCCAATGAGGTAGCTCAGTTTCTTTCCAAAGAAAATCAAGTCATTGTCCGCATGCGGGGACTCCCTTTCACAGCCACAGCTGAAGAAGTGGTAACCTTCTTTGGACAGCATTGCCCCATCACTGGAGGGAAGGAAGGCATCCTCTTTGTTACCTACCCAGATGGCAGGCCGACAGGGGATGCTTTTGTCCTCTTTGCTTGTGAGGAATATGCACAGAACGCGTTGAGGAAGCATAAGGACTTGTTGGGTAAAAGATACATTGAACTCTTCAGGAGCACAGCAGCAGAAGTTCAGCAGGTTGGTTTTTTTTAAAATATATTTTTTAGTTGTAGGTGGACACAATACCTTTATTTTTATGTGGTGCTAAGGATCGAACCCAGTGCCTCACGTGTGCTAGGCAAGTGCTCTACCACTGAGCCACAACCCCAGCCCCCAGCAGTTTGGTTTTTAAGAGTACGCTGAGACCTCTTTATCTCTGAAAACAATCTTACTCTTTGTGTTCAAATAATACTTAGAGAATAAAGTATTAGTTATTGAAATAGCCTCACTCCATAACCAAAAGAGAGCCACTGTTTTCTTGCTGTCATACAGAAGACATACTTTTTTTTTTTTTTGATACCAGGGATTGAACTCAGGGGGTACTCGACCACTGGGCCACATCCACAGGGTCTCACTGAGTTGCATAGCACCTCACTGTTGCTGAGGCTGGCTTTGAACTCACAATTCTTCTGTCTCAGCCTCCCTAAGTGCTGGGATTACAGGCATGTACCACCGCGCCCGGCTGAGACATACTTTTTTTTGTATTTTATTTTCTTGTATTTTAAAACTACACATCTTGAAAGCTTGCCCATATATTTGGGTTTCTTTCTTTTACTAAGAAGATAAGCATGCTTGTAAAATTTCTACCAATTTCAGATTCATTTCTTTATAACTAGATACAGGTTGTGAGCTTTCAAGATTTTTAATGTCTTGCCCAATGTATTTCCCAAAAGGCTTGATTAGTTTTATTTCGTATTGCTGACCTTCTGTCTTTACAAGTTTTCAGAATTCAGAGTTTTTGTTGTTGTTTTCAGTTCTATGAATTTAACCCAGGGGCACTTTACCATTGAACTATACCCCCAGCCCCTTTTAAAACTTTTGAGAAAGAGTCTCACTAAATTGCTGAGGTTGTGTCAAACTTGCAACCCACCTGCCTCAGCCTCCTGTGTGGCTGGGATCACAGGTGTACACCACCACAACCTGCAGCTACACTGATTTTTGTGTGTGTGTGTGTGGTGCTAGGCATCAAACCCAGGGCCCCTTGCATGGCCAGCAACATTTTACCACTGAGCCACATTCCCAACCCCACTGCATTTATTTTCGATCTTTGTCCTAATGTTTGTGCTGTGCCTGGATTGTCTGTATAATTTTTAAGTCTTCCTTTCTCTTTGTGATGCCATTTTTTTGTGCTATTTGTCTTTGATTTTATCACCTCTTACCCAGCAATTCAATGAGCGTGAATGAGAAAATCAGCGTACCTTTTTGGGAGGAGTTCATTGATTCTTCTCCATACTCAGTTTATGAATGTTAAAGGCTCTCATGGTTAAGTTTCCTAGAAAACCTCGGGATGCCACAAATGATATTTGCATGAGGATCTGCCTTCTAGTATTCTGAATACTAGTGGGCATACTCTAGGACAAAAATGGACCAAGGACCTTGTAAAAGGAGTTTTGCTTTAGAGCAATTCTTCAAAGTATCTAAACTATCAAAATCCATATCAAGATAGCTTGATCTCAGGAAACTATAAGATACTCAATGGCTTCTTTCCTCATACCAGCTCAAATTCACATGGAAAATAAATTGCTCTTTAGGGTCACCAAATGATTTTCTCAGTTTTTCATTATATAGCCATTCTGTCTTGTGCTCTCATGTGACATATTTTAATATCATTCACAGTCATCATTTGGCCTGTGATTCCTTTACTAGGTCATTCTCTTTATTTCTTGTGTTTGGAAGTGGAGTATGAAGATAATATTAAGGGGAACACTACTTAGTGAAATGAAATGCAATAAGTTGCCACAAAAGTCCACATTTAGCAATATATTCCAATTTTTTATAAAAGCAACATACTTTGAGGACATTTGTCCCAAGGTAGGTGGTGATACATCTGTTCAGGTAGATATATCCTTAATAATGAGCATGTTGTGTGTGTGTGTGGTATATGTCTTATGTAGTTTGCAGAAGTGGGTATCATGCTTTCCCATCTGAAATGCAAGAATCTCTTTCTTCATTGGTGCTTCTCCAACTTTAATGTACTTACGAATCATCTGAGAATCTTGTTAAAATGTGGATTCAAATTTCCTGGGTCTAGAGTGGAGCTGAGGCTCTATTTCTTGTATGTGTGCACGTGTACTTGTACGCATGCTCAGGATTGAACCCAGGGCCTTGTATGTTGTAGTCATGCATTTACATGCACTCCGGCAGTGGACCACACTCCCAGCTCCTAGACTCTATTTGATAGGCTTTCTAGTGATGTCAGATTTCTGGTTTGCAGACAGCATGGAAGTAACAAGACTCTGAATCACTCTTGTTTTGAGTACAGGTGCTGAATCGGTTCTCCTCGGCCCCCCTCATTCCACTTCCAACCCCTCCCATTATTCCAGTACTACCTCAGCAATTTGTGCCTGCTACAAATGTTAGAGACTGTGTACGTCTTCGAGGTCTTCCCTATGCGGCCACAATAGAGGACATCTTGGACTTCCTGGGGGAGTTCTCCACAGATATTCGTACACATGGGGTTCACATGGTATTGAATCACCAGGTAAGAAAGTTGCTTATTGGAAATCTTCCTTGCTTAATCTTTCTAAGTTAAGATAAAAGAGAACAAATATTCCTAAGTTTTACACTGAGTCTTCGATTTAACTGTAAATCTTTAGAATGTATTCAAGAAAGAATGCTGTTTTTAGTATAATTCATATTCAACTCTGATTCTTCCATCACATAAATCCATCCAATTATCATAACATGGTAGGAGCCAAACATATTTTCAGTGTATACATTTTCCTGTTGCAGGTACTGACTGCTGCAACTGTTAGTTTGATATGAAAGCAATCATAGATAACATATGAGCAAATAAGCATGCTGTGTTCCAGGATATTTTGTGCCCATATACTATTTAAAAATCACTTATTTCATGTTTTTCATGTACATGTTAGACATAAAATCATATTCAGTAGAATGCAAACTCAATGAGGACTTGTGTGCATGCAATCTAGAACAGTATGTGAACTATAAGAAGCACTAAGCTAAGTGCAGTGGCGCATGCCTGTAATCCCAGCACCTTGGGAGGCTGTGACAGGAGAATCGCGAGTTCAAAGCCATCCTCAGCGATGGCGAGGTGCTAAGCAACTCAGACCCTGTCTCTGCATAAAACACAAAATAGGGCTGGGGATGTGGCTCAGTGGTCGAGTACCCCTGAATTCAATCCCTGCTAACCACCTCCTCAAAATAAAGCACTCATCTGTATAAAGGAACGAAATGCTGAGAAACCTCTATCAAACTGAATTCTTTCAATACACCAGTGTTACGTATTTTTTAGTTTGATGTCATTTGATTTTTGCTTAAATAAAATTAATCATATTAGTTGCAGCATTTTGTGCTGTCTTAAGCAGGACAAAATTCTAAATACTCACAAGCAAAGAAGTTCTAGTTTAAACTTGACAACTCTTTTTCAAAGCAAAGCTGTATTACTGTTTTAAAACAAGATGTTTTATGAACATTATGGCTTGGATATAGGTTTGTATTGGAAACATTAATTATTTTCTAACTGTAAATTTCCTACTTTTCACCTGGAGGTTTGGTGATTTTCATAACTATAATCTTGTCTCACTGGAAAGTACATGCTACTTGATATAAGGAATCAAAAAATTCTGAGCCTTAACTAGTTTTCTATACCAGCACATACTCATTCTAACTCTTAAGCTATTAATATTAAGCTATATACCATTTTATCTGACAATCCCCTAGCATGCTTTACTTATAGAAGAACTTTTGAATAAAATTTCTCACATGACAGAATCAACAGGGAATTATTTCTTTTTGTGTCAATCTTTCTAATAACCTAGGGTCCATTCCTCTCTGATTGACAATAGCAGACAGATTTTCCTCTTATTGACCCCCATGACCTATTGTGAGTACACTGGAGAAAAATGTTACTTTGATGATACAGTCTCTTAGCTGTCTTGAAGATGTTAGGGTCTAACATCTTGGGCTGGGTTTGTTGCTAATTTCCCTGATATGGTAACTCTTATGGTAACTTGCATGGTAATAATTTGGACTAAATATTCTCTAAGAGACTTAGAGAAAGGTATAAAGTAAGAAAGCAATTTTATAAGATGGTTGCATTTTTCCCCTCATAAAATGTTTGTGCTAAATAAAGCCAGGAGGTTCTAGGTCTATGGAACAGAAATCTGTCTACAGACCTGTTTTTTTTTTTTTTTTGGTTTGCTTTTTGTTTGTTTTTGGAGGTACTGGGGATTGAACGTAGGACCTCTGTATGCTAGACAAGTGCTCTACCACTTGCCTACATTCCCAGCCCAGTTATAGGCTTGTTTTTAAGTAGGGAATTTTAGGAAGCTATTACTAATAAGAAATGTCTCTGAACACCTGTTTGAGCAAGTTTAAAGTGGAGGTCTGAGAAAAGAGAAAGGGAAAGGTTCCCAGGCAAGGCCTGATGGTGCAGCTTTAGCCTTGGAAATCATAGTTCCTTATGTCCAAGCCACTTTCCAATCTAGGCTTCAAGGATGAGGGAAAAGCGAAAGGGTTGTAGCAGGTCATTGATGGACTAAAACTGAGAGCCAAAAGAAAACACTGGTTTGTACAGTTTTTCCTGTAGGAGGATGCATAAAGCTCTGCTAGATACTGGTTCTCTTACTAGCTTTTTTCAGTCAAATGAGATTTAATCGGATTTTTCAGAAGGGAAAAAAATCCAATATCCAATCCTGTATTTTGAAACTGCAGTCATAAGGAGACGCTTTCAAAACTCTGTAAAATATGATACTAATTTAACAGAAATCCAAAAGGATCACTTTCAGCTCTGAGCTCTCAAAACATTTTCTTCAAGATTTTGTGGGCATTCTGGTGATTAGGTGATGAAATGCAAGTCAGATCCAGTGGAGCACACTGTCACCCAGATTTTGTGGCTCACATGTCTGTACTATGGGCGATTGTCACTTTGCGTGTTTTGTAAGCAACCATTTATTTCCTTGTTGGAGACAGTCTCCTTTTTGTTTTTATTCTTCCTTCACATACTCAGGGCCGCCCATCAGGAGACGCCTTTATCCAGATGAAGTCTGCAGACAGAGCATTTATGGCTGCGCAGAAGTGTCATAAAAAAACCATGAAGGACAGATATGTTGAAGTCTTTCAGTGTTCAGCTGAGGAGATGAACTTTGTGTTAATGGGGGGCACTTTAAATCGAAATGGCTTATCCCCACCGCCATGTAAGTTACCATGTAAGTTTTTCTTGGGTCTTGGCGCTATTCTACGCTGTATGCTGGTAGGTGCTTAAGCTGCTTTTGTAACTTTCTGTGCCCCTGGTTCTTTCTGAGGCAGGCAAGGTGGTTACATAAGGCTTTCCCATCTGAAATCAGTAGTATCTGGTAATCACTTAAGACCTTGGTTGTGGACACCCATAATTAGAGATGCTACAAATACCTCCTTTCAAATTATATTCTTGCTTTTCCAGTGATAAGCACTTGATTTCTGAAGCTTAGTGTGCTCCAGATAAGCACTGACTCTGGGAGGCAACCTGGCTATGTAGATATTTTAATACGCATTTAAAGGTAAAATATAAGTATGACTGGATTCTTTCTTTTCTTTCTTTCTTTCTTTTTTTTTTTTTTTTAAATACCATAAGCTTTAAGAAGGGTGATTTGATGCTTATTTTGCATTTTTAACTTTAAGCATCAACTGTATTTTGAAAATGGTAACCCGGAGAGCTTTCCTATTGTCCAGGATATCTGGAATGAGCAAGTTAGTTTAAAAAAACAAACAAACAAACAAAATATATATATATATAAAAATATATAAAAATGCGTTAATGAATTAGCCAAAGTTTCCATTGGATCACAGGATCAGTGCTTAATTAACAAGCCATGCTCTTGCTCATTGGCAACTGGGTGCAAGCCGTCTGGAATCCTATTTGAGAGGAATAAGCCCCGAAGTCTAGGGACCAAGTTCTTAGTGGCTAAGGAATATGTGAGAACCTAATGTCAAAACTTGAGTCATTTTATGCAGTTTTCACCTGTCAGTAGACATACCTTCTTAGGCATGTGGGGTATGTTTAAAGAACATAGTACTTAGAATCCATTCAAAGATAATTGAGAAGATAAACTGAGTTCATGTGCTTGATTCCAGTAAATTTGAGCAGTTTTAGGAGTTTTACCTTACTTTGTGCTAAATAGGAATCTGTACCAATAAACTTGTTAACGTATTATTTGTAGAACATTCAGTGGGGCTTAATCCTTTTTTTTCCCCTCGGAATTCCTAAATGCTAATATTCTGTTTACCTGCTGCTTGCTGTTGGTGAAGAGTTGATCTTTAAATGTTATGAAAGTTTGAAAATTTATGATTGAGTCAAGAAAATAGCTTGAAGTAATCCTAGTTGTATGTCTTCTGTCTATAAATTGCCAAAAATGTCTGTAGGTTTTATGACATCCTTCTGTGACAGTCTGTCAGAGTGAGATAAGGGAATTTCCCCACTGGGTATAGCCCAGGTTATTCTGCTATGATATCCTTTTACTTTGCTCTTCTCTTAGTGGAAAACTATTTGTTATAGACTTACTCCCTTTACTCCTCAGAAGCCCTAAGAATGAAAGAAATTTTCTTTATTCTCGTAGTATTAGGCATTGAATCCAGGGTCTTGCACACTGACCTACATCTCCAGCATTTTTGATTTTTATTTGAGACAGGTCTCTCTGTTACCCAGGCTGAGTAAGTAAGTACTTTCAAAACTATCAAGTAAGTTTGGCAATCTTCCTGCCTCAGCCTCCTGAAAAACTGGGATTATAGGCCTGTGCTACTATGCCCAGCCAGAAAAAAATTTTAAATGCTTGTTGACATAAGAATATATTTCCAGCTGGGCGCGGTGGCGCACACTTGTAATCCCAGCATTTTGGGAGGCTGAGACAGGAGAATCGCGAGTTGAAAGCCAGCCTCAGCAACAGCAAGGCATTAAGCAACTCAGTGAGACCCTGTCTCTACAGAAAACACAAAATAGGGCTGGGGATGTGGCTCAGTGGTCCAGTCCCCGAGTTCAACCTCCGGTTCCAAAAAAAGAATATATTTCCATATATTTGGTTACCTTTAATACTTTACAAAAATGAAGACAAAAATAACCAAAGCTTGACCATTTTTTCTTTTTAGCAGAAAGTTTTACTCTTTAAAAAATCAGCATTCTCATCTGTGCATGCTAATATTATACCTGTTCCAGGCAACATAATTTAGGTGAATGCATAATTATAAAGCAACCATGAAACTTACAGAAATTGCATGATTTTATCTTATCTTAAAGACTACTGCAGTTAAAATACTGATTGGTTAACATTCCTTACTAAAGAGTTTCTTGTTGAACTTGGCAAAGAAATGTTGCAAAAGTCTCATTGATATCTTAAAGTTCAGCACTTTCTTTGTTAAGAAGGAGCTTTAAGGTCAATTCATTTTTGTGATCTGTGCACATACACACCTGATTCTCTTTTCAAAATGCAGCAATAACCATGCCTTCATTTGAGGAATGCCCAAAATCTTAGCAGCCAACTCTCCTCTGGTTGTCAAAAATTTCTATCTTTTTTTGTTTTGAAGCAGAACAGACTCAATACCTACCATACATGTTTGTCTTATTGGTCTGAGGTATTGCTTGATAGTTTTGAAAGTAGAATATGAGCACAAACTACATAATTTATTTATTATACTTGGGCACCTCAATTTGCAATCTTGGTCTTTCTTTAGTCTCTTTAAGGCCAGGGATTATAATTTTTTTAAGTTTTTAGGTATCTAACATCAAATACAGGTGGGTTTTTTTGGGGGATTGAACTCAGGGGTACTCAACCACTGAGACATCCCTAGCCCTATTTTGTGTTTTATGTAGAGACAGGGTCTCAATGAGTTGCTTAGCGCCTCGCTGTTGCTGAGGTTGGCTTTGAACTCGCGATTCTCCTATCTCAGCCTCCCTAAGTGCTGGAATTACAGGCTTGAGCCACTGCGCCCAGCTAAATACAGTTTTTGATGAGTATGAAAGAGGCACCTACAAATTGAATGTGAGATCAGTATGTTGGTCTTTGGTGTATGTACCCATGTTCAACTGGTTGTCTTACTCCATAGAATTATAGAAACTCATATGAACAACAGACAATTGGAAATCATCTTGGAGATTTTCATGTGAAAGTTATTCCTTGGGTCTCTGCTACTTGCAAAATCTGGTGGTTCTAGGTATGAAACTTAAAGTCAGGAACCCAAACTTCAGTCTGCTTCATCGTTCTCTCTTTTGCTCTGTGCAGATGGTCTGGCTAGTTGTGCTCACCTCATTATGTGGAATTTAGTAGCCAGCTATCCTTCCAACTTGAGGGGGTTTCTGAGTGAGAAGAAAGATAACCCAAAGATAAAGGAATTTGTGAATCACCCTCCCCACCCCCAATGGTACTAGGGATTGATCCCAGGGCCTCAAGAATGCTAAACATATGTTGTACCTCCTCACTACCTCTCCGCTTCAGGGCCCATTTTCTGTTTAAACCGAGACTGCTTTTTTTTGGGGGGGGGGGGTACTGGGGATTGGACTCAGGGGTACTTGACCACTGAGCCACATCCCCAGCCCTATTTTGTGTTTTATGTAGCGACAGGATCTCACTGAGTTGCTTAGCGCCTCATGGTGATTCTCCTGTCTCAGCCTCCCAGAGTGCTAGGATTACAGGCGTGAGCCACCATGCCCGGCTTGAGACAGCTTTCTTCAGGGATATTTCCTAGGTCTTTTTTGTTTTGCCTTTTTTTTTTTAATAGGGCTAGTATAGATTAGCTTCAAAGGCTACCTTCTGGGTTCCCTTTGTGGAGAACAACCCAGAGGTGATCTACTCTCTTTAGGTCAGTTTGCTGTGACACAGTATGTGCTTTGGCATAATATGTGATGAAGAGTGTTTTTCCTTAATAACCTTTTCCATTTCATGCTGTGCTGAAGGATAGATAACATCTATAGCATCAAAAGGAAGTCGCTTGGGATGATGTGAAGAACTCTTGTCAGCTAAAATGTATAGATGCAACAGTGGCTTTATGTCTTTAGTACAAACATGTCTCAAAGACTCTCTCTTTGCTTATTTAGGCCTGTCTCCTCCTTCCTACACATTCCCAGCTCCTGCAGCAGTTATTCCCACCGAAGCTGCCATTTATCAGCCCTCTGTGCTTTTGAATCCACGAGCACTGCAGCCCTCCACAGCATATTACCCAGCGGGCACGCAGCTCTTTATGAACTACACAGCCTACTATCCCAGGTAAGGCTCTGAAGGAAGTAGAGATGAGGGATGGAAACAAAGGACTCCTTTGAGAGCCAGTGTCGAGCTCACAAAAGAATATTGTCTGCCACATTGAAGGTTAGCATGGCGGGCCACAGCTTCTGGTCATATCTCTGACCAAGAAGGTTGTTTCAAGACAAACTGAAAGAAGTTTATTCTTTAACCACATATAGACAGCATAATCTTTTCAGTTTCCTATGTATACAGCTTCCCCTTTTTACTCCTCCTATCTTAGGGCCATAAGTGAATAGCACTAATAATCTTTGCAATAAGGTGATTATATGGGAATGAATCATAAAACAAAAAAATCTATACTGGGAACAATTACATTTTTTTATTGATACATTATAATTATATATAAAGTTGGGATTCCTTGTTACATATTCATACATGAACCTGGCATAACAGTATAATTTGTCCAATATCAGGAACAATTGTACTTTTAAGTAGCATGAACTTAATGTTAACCCACAATAAATGAAAATTGTTGCTTTAAATTTTCCCAGAGCCTGGATTCTTTTCCCCTTAAGTCTTTTTTATAAACAAATACATAATTAAAGTACTCAATATTTTCTTATGGTTAATATATTTATATTAAAGTTGCATTCAATTTTGGGGAGGTAACATGGCATAATGGAGAGGAAGTTTTCTGTCCAGAAGTTGAGAGATCTGTGTTTCATACCTTCTTCTAACTAGGGCAAGTTACTTAACATTTCTGAATCTTATAAGATGATGGGCTTGGCTAAGCTTTTGGAGTCCCTTTCAGGTCTAATTGCTTGTGATTCTAACTTGGATATGTAAGGAATGACCTCTCATCCTATCAAATTATTTTTCAAAAAAAGGTAAAAGTATCTATTTAGCCAGTGTCCTATTTACTTTATTGATGTAAAATTTTACTTTGGCATAAACAATATTCAAAACTTTTTTAAAAAGCCATTTATACTAGCTTTTTTTTTTTCCCCCCTTTCTTTCTAAGCTAGTTAGACTAAACATTTCAAGTACATCTATGAATTTGTAAGTGAGGCTTTGGATAAATGGCCTGGAACTAATCCACTGATCCCTGTAGTTGTATTTATTTTTCTTCCTCAGTATAATGTTTTCCAGTTGGGAGCAAGAACTTTAGGACTACACGATAGCCCCTTTTAATTACATTTGTTTATTTTATTAGAAGTTTTTCAAACATCAGTAATATTGAAAATATTTATTCTTCTGGTGAAGAATAGGAAGAAAGTCATGATAGTTGTCAGCTCATTGCATTGAAAAGGCTCAGAAGCATGAGCTTCTGAGTTGAGTTCTGAGCCAGGTATCTAGTCCAACATCAATCTGTCACCTTCTCAGGATCCCTCAGATAATTGCTTGATGCTAGTGGGCCCTGGCTATGAGGAACATCTTTGTCTACCTTTCTTATGTCATTAGAGTGTCAAGAGTGGAATGCACTATGCCTTTGAGTGCCTTGTGCAGTTCTCGTGCCTACGGTGCCTTTGCAGAGTGTACAGTTCCATCACTCACTCACTATCTGGGCCCTGTTACAAGACGGAAACTGTTAATAATGCGACCACAAGTCTTGAAGCCCCAAAGGCAGAAGGAAATAACATTTATGGCTTAATCACTTCTGTAGTTTTGGGCTCTTTCCTGTAGATTTTCTTTTTCAACTAGTAGTTTTAAAGATTGTCATGTGCCCATTGTCTGAGAACGTAGAGGCACAATGAGTGAAAGACCATTTTATACACACGCATGTGCACTTTTAAATATTGCGCTCTCCACTTACTCTCTTTTTTTGTCTTTTTAAAAAAAATTGTCATATCTACCTAGGGAAAAAGGGTATGATTGTTTTTTTTGTTTTGTTTTGTTTTTTAATTCTTTTTAGTTATACATGTCAGTAGAGTGTTCTGACATATTATGTATATGCATGGAATATTTAATTTATCCTAATTAGGATCCCATTCTTGTGGTTGTACATGATGTGGAGTTTCACTGGTCGCATATTCATATGTGAACATAGGAGAGTTATGTCTGATTCATTCTACAGTCTTTTCCGTTCCTATTCTCCCTCCCTCCCCTTCATTCTCCTTTGTCTAATCCAGTTTCTCATTCTTAGAATTTTTTATAACATCCCCAAAGTAAAAATACATCATAATGTAATAGTTTCTTTATTTTTAGACATCTAAACTTTATTCCTATATAAACCAAGGCTCATATTGATCTTTAAATACATATTTAAATACACATTTCTATAGATGTATAAATACACATTTCTATAGATGTATAAATACACATTTCTATAGAATGATTTAATAGGACTGGAACTTTTCAATTGAAGGTCATGTGTATTATATTTAAGCTAATACTTCTCAGTAACTATTTTTTTTTGGTCCCGAGGATTGAACTCAGGGGTACTTGACCACTGAGCCACCTCCCCAGCCCTATTTTGTGTTTTATGTAGAGACAGGATCTCACTGAGTTGCTTAGTGCCTTGCTGTTGCTGAGGCTGGCTTTGAACTCGTGATTCTCCCAAAGTGCTGGGATTATAGATGTGTGCCACCACACCTAGCTCCCCAGTAACTCTTAATGTATTTTATTTAACTTATGTTTCCTCAATTCTAGTGAAATTATCTGCACAAATATATGAAATTATATAAGCATGAATAGTTATAAAAATCTGGCAAAAAAAATTTTTTTTTTCTTTTTTTTTGGTACCAGGGGTTGAACTCAGGGGTACTTGACCACTGAGCTACATCCCCAGCCCCAGTTTGTGTTTTATTTAGAGACAGGATCTCACTGAGTTGCTTAGTGCCTCATGGTTGGTGAGGCTGGCTCTGAATTCACGATTCTCCTATCTCAGCCTCCCAAAATGCTGGGATTACAGGTGTGTGCCACTGTACCTGGCTGCAAAATTTTTAAAGAAATTTTGCAATGTTTGAGATCAAACCAGAAACTTACAAGTGCCAAGCAAGCACTCTACCACTGAGCCTCAGCCCAGCCTGGAGTAATTTAAGAAGAAAATTCCAAAAACAAAATATTTAATTGTTTTGGCATAACATTATTTTTTAATCTGATGTGACAGTAGGGCTGTTTGAGGCTTTTGAAAAACTTTGTGTAAATTTTCAAGTATATTTATGCCTATTTGTTGATAGGCAGGAACCTTTTGAGAGGAACCTAGGTTAAAAAACAGGTATTAGCTAGGTGTGCTAGTGTACGCCTCTAGCACTTTGGGAGGCTGAGACAAAAGAATCTCGAGTTCAAAGCCAGCCTTAGCAACAACGAGGCACTAAGCAACTCAGACCCTGTCTTTACATAAAACACAAAATAGTACTGCAGATGTGGCTCAGTGGCCAAGTACCCCTGAGTTCAATCCCCCCCCCCCCATAAAAAATAAGATATTAATCAATAGCTCTGGGGCTGGAGGTGGTAGGGGGCTTGCCTACCATATGCAAGGCCCTGGGTTCTATTCCCAGCACAATAAATAGGCAACAGAAGCTCATTTATCTGGATACTGGGGATTGAACCTAGCACCTGGTGTTTGACTCCAGCCTGAGCTACAAACCTAGCCCCTAAACTAAAAATTTAAATTCCCACCCTTTGGTGGTGGTGGTGTCCATTGAACCCAGGGGCACTTAGCGACTGAGCCTCATTCCCAGCCCTTTTTAAATTTTTAAATTTTTTTTTAAAAATTTTTTTTTTTTAGTTGTTGATGGATCTTTATTTTATTCATTTATTATTTATATGTGGTGCTGAGGATTGAACCTAGTGCCTCATGCATGCTAGGCAAATGCTCTACCACTGAGTTACAGCCCCAGCCCCACAAATTTTTTAAATTTTTTATTTTGAGACAGTGTCTAAGTTGCTGAGTCTGGCCTTTAATTTGCAATCCTCTTGCCAGTCTTCCAAGTCACTGGAATTACACATGTGCACCCCACATTTGTAATAAAATGTCATTTTGACTTCAGATTAATTCAGTATGATGTGCTCACATTAATGAATAATGTGTTCACTTAAGTGATGTGTTCATTACTTGAAAATATTAAGATGCTAATGTATTTTGCTGGTTAGAAAAGTAATTATTTTTAAATGATTTTTAATTTTTTTAAGTGTTTAACTTTCATTTTAACTGAGTAAACTATGAGCATTTTCTACATTTTAGCTTAGTTTCTACAATTTTCGTTTAGGGGCTAGGTTTGTAGCTCAGACTGTACATAAATGCTACATATGAACATTTTCAGTTCTCCTGTCGCAGCCTCATTGTGCTCTATTTTCTACATGTTCTGTATTGGAAGTATCATAGTTAATAAAATGTGGGCTCCCTCTGCTGTAGAGTAGCTGACAGAATTTACACCTGTGCAAAGGCAGTGACATTAAGGCCTCCTGCGGCTAGAGGTGGACTTTGTCTCTATTTTATCTCTCCTAACTTGTGTTGAAAAATTGGAGGATATACTCAATAGTGACATTGCTCTGAGATATATTGCCTTGACTTACTTGAGGAACATTTAAAGAAAAGACATGATTCAAAGAATGCTTTTCATCTGATTTTTAAATTAGCAATCTGAATGTGTGACTGTCACAATAGCATCTTGAAGAGCAAGTGAAATTATAGCACATGTGACTCAAGTGGTTTTCTTTTTTCCTTTCCCTTGGAGAAGAGGGTTTTAGTTCCCAAGTGACCATGGCTTAGGCAAGATCCAGAAGAATTAGAAAGGGCATCCATTGATGGCCACCCTGCTTATCACTCCAGACAAGACAGATACAGCCCAGCTTTTCTCTTCCATCACACCAAGTCCTGCCTTTTATTCTGACCTGTCATTTTTCTTACAAAAGAATATTCTTTGCACCAATGCTTGTCTTCAAAGATGAATTACTATAAATGGCTTGCATGTGTCTGTTGCCTCACCTTTTGTAGTGCACTGTAAATAAGGACAAGTAATATCATCTTGAGTCAGCAAAGGGAGCAAGCAAAGTTTGAATTTTTTCCCACAAATGATGCTTTGCTTTCATGCTTATGTGAACAATTTAGTATGGGGGAAAATATTTTCTTAGGGTAACCATTTCTTATAAAATCATCTTGCTTGCTTATTTGTTTGTTTGTTTGTTTGTTTGTTTTGGTGCTGGAGATTGAACTCAGGGGTACTTGAACACTGAGCCACATCCCCAGCCCTATTTTGTGTTTTATGTAGAGACAGGGTCTCACTGAGTTGCTTAGCACCTCGCAGTTGCTGAAGCTGTCTTTGAACTCATGATTCTCCTGTCTCAGCCTCCCTAAGCGCTGGGATTACAGGCTTGTGCCACCGCGCCTGGCTTAAAATTAGCTTATTTTTACATAAGCAATGAATGAATATGTATAGTTAATAATATTGATACATTTTGATCTCTGGTTTATAACACTTCTTTGTGTTCTATTTTGGATTTTTTTTTTACAAATGAATGGAAAACATCAAGCGTCTGAAAGATGTCTTTATTTTTTCTTTCTTTTTTTTTTTTTTTTTTTTTTTTTGGTATTAGGGATTAAACCTAGGACTACTCACATAAGTAATCAAACCACTAAAGCCACTTAGCTACGTCCCCAACCCCACCACTTTTTTTTTTTGGTACTGGAGATTGTACACTCAGGGGCACTCGACCACTGGGTCTCACTGAGTTGCTTAGCACCTCGCTGTTGCTGAGGCTGGCTTTGAACTCGCAGTTCTCCTGTCTCAGCCTCCCTACATGCTGGGACTACAGCTTGCGCCATCACACCGGCTCCACCACTTTTTTTTTTTTTTTTTTGGTACTGGAGATTCAACTCAGAGGCACTTGACCACTGAGCCACATCCCCAGCCCTATTTTGTGTTTTATGTAGAGACAGGGTCTCACTGAGTTGCTTAGCACCTCGCCGTTGCTGAGGCTGGCTTTGAACTCGCGATTCTCCTGTCTCAGCCTCCCTAAGTGCTGGGATTACAGGTTTGTGCCACCACACCCCGCTTCCACCACTTTTTTTAAGACAAAGTCTTGGTAAGTTGCTGAGGGTGGTCTTCTACTTGTAATCCTCTTGCCTCAGCCTTGCAAGTCACTGATTGGGATTACAGGCATATAAAATTGTACCTGGCGTTATATTCTTTAGTAGTACTTTGTATATTTCTTTTTCTGCCTTTTTTGTTTTTGTGGTGCTAGGGATTGAATGAACCCAGGACCTCATGCATGCTAAGCACAGCTCTACCACTGAGCTCCCCACGATCCTATAAATCTGATTGATTTTGTTGCATTGGTACTGGGGTTGAACCTAGAGGCACTGTACCACTGAGCTACATCCCCAGTTCTTTTATTTTGTAACAGAGTCTCACTCTGTTGCTGAGACTGGCCTTGAACTTACAATCCTCCTGCTTAAGCCTCCCAAGTTGATGGAGTACAAGCATGTACTACTGTGCCCAGCACTGTATTGTCTTTTAAACCATCTCTTTGGCTCTCACTCAAGTTCACCAAAATCAAAATGTCCTCAATTAGAAAACATTTTTCCATTTGAGTTCCAAATAATCAGTAGGCGAGCCGGGCGTGGTGGCGCACGTCTGTAATCCCAGCACTTTGGGTGGCTGAGACAGGAGAATCATGAGTTCAAAGCCAGCCTCAGCTACTTAGCGAGGCGCTAAGCAACTCAGTGAGACCTGGTCTCTACTTAAACCACAAAATAGGGCGGGGATGTGGCTCAGTTGTTGAGTGTCCCTGAGGTCAGTCTCTGCTACCAAAAAAAAAATCAGTAAGCTACTTGGAAGCAGCCAATGATAACCAATAAACTGGAAGAGTTGCTTCTAGAAATAGGTTCTGATTTGTTGGGAGAAAATGGTGTGATCATCTTTTGTGAAAGTGCTTCTCTGAAAATTGTCATATTATATTACTTTGCCAGGGAACACAAATGCCCATGGATCAGCTAAGCACAATGTTATACACCTATAGACTCAGCTACTCGGGAGGCTGAGGTGGGAGTGTCACTTGAGCCTAGGTGTTATAGACTAGCCTGGAGAACTTAGGTCCTGACTGAAAAAATAAACAAAAAAGGAACATGGAACAGTGTTCTTTTATTGTTTCTTAAATTTTTTCATCCATATAATGCTTGAAAGTGACTTTCCCTTCTCCTCAAACCTCTAAGGATGTGTTGTGTTTTTGTTTTTGTTTTTGTTTTTAAATATATTCTTAGATGTTGATGGACCTTTATTTTATTCATTTATTTATATGCAGTGCTGAGAATCGAACCCAGTGCCTCTCACATGCCGGGCAAGTGTTCCACCACTGAGCCACAACTCCAGCCCCTGTGTTGTTGTTTTGTACTTTCCATTGAGCTGCAGGACTTATTTCAAAATAATTTGTAGTATAGGAACCCATTTTCAAATAAAAAACCACATGGAGCAATCCTTGTTTTATGTAGGCAATATCTTACTTTGTATTTACAACAATATGATGATAACTAGTATGTGGTTTATTTTTTATAACTTGAATGTAATTGGAATAAATTTGTTTACTTATCAAATTTTTTCAGTGGTACATAAATTCACAATTTAGATAAAATAGTTACTTTGAAGGATTTCTTTTTTTGTTCCAATTTTTTTTTTTTTGACTGGGGGGGTGGGGTTCTGGGGATCAAACCCAGGGCCTTGTGCCTGCAAGGCAAACACTCTACCACCTGAGCTACATCCCCAGCCCAAAATGTTTTTTTATGTTTGTTGGTTACTTACACTTTTTCCAAGCAGTATATGCGCATGCCTGGAGAAGTTTATAAGTGCTGTCAGGAAAACTTACAGAAATCCAAGATTCACATGTAGCAGTGAGTCCAAAGAGCTACACTATTAAATTTATGAAGAATGCTGAAAATTTAACTTCCTTGAGAGTTTTTGTCTTAGATGAAAACTTAGTGGGAAATCTCTGCATGAAAATTGACTCCAGGTTTACACTAATAAGGATTGAAACAGTGTTTCTACACTTTTTCCAAATACTCAATCTGTAACACTAGCATGTTCATGAATGTTAGTGAAAAGGGCTATGTGGTAATTTTGGAAAGCCGTGGAAATCATGTTGCTTTCTGCAGGACTTATCAGAACATTCCATGTACTAGCGTCCTGATTCATTCGGAGGGGAGAACACAATTCTCTCATTTTCTCTTAACTTGTTTCTCTAGCAAAAAAGGTAATGCTTGCATCTTCTTGTCTCTAGGGAAATAGAACAAGTCTCAAATTATTAATATTGTCATACTATGACTACCTTTAGTTTGTGAAGTCACCTGATAGCATGAATTAGTGTTAGTGATATTTTCGAATTGTAATTACAAGATGAAGGCAGGCTATATGAAGCTCAAGCCTGCCCCCCGCCCCCAGACCCCATTTCTCTTTGTAATACTGGGGATTGAATTTGGGACCTCAAGCACTTATACCCTTGAGTTGCATCCCCAGCCCAGGAAACCTTGTTTTTAAGAGTGCATATTAAGTATGCTGATGTGGTAGCATTCTTCCTCCCCAGTTTCATGTATCTTTCCTTGTTCTATAAGGAAATCCCCTCCTCCCCCTCTCAGTGCTGGGGAATAAACCCAAGGGCCTCAAGCACTCTAGGCAAGAACTGAACCACTGACATCCTCAGCCCTTTACAAATAATTATGTATGAATGAGCCAGGCACAGTGGTGCCCACCTGTAATCCCAGCACTTTGGGAGGCTGAGACAGGAGAATCCCAAGTTCAAAGCCAGCCTCAGCAAGGCGCTAAGCAACTCAGTGAGACCCTGTCTCTACATAAAACACAAACTAGGGCTGAGGATGTGGCTCGGTGGTTGAGTACCCCTCAGTTCAATCTCTGGTATAAAAATCAAAATTTGTATGACATGACATGTTGGAACACAATGTATATTATAACTTTAGATGACATTTAAGATCTGGGGAAAATACACATTAGGAAGAAATATTTGGATAGTCTGGCAATAAGCATCTTGGGCAATTGAGTCCCTGTTAGTGTTACAATAATGCATTGTGAGCAGCTAATGAAACAGAAGGAAGCTTGAATTGCAGAAGTTATTTCAAAGGAAAAGTCATTTTTCAGGGAAATGGAATTTTTTCTACGTTGTGTTTCAAAAAGTTTTGACCTAAATATGCAGAGGGAACATTAAGGACTGCAGTGGAGGAAGTCTTAGACAAGTTCATGATAATTCACTCAAGTGTTTCATTCTGCAGTTCAACATGCACTCAGTGTACCTTACTAAATGGGGCCCTAGCAGTAGTTCCAAGTAATCCATGTCTTTACAGCGGTGATCTTCTTTTTTTTTTTTTTTTTAAATATTTTGTTTTAGTTATAGATGAACACAATATCTTTATTTATTTTATGTGGTGCTGAGGATCAAACCCAGTGCCTCACGTATGCGGGGCAAGCGCTCAACCGCTGAGCCATAACCCCAGCCCCAGCGGTGATCTTCTTGCAGGTTTCTGAATATTAACCTGTGGAAAAGCCACCCTTGTATTCTTTTCTTTTTGGCTTCATTTCCTCTCCCATGCTACTGGTCCCCATACCACTGGTCCTCTGTCCATTCAGGCAACCTCAGCAGGGTTTCTCCCCCAGTTCAAGTATAGTCTCCTTGTGTGCTCGCTTGATGTGATACAGTCTCTCTAGTACTCAGGCACCTTTGAATTCAGCATTTTGTTGGCCCTAACCCTTTTGTTCCTTTGTAGTGATAACAATTTTTGACCTTCTGTAGCTTTTGAGTAGATATTACTTTATTGGCACCCTTTATAGGTGGGATGTTAATATATATACTGGCATTGGAGAATCATTAACTTAAAGATACAGTGAAGGTTGCTGGCACAGTGGCTTATACTTATAATCCTAGCTGCTGAGGAAGATGAGGCATGAGGATCACAAGTTCTAGGGCTGGGATTGTGGCTCAATGGTAGAGCGCTTGCCTCGCATGCATGAGGCACTGGGTTTGATCCTCAGCACCACACAAAAATAAATAAATAAAAATAAAGATATTGTGTCCATCTACAATTAAAAATATATTTAAAAAAAAAATAAGTTCAAGTCTAGCCTAAACAACTTAGACACTCTCTTAAATAATAAAAGTGAGTCGGGCACGGTGGCACACACTTGTAATCTCAGCGACTCAGGAAGCTGAGGTGGGAGGATTGGAAGTTTGAAGCTAGCCTCAGTAACTTAGGCCTTAAGCAACTCAGTGAGACCTTGTCTGTAAATAAAATGCAAAAAAGGGCTGGGGATGTGGCTCAATTTTTAAGTGCCCCTGGGTTCAATTCCCCAATAGCAAATAATGATAATAATAAAAATGGCAGGAGATGTAGTTCAGTACTAAAATGTTCCTAGGGTCAATCTCCAATACTGGGCAAAGGGGTAAAATGGAGACAAAAACCTAAAATAATTACTAATAATTGAACATAAAGAATAGATTGTGTTACTGATATAGTCTTATTTTGATGAAGTAATTTTTATGTTAAGAAAATTTTGGTTTTTTTTCCTACTGCATAATTTTATAACAGCTTTATTGAGATAATTTAATAAAATTGTCCTCCTTTTCTTGTCCTGGGGAATGAACTCAGGCCTTCACACATTGTAGGCAGCACTCTAACACTGAGCCACACATCCCTAACTCAAAAATTGATTCATTTTTAATGTTTATTGTTTTTTAGTGTACTTATTGAGTGTCAGTAATTTTAGAATAATTTTATAATCTAACTTTTAGATAATTAACAGTCTAATTTTAGAATATTTCATCATCCCACAAAGAATCTTATGACCATAAGGAAATCTCACTTGCTGGGCTGGGGTTGTAAGTGCAGTTGTAAGTGCTGGGAATTGAACATAGGTCCTTGCATGTGCCAGATAAGCTCTCTGCCACTAAGCAACATCCCCCACTCCTAAATAATATTCATGTTTAGTTTATATATAATGTCATTTGGCGAAATTTGGAATTGTTTATGCTTTTTGACTGTTAATGCATAAGGCTACTGTGAACATACACATTCAAGTTTCTCTGTGAACAAATGTTTCCAGTTTACTTGGGTATATGAACAGATTTGGTGGCCCACTTATTAACTCCATTTAACTTTTAAAAAGTACTAAATTCTTTTCCCAGCTGACATCACCATTTTATATTGCTACCTGCAACATATGAGAATTCTAATTTCTTTTCATCTTTCCTGCTTCTTATTGTCTTTTATTTTGGCCATTTTCATAGATGCAGAATTATGGTTTTGATTTTTACTTACTTAAATGACTTGATAAGCATCTTATGTGCTTATTAAAAATTTAAAGATCATCTTTGGAGAATTGTTCAAATTCTTTGCATGTTTTAAAACCATTTTTTAAAGATGTTTTATTTTAATTTTTGGAATTGGGAATTGAGCCCAGGGTTACTGAGCTATATCACCAATCCTTTGTCTCTTGAATTAGGGTCTCACTAAGTTGCTCATGCTGGCCTCAAACTTGTGATCCTCCTGCTTCACTGAGTCACTGGGATTATAGGCATATACCACCAATTCTGGCAGGATTTTTTTGGTCACAAAATTTCTTCATGTATTTTAAATATGAAATGCTATAAGATATGATTTGCAAATATTTTCTCTCAGTGTGTAAATACTTTTCATTTTATTGTTGGTGTTTTTTAAAACAAATTTGGGGGCTGGAGATATAACTTAGTGGTAGAGTACTTACCTAGCACAGACAAGACCCTGAGTTCAATCCCAGCTTTGAAAAAAAAAATTAAGAAAGGTTATTTCTGCCTATCTCACACTTTTGTTGTTATATCTAACGCTGAGCCACAAAAATTTACTACTATATTTTCTTGGAAGTGTTTTATAATTTTAGTTCTTATATTTAGCTCTCTGATTTAATTTGATTTTTTGGGTTGGTAAATTCACTCTTTTGTCTGTGGATATTTTATTGTTTTAGTACCATTTATTGAACTGAACTTTCTGGTTTTGTTTTTCTTTGGTGCTGGGAATCAAACCCAGAACCTGGTGCTTAGTACATTCTAAGTACTTTCCTTACCACTGATGTACAAGCCCACCCTAAGCCCCATTTACTAAAGAGTATTCTCCTCACATGGAATTTTGTTGGACTACTTGTCAAAAATCAATTGACCGGGCTCGGGTTATGGCGCAGTGGTAGCGTGCTCGCCTGGCACGTGTGAGGCACTGGGTTCAATCCTTAGCACCACATAAAAATAAAGATATTCTGTCCACCTACAACTAAAAAATGTTTAAAAAAAATCAATTGACCAAGAGTATAAGGGTTTCTGTTCTCTCAATTCTATTCCATTGATATATATGCCTATAACACCTATGCGTATAATACACTAATACCACAATGTCTTGATTATTGTAGCTTTGTGGTAAGATTTGAGTTTGGGAAATCTTTAGTCTTACTCTTTGTCTTTTTCAAGAGAGTTTTGTATTCTGTCTTTTGCACTTCAATATTTTAATTCTTTTTAGTTGTAGATGGACACAATACCTTATTTTTTTTTTAATATTTTTTTAGCTGTTGATAGACCTTTATTTTATTTTTGTTTGTATGTGGTGCTGAGAATCGAACCCAGTGCCTCACGCATGCTAGGCAAGCGCTCTACCACTGAGCTACAACCCCAGCCCACAATACCTTATTTTTATGCGGTGCTGAAGATTAAACCCAGTGCCTCACATGTGCTAGGAAAGTGCTTTACCACTGAGCCACAACCCAAGCCCCAACGTGGACTTTTTTTAAAGTGATACTTTGTAAATTTAAGTTTACAGATTTTGCACTTTTAAGCTTTTTTCTAAGATATGTTGTTATTGTCGATGCTGTTGTGAATGGAGGTTGTTTTTTTTTTTTTTTGGTACTGGGAATTGAACTCAGGGGTACTCAATCACTGAGCCACATCCCCAGCCCTATTTTTGTGTTTTATGTAGAGACAGGGTCTCACTGAGTTGCTTAGTGCCTCGCCATTGCTGAGGCTGGCTTTGAACTTGCGATTCTCCTGTCTCAGCCTCCCTAAGTGCTGGGATTACAGGCTTGAGCCACCGCGCCCGGCTGAATGGAGTTATTTTAATTAGTTTTTCTTGTTGTAGTGTTTAGAAATGCAATTGACCTATATTTTGTATTGGTCTTGTATTTTGTTAACTTACTAAAATGCTTTACTATAGTAGCATTTTAGCAAATTCCTTTTGGTTTCCTATATGCAAGTTCATATTTGTCTCTAGTGATTTTTATTCTATAAATTACTCATTCTTGCTGACACTAGTTCCAGTAATTCACAAAAAAACTTTGGAATTTAGGATTTAAGTTGCTGAAAAATTCTTGGTCCCTGTCAGGTAGATATATATATATATATTTTTTTTTTTTTAATTTTTTTTTAGTTGTAGATGGACACAATATCTTTATTTATTTTTATGTGGTGCTGAGGATCGAACCCAGTGCCTCACGCATGCGAGGCAAGCGCTCTACCACTGAGCCACAATCCCAGCCCAGGTAGATATATTATTGATTAATCTTCTTTATGATTCCTTGTAAAAAAGCAAGTAATCTTTACTGTGAAAAATAAGTGTAGGAATTCAAGTTGTATTTAAGCTTCATTAGAATAAGTGCTACTTTAGAAGCTGAATGTAATTGTCATTTATAAGCTTAAATCTGTGGTTGGATAACTTATTTTCTGTTTTTAATCTTGATTGTATTCTGAGGGTTCCAGAGACCCTAAGTTTGTAGATCTGTAGGCAAAAGTAATAAAATAAGCCAGGACAATGCCATAAAAATTAACTAGAGCCAGACATGGAGGCACACACCTATAATCCCAGTGACTCTGGAGGTTGAGGTAGGAGGATCACAAGCTCACAGCCAGCCTCAGCAACTTAGCAAGGCCCTAAATAACTCAGTGAGACCCTATATATAAATAAAATATGAAGAAGGGCTAGGGATGTGGCTCAGTGGGTAAGCACCCCTGGGTTCAATCCTTGGTATCCCAAAAAAAAAAAAAAAAATCCTGATTTTCATATCTTATATGGAAAAGTCTGGGTAACTAGTAATGAAATATGTTTATAGCAGATATGATCTTTGAATGGTAGTGGTTGTCTAGAAGAAAAATGTTGAACTAGAAGTTGAGAAATCTGGGTGGTTCTTCTAGCTTGGCAAAGAGCTAATTGGTTGTGTTCAGTTAGGACATTACTTAACTTTTTTTTTTTTTTTAACCTGGCACTGAGTATTGAACCAAGGACCTTGCCCATGTTAGGCAAATGCTCTACCACTGAACCACATCACCAGCCCATGACTTCATTTCTATTTCCACCTCTGTAAAAATGAAGAGGTATGGATGAATGATTGCCAGAGTCCTATGCCTACCCAAAAATGAGTATTCCCTCTGTCTCAAGCCACATGGGTATTTATACATTGACTTGGAGTGTCTAAACAGTAATTTCCAACCTTGGTTTCCATTGAGATTGCTTTGAATTGCTTTAAAATATATTGATACACACTAATGCTTAGGTTTGCCTCTCTTCAGTTTATAATTCTTATTTGGTGAGGTAGGCTCTTATAGAGAGGTGTCAAAATCTCAAGTGATTCTAATTTGCAAATAAAATTGAGGACCACTGCCTCAGACTTAAAGGTTCAGCACAGCTCTGATGTCAGGTAATATTTTTGGGTTTCCATTATTTTACAAATGATGAAATGGACATAGTAATGAATACGAGTGGGATGGCATGGTATTTTGTGGAGTGCTTTGATATGTTAAAGCATTGTATCTGAAGAACAATTCTGTGAAACTACAAAGATCGTAATCTTTCCCATTTAGCAGATGGGGAAGTTGAATTAGAAAAATTGAGCTGCTCAAGGTTACTGTGCTTATATGAGGAGTCTGGGTTTAGCGGCACATTTATATTAACTCATCTGTTCAAATTATGTAAGATAGATACTTGCAAAGATTTTTAGTGCCTCCCATTTTGTCTCTGAAATGGAATGATACCAGTGGGGCGTAGTGGCACACGCTTGTAATTTCAGAAGTTTGAGAGGCTGAGACAGGAGAATCGTGAGTTCAAAACCAGCCTCAGCAACGACAAGGTGCTAAGCAACTCAGTGAGACCCTGCCTCTAAATAAAACACAAAATAGGGCTGGGGATGTGGCTCAGTGGTTGAAGACCCCTGAGTTCAATCCTCGGTACCAAAAAAAAAAAAAAAGATGATACCTCCTTAGGAAGAGGAATAGGAGGTAATAAAGAAGATTGAGTGGGGGACAGTGTAAAGTTAATTGGTGAAAGTAACGTCATGATCACTGGGGTTGCCACATGAAGTTAGATGTTCACTTGGCTTGTTTTCCTTAGAGGTAATTGCTGCAGGTAATGCCAGGAGGACCCATTCATCAATCTTTTCATGTTAATGGTGACCAATTTAGTTTGTTATGTATCCCTTCCAATTCCTCCCGCTTCCTTTTTTTAAAAATTCTGTTGAAAGAAATAACTAATAGATGCTATCCTCCTTTGCTTTGCTGTATTGTTTTCTGCATATTTACTTGTGTATGTATAGTAGAACAGTCCATCCTTTGGAGCAATCACTTTGGATACTTTCGGTTTCTGGTTATGTTCCTTTTAGTCCTTTGTAGTCATGCCTTAGTATTCCTGATAACTAGCCAGTTAATCAATGAGCTGGGTTTTGGAAGTGGTGCTTTGTGGTTGAGTGACTGTGAAGACTTAATACTCTCCTTCCTCTCCTTTAAGAATCTGAGAGATTTGGGAAAGCCCTGCATTTAGCTCTGCATTAACCTCGCTGCCTTTCAACTCTTGGCTTTTGCGGAAATGTGAGACAGAGCTGCTGTGGTGTTCTTACCTGTCTTAGGAAACATAGCTCTGAGAAGGATAAGAAGGATCACCTTAAAGTCGATTTCCTTATGTAAATAATGTTTTTAGAGTAAATATTCAACATTGTCTGTTCCTGTTGGTTCACTGTGCTTTCTCTTCCTTTAGTCCCCCAGGTTCGCCTAATAGTCTTGGCTACTTCCCTACAGCTGCTAATCTTAGCGGTGTCCCTCCACAGCCTGGCACGGTGGTCAGAATGCAGGGCCTGGCCTACAATACTGGAGTTAAGGAAATTCTTAACTTCTTCCAAGGTTATCAGGTCAGTAGCTTGAAGAAGAAAAATCCTCAGTGCCCTTATTATTTAAGTTTGCTTTGTCTAAAGAATGCAGCCAGGAAAGAATCAGATCTCTGAAACTCTTGTGTACATATGTGCTAATGGATTTGCTTATGAAAGCAGATAGATCCAGAGTCAGTATCTAGGAACTGATTTCAAATTCATCCTCTTGCCAAGATTAGGGCTTTCCTACGCTGTCTTAATTCTTTCCATTTAAATCTGTTGGGTTTTTTGGTAATGTTTTTTAAAGACCTATTGCTACTTGGAGAAACTTCAGGGAACAGAGCAGTACAGGTGTTTTCATCAAAAGAATTGGCTTAGTCAAGGAGGCATTTTCTGTAAAGTCGGGTATCAAATCCTTGATTTCTAAAGAAAGCACTTGGGCTGGGGATGTAGCTTAGTGGTAGAGTACTTGTATAACAAGCACAAGGCCTGGGTTCAATCCCCAGCACTTTCACAAAAAGAAAAAAAACCAGTTAAACATGGAATTTAAAGTTAGGTATTTAAAAGTAATCAGTTTGGTACCTAGTCTAGGGTAAAAAAATAAGACCAATACTGCCTAACCTACTAGAGAGCCTCAGTGGGTCCTTCAAATGAATTCTGGGGTGTTCTGTGAATCTTTCATTGAATGATCTGCTATAAATTCTAGTGAGGCTGACATTTGCTCTTGTTGAACTTTTTCTACCACTGCCTGTGTCCATCAGCTATTCTCTGGCTTAAGCTAATGAATGAGGTACTTTTTGGCAAGACCTCTTAACAATGAACAAAATCTGTTCATTCCCAACTCATCTGGACAGATAGTTTTCTTTTCTCAAATCACTTCATTACCTAAAGCTTGAATCCCCTTTCCTGCAGTGTCTAAAAAATAAATAACTTGTACTAGCACAAATTGTCTTTTCTTCCTGGAGCCAAACTTAGTTGGATTCTTCTAAGTTGAAAACTGTTATATGCAGAATAGTGAAATCCTAAAATTGCCCTGGAGTATTTGCAGCACAGCATTTAAGGGCTATGTGTCTGCAGAGGCTGCTTCACCCTTAGGATGGATTTATAAATTGAGATCCATGAGTCAAAGAGGGTTGTTATCTGAGCTAAAATGACTGATGATGCTACATGCCCCAAACCTACCAAGTCACCACAGTTGTCTTAGGGGCTTTTGACATGTCAGAAAATATTCTTTGCAAGTAAAGAAAATCCATGACTGATAACAAAAAGCTGAATGAAGGTGGACAAAAGTTATCTTTTGTTACTGCCTGGCTGAACACATGCTTACCTAGAAGAAGTAAGATTCTTACTCATTTTTATTCCAAAAGGAAGGTTCTTCTCCAAAGGTCAGTAGATATCTTTACTTTTCCCTAAAAAATTATGATGCTTTGAAGGGTCTTAAAGGGGGTAATAATGTTACTTTTAAAACTTATATCTGATTTATTAGGTTATAAAATTTTACTGGAAATTTATTGAACAGATAGTTTAAGCTTATGGAGGAAACATTTTTATTTTTGTGCTGTTTTTTCCTACTGTAGAAAGTGCAAGGAATTTCCAAGTTTAATGGTCAGCTGGATTAATTTATTTTTACTTTGTGTGGACTTAATTTATGCTTACCTTGAATAAAATTAAGCAGTCTTGTGCATAACTTATTTAATGAGATTAAGCAAAATTGTTATGAAAAGAGTGTTGTGTCTGACATTTGTGGGTATATATTTTACCACAAATATATAATAGGTATTATTTCTATATTTATGAAGAATACATGCTTCAAAAACAAGCTAAAATAACATCAGTCTGTAACAGGGTTTTTTTTAGGGGGGGGTATTGGGGATTGAACTCAGGGGTACTCAACCTACTGAGCCACATCGCCAGCCCTATTTTGTGTTTTATGTAGAGACATGGTCTAACTGAGTTGTTTCTCACCATTGCTGAGGCTGGCTTTGAACTTGTGATTCTCCTGTCTCAGCCTCCCAAAGTGCTAGGATTACAGGCGTGTGCCACTGTGCCTGGCTTGTACTTATTCTTGATAGTAGCTTCTAAAAGGCTCGGAGAAGAGCTTTTTGGCATAATCAAAGCACACAGATTGTGCAAAATTATTTCTTTTTTTTTTTGGTACTAGGGATTTAACTCAGGTATACTCGATCACTGAGCCACATCCCCAGCCCTATTTTGTGTTTTATGTAGAGACAGGGTCTCGCTGAGTTGCTTAGCGCCTCGCCCTTGCTGAGGCTGGCTTTGAACTCGTGATTCTCTTGTCTCAGCCTCCCTAAGTGCTGGGATTACAGGCTTGAGCCACCGCGCCCGGCTGTGCAAAATTATTTCTTAAGATACTTGACCTTTGTTTTTGAAGTGGTTGGAGTTTGTAAACTGGATCAGTAAATTAGAATTACACTGGAACGGAAATTATCCAATTCAATATATCAAATTATTCCAACATTGTCTTTAGTAATTTAAGCTTTGAGGCATGCATTCAAAATGTTTATTCTTAAACCAATTTCATATCATTTCCACATAAAAAAAAATTTTTTTTGGTGTCCTAGATTGAACTCAGGGGTGCTTGACTCCTAAGCCACATCTCCACCCCTTTTTCATTTTTTGAGCCAGAGTCTTACTGAGTTGCTTAAGGCCTGGCGACCTTGCTAAGGCTGCCCTTGAACTTGAGAGATCCTCCTGCTTCAACTTCCTGATTGCTGGGATTACAGGCATTAGCTGTACCTGCCTGAAGTTCGTATTTTCTACTCTTTAACAGTTTGTCTTCTGACTTATTTATTGTTTCCTGTTCTCAGTTATTCAGGTAATAGCCAGTCTCCATGGGGTTCCAGCTTTATTTGATTTTGCTTTGTCACAAGACAATAAAATTAGCGGATGACTTCTTAAGAAGAATACTCTGAAGTGTAATCTGTGTTTATTGTGACAGTTACAGTACACTATCACCACTGCTGGTTAATTGGAAGTTTTAATTTTATTTCTGGTTATGACTAATCTGACATAATTATTTCATGATAATTATATTTATATACTTTAGCAAATACCAACAAAATAATTGAGTACATGAAATTCATTGGTGATCTCTGATTGTCATTTAAAAGAAGGTAGACCTTGATAATGACATATATCATTTTATAAATATACTATAATTCAAGATAAATTTGGAACACTTTTTACTTCGACATTGAGCAAAATTTCTTCCATAATTCCATCCCAGCTTTGTGTCTTCCATACTTCATTTGGGTCAGTGGGCTATAAAGTCAGAAAGAGGAAGGATTTACAAAAGGGAAGGAGTTCTGATGGCTAAAGCATGCTATTGGAATGGGTTCTGCTATCACGTCTGCTGCCTTATAAAGCTATGCCACCTGAGTTAGGTCTATTTTGATAAATGAACAATTTCTGAAGATAAAACATATTGAAAGTATTAATGAGGGTGTCATCTGACCAGTATCATCAGGTTGTTTGTGTTTTAGTGGATGGACCTCTTGTTCTGAAAATGTCTCTCAAGTATTTCTATATAATTCCTTTCACTTTTTTTCCTTTGCTCTTTGTATTCCCTTTGCTATCAATGGCTTTGCATTTTCCATCAGTGCTGGTTTTTGTTTCTCCACAAAGTAATGACTTTGATCAATTTCTCTGGATCACTCACTACTAAGATTTTTGCTTGGTGCTCAACTAAGAGAGTAAGATTGATATTTTTATTATATTCAATACTGTTTTAAATTCATTGGGTTATTGGGAGATATTGAGTACTAGGCTTATTGTAAAATGCCTTGCAAATTATTGGTGCTTAATTATATGATATCTAGTCATACCTAAAGTATCATGGAAGTTACTGTTCACAAAATATAAAGGTTTGGTCTCCAAACAAAACTTCCATGATACTTTTGTTGGTAGATATATGTGTTTGAAATAATAACCATCCATAGTGACAGCATGTCCATCTTTTGATCTTTTTTGTTTTGACTTGCATTTTAGTATGCAACCGAGGATGGACTTGTACACACAAATGACCAGGCCAGGACTCTACCCAAAGAATGGGTTTGTATTTAAGGGTCCCAGCAGTTAGACCATCCTCAGAAAAGAAGGTAAGGCTTTATGACACACAAGCTAAATTATTATAAAGGGCCGAGGAGAGAGGCCAAGGATCTGAAGGTGTTTTAGGAGTTGGATGAGAGGTTCCTTCTTTTCTTTAATGTGATAATGAGTGTCAGAAAACTAGAAGAAATGGAGACAGTAATTTTGTCATCTGAGAAGAAAGTATTTAAGCAATATTTATGGATGAGAGTTGCATATTATTTGGGGGAAAGAGAAAACTTCTTTAAAGTATACAACTTAGCCAGGCACAGTGGGGCACACCTGAACTCCCAGCTTTTCAGGAGGCTTAGATAGAAGCATCCCTTGAGCCCAGGAGTTTGAGATCAGACTAGGTGACATAATGAGACCCTGTCTCAAAAACAAGACAAACATAAAAGTGCTGATTTTCCAAAATGATTGGAAAGGTTTTCATTGTCTTTTCTCTTACAACTCTAAATCTACAGGGAAGTGGATTAGGGACATAGCTGAGTGTTATGCTTACCTACTATGCACAAGGCCCTCAGTCCAATCCCCAACACTGCAAAAGTAAATAAAAATACAGAGAAGGAATCCAGATTAAGGTTGAAATAATTTTTTTTCTCCCTTAATTTACAACTTCTTCCTAAAGGATGCTGGCATTCTGTGCAGGCTTCCCAAGGGATGGGACATATTTAGGAACCATTGGCTTATTTCTTCATTTTGATTGTTGGATTTGCTGAAGTTGGTGTACTGGCATGCCATTTACTAATTTTGACATTTTCATAGCTAACACCTTGTGGACCTGAGTCATGGATTCTAAGCTGGAAATTGGTTTGCGAATGATCTAATAACCTTGAGAACTCACAGCTTAGACTCTCGTCATGAGCTGTGGAAACTCTAGTTTTGGGTGAAGATTTTTAGTTCTGCCATTTTCAGTGAGGTTTTAGGATGTTGTCATCCTACCAAAAAGAGTATCTCATATAGACACTTCACAGTGGGAACAGGGTCTTCTGTAGCCTGGGTCACAGTGGTGAGATCACGTTATTCTAGTAGCTGTTATCCTTTTTAGTGTCTACTTTGGAACACTTTGCTCTTCCAAGTGTTCATGAAAGACTCCAGGGTCCCTTCATAAGCTATTGACAATGCCCAAAGGGCCCTCCTGGGAAAGAAACTTATTGTCACCACGTCAGATGACCAGGGATGCTTTTTGTTTTTTCTCTCAGTATTCAGTTCCAGGTTTCTTATTCCTGAGGTTTCAAAGGCAGTGTCAACCTCTAAATTTCAGTCTGTTAACAGTACTTAGCTATAGCTGCATTTTTTTGTGTGTGTAGAAATGAGATATTTTAGAAGTGACATATTCCTGCTTTGTAAAATGGACAGAAAATCACTGCTGTGGATGTGACTTAACATAATTTTCTGTAAGAATCAGATTAATTTAAACAACTTTTACAACATTACTTATTTTGTAATGCAGGGGATTGAAGTCAGGCCTCGTGCATGCTAGGCAAGTAGTCCATCCCCGAGCTACATCCCCAGCCCTAAGTTTTACAAACTTCTATATTAAAACAAATGGCTTTTGTTACTATGATAACAATAACTTTCGTCAAAAAAGTTAGTTTTGTGTATATGTTTACTGTTATCTAAGTTGCAGGCATAAGTCAGATTTCACCAGTTTTTTCCATTAGTATTCTTTCTCCATTCCGTGGTCCAACCCAGGATTCCCATTGCATTTAATTTTCCTGTCTCCTTAGTATTCTCTGGTCTATTAGTTTCTCTTTCCTCATATTCCATGACCTTGCCAATTTTGAGGTGTTTTATGGACTGACTTTCAGTTTGAATTTGTTACTTTTCTTGTGACAAAGCTGGGCTAATGAGAGTTAAGAAAGATGATCCTAAGTTGGGCACAGTGATGCAAGCCTGTAATCCCAGCACTTTGGGAGGGTAAGACAGAAGAATCACGAGTTCAAAGCCAGCCTCTGCAAGGGCAAGGCACCAAGCAACTCAGTGAGACCCTGTCTTTAAATAAAAAACACAAAATAGGGCTGGGGATGTGGTTCAGTGGTCAAGTACCCCTGAGTTCAATCCCTGGTACCAAAAAAAAAAAGATGATTCTAGAGGTGATAGTGCCCTTCTCATCACAGGGCACCCGTAGGTGTGTTATGCCACCTGACACTGCTGCTGCTGTCAGCCTTGGTCTCTTGGTTGAGATCATGCTTTATAGCTTTCTCTACCACAAAGCTATTGTTTTTTCTTTCTCATGTTCTATTCAGAAGAGAGTCACTGGCCAACACTGAAAGAGGAGAAAAGGGTTTACCTACAAATATTAGGAACTTTTCTGTAAGAATGATTTGTCCCTCCTCCCCTATTGTCCCTCCTCCCCTATTATTATAGTCATTTTTCTGTATCAGTATAGACTTGTTACCATATTTATGTAGTACTTTATTATCCAATACTACAATTTTTGTTTGTTTTTCAAATTGTTCCATCTTTGGCCATTGGAAGTTGGCTCATTTGCCCTTTAACATGTTCCATCCTTTAGGGCTTTTAAAATTTTTCTTTCTTTGAATATAACTGACCTAGGCTCCTGGTTCTCAATCTCTTCCCTTATCTTGGGCTTTAACTTACTTTGAGCAGTGGTTCCTTTCCCTTTTTTTCAGCCCCAAGTAACAGGGCTTTGTCCTCCTGTCTGCCAATCTACCCCCCCTTCCTTCCTCCCTTCCTTTCTTCTTTCCTCTCTTTTTGTATTCTATTCCTTCCATAGAATTTATTCTGAAGAATTTAGATTGTATAGACCTTCTAAATGACAAAGGAAATTCCTGTAGAGAAATTTCCTACAAAAATAATAGTATTGAGCTGGGCGCAGTGGCGCACACCTGTAATCCCAGCACTTTGGGAGGCTGAGATGGGAGAATCCCGAGTTCAAAGCCAGCCTCAGCAACAGTGAGGCACTAAGCAATTCAGTGAGACCTTGTCTCTACATAAAACACAAAATAGGGCTGAGGATGTAGCTCAGTGGTCGAGTACTCCTGAGTTCAATCCCCAGTACCAAAAAACAAGTAATAATAATAGTATATACCTCTTTCAGGTAAGGCGTTGGTTGCAATATAAAAACATAAACATCCATCTTCTACGCTGAACTATGTTAAAGCTTTAGGTTGTAAGATCTTGTTCAGGATGATTTATTAAAACAAAAACAAAACCCTTACTAGAGTCTATTTGCCTTTTTCTCATTTAGAGAAAATAAAACTGAGTCCAAAATAAAAAACACATAGGATCCAGGTGCAGTGGCACTTACCTGTAATTCCAGCAGCTCGGGAGGCTGAAGCAGGAGGATAAAGAGTTCAAAGCCAGACTCAGCAACAGCAAGGCGCTAAGCAACTCAGTGAGACCCTGACTCTAAATAAAATACAAAATAGGGATGGGGATGTGGCTCAGTGGCGCGTGCCCCTAAGATCAATTTCTGATACCCAAAAAGAAAAAAAGAAACAACACATAGGATTTTTAAATACCTGGTTAAACTTTAGTGTAGAAAGTGGCTAAAGCATTGTCATTCAAAAGTATTTACAGTTTGAAGCTGGGTGCTGTGGCACATGCCTGTAATCCCAGCACTTTGGGAGGCTGAGACAGGAGAATCGCGAGTTCAAAGCCAGCCTCAGCAATGGCGAGGCACCAAGCAACTCAGTGAGACCCTGTCTCTACACAAAACACAAAGTAGGGCTGGGGATGTGTGTGGCTCAGTGGTCCAGTACCCTGAGTTCAATCCCCAGTACCAAAAAAAAAAAAGTATCTACAGTTTGGGTTACTTTTATGGATTGAAAGTGATCTCTGGCTTTTGTAATATAATTTCTTTGGTTCAATATATATTTTAATTTCTAGCCCTCCACCTCTCAATTAATATTATCTTTGGACAAGAAATAACTAGCTTTCAAAATTAAACAGGTTCTCTCTTCTAGGTAGTATTCAACAACTAATGTAAAGAGGTAAATAAATGCTAAGTCGGGGCTGAGGTTGTGGCTCAGTGGCAGAGCGCTTGCCTTACATGTGTGAGGTACTGGGTTCGATCCTCAGCACCACATAAAAATAAAAACAAAGACACTGTGTCCACGTATAACTAAAAAATATTTTTAAAAAATAATAATAAAAAAGCTAAGTCTATTGATTTAAATGAGTAAAAAGACTAACAAGTTTTGATTAAATAATCTGATTTATGACTAGGCACAGTGACACACCTATAATCCCAGCTACTTAGGAGGAAGACGCAGGATGATAACAAGTTCAAGGCCAGCCTCAGTAACTTAGTGGAGACCCTATCTCAAAAATTTTAAAAAGAGGCCTGGGGATATAGTTCAGTTGTCGAGTTCTTGTCTTGCATGCACAAGGCCCTGGGTTCAATCCCCAGCACCAGCAAATAAATAAATAAATAAAAATAAGTGTGCATTGGGGCAGTAGGAAGGTAGTTCAGTGGTACAGTCCCCTTGCACTTCATTTCCAGTATCTTGAAAGAAAAAAAATCTGAGTTATGGGTTTTATTTTATCTTTTGCATAGGAAAAAAACTTGTTTAACAAATAAAACAAATGATTTATGCTTTTCAGAAAACTATGAAAATTACTAGAAGAATAAAATATTGCAAGCCTGTAATCCCAGCACTTAGGGAGGCTGAGACAGGAGAATTGAGTTCAAAGCCAGCCTGAGCAACAGTGAGGCGCTACTTTTCTACAACTCAGTGAGACCCTGTCTCTGCATACAACACAAAATAGGGCTGGGGATATGGCTCAGTGGACGTGTGCCCCTGAGTTCAAACTCCAGTACCCCCCCCCCAAAGAATAAAATATTATAATTGTTCAGAATTTCAGGGGTTTTAAGGGTGATGGGTTCATTTCCAAAGGACATAGTTGCCGTTGGTGAAATTCCAGTATAGTACAAGGCTCTTATGTACATAATACTTTTAATGAGAGTTTATTACAAAATAAAACATTGTTTTAACACACATCTTACTAGAGATGAAAGAGATTTGTGAATGTTTGCGGTTAAAACTTTCAAAATTGTCTCTGTATCATTAATATTTGTTTTATTGTAGCCAAAGAGGAAGGAGGAACATTTTCTCTGTATCCTTCTGATTTTGTGCCCCTCTCCCCACCCCTGGCAACAATATAGACTTGTAGTCTCATAGGTAAACACTCAAACTCTACTAGATTCCACTGGATTAAAAAACAGTTCTGAGAGCCGGGCATGTTGGCGCAAGCCTGTAATCCCAGCACTTTGGGAGGCTGAGACAGGAGAATCGTGAGTTCAAAGCCAGCCTCAGCAACAGCGAGGCAGTGCTAAGCAACTCAGTGAGACCCTGTCTCTACATAAAACACAAAATAGGGCTGAGGATGTGGCTCAGTGGTCGAGTGCCCCTGAGGTTCAATCTCCAGTACCAAAAAAAAAAACAACAAACAGTTCTGAGACCAGGCATGGTAGTGCACACCTGTAATCCCAGAGATTCAGAAGCTGAGATTGGAGGATTGTTACTTCGAGGCCAGCCTCAGGAACTTAGATATATCCTGTCTCAAAATAAAAAATAAAAAGGACTGGGAGTGTATGTCAGTGGTAAAAAACTCCTGAGTTAATTCCCCAGTAGTCCCCTTACCCTCCAAAGAAAAAAGCAGTTCTAAGTGGCTAGGGGTATAGATGAGTGGTAGAGTTCTTGGCATGTTTGAGATAGATGAAGGGATAGAGTGGACAGGAGAGAGCAGGGGGGGGAAATCTAAACTTTTTAGCAACTTCAGGCCTTTTCCACATCATAACATAGTATGAGCATGTAATTTTTGGCATCTACAAAGTGATATTTCCTAGTATAAGGTAATGGGCTAGGAATGAGGAAGGGGGAACTCATTGACAAGTGACAGGCCCTGAGTTCTCTGAGTTGGCCGAATCTAAAGGCTTATTCTCAGTCAAGTTCTCTCCATGAAGTACCCACAGCAATACTTGGTTTACACCCTTTCATTTTCAGGTCCAGAAGCAAACCAGGAATTGAAATTCATTGGTGTGATTTCAGCTCCATCCCTGAAACCACCATGGTTTGGTTATGCAGAGCTCTCCATGGCTGTGTCTGGGTCACTCTTTTGGCACAGTGGTAAAATTACCTCTTTATGGACTTGAAATTGGATGAAGGGCCAGTTCTTTAAGCAAAATTAGGGTGCTATTGCCAAAGAAAGGGTAAAATTGGGTAATAGCATGTGGTAATTAATAAGTTTTCTTATTAGTATCCAAGAAGAAACCTTTAAACAGTGTACCTTTCAATGTAGTATTTTAAGCCAAGGGCTAAATTGTTAGTCACATTTTAAACATGAAATCTAACAAACCAGCATTTAATTACTTGTTAAATACTTGATTTTAAATGTACAAATTGCTATTGTCAAAGAAAATTTACTGCTAACCATATTTCAAACTGGTCATATGAAACAAGACTGAATTCTGAAGACTTGTTTCCTTTCTTTTTCTTTTTTCTTTAATTTTTTTTAGTTATTGGTGGACACGATATCTTTATTTTATTTATTTTTATGTGGTGCTGAGGATCGAACCCAGTGCCTCACACATGCAAGGCAGGCGCTGTACCACTGAGTCACAATCCCAGCCCTAGTTTCCTTTCTATCTTCATCTTTGTTTCTCATTTACATATGAAAGTGTGCATGATGCTTAAAGTTTTCTTCTTCTTTTTTTTTTTTTTTGGTACTGGAGATTGAACTCAGGGGCACTCGACCACTGAGCCACATCCCCAGCCCTATTTTGTGTTTTATGTAGACAGGGTCTCACTGAGTTGCTTAGCACTGCCTCGCTGTTGCTGAGGCTGGCTTTGAACTCGCGATTCTCCTGTCTCAGCCTCCCAAAGTGCTGGAATTACAGGCTTGTGCCACTGCACCCGGCTAAGTTTTCTTCTTACGTTTTTGTCTCTGGTATGTAATTAAAAGCATAGAGGAACCTATGCAGTGGTTCACATCCTAGGTATGCTTATTACAGTTGTCTCTTGGTGTCTGAGGAGATTGGTTCCAGGTCACCGAGATTAGAGATGTTCCAGACCCTTACATAAAGTGGCTTAATATTTGCTTATAACCTACACACACACATGTGCTTTTTTGTTTTGGTACCGGGGTTTGAAGTCAGGGGTACTCGACCACTGACCCACATCCCAAGCCCTATTTTGTGTTTTATTTAGAGACAGGGTCTCACTGAGTTGCGTAGTGCCTTGCCATTGCTGAGGCTGCCTTTGAACTCGCTATCCTCTTGTCTCAGTCTCCCAAAGTGCTGGGATTACAGGTGTGCACCACTGCACCCGGCTCATGCATGTGCTTTGCATCATTTCTAGATTGCTTATAAAACTCAATACAGTGTGAATGCTATGAAAGGAGTTGTTAGACTAATTTTTAGGGAATAATAACAAGAAAATTTTGTATCAGTATAGTTCTTTTTTTTTTTTTTTTTTTAATGCTGTGGTACCAAGGATTGAACCCAGGAAGCAGCTCAGTACTTCCTACTTGCTGGGGTTACAAGTATTTGGTTGAATGCACAAATGTGGATCCCACAGATGGAGTAGGCTGATTGTAGTAGCTTAATCATTCTGTTCTTCCTCTCTAAAATGGGGATAACAATCTGAAGGGTGGAATGGAATAAATGGGGATGGAATAAATGAATTTATATAAAGATATTAACCAATGAGTCATTGGCACATAAAGTTCATGTTTACCTTTATTGTCACATGTTGGTGATTCTTATTGATTGGAATGTTTTTCTTAGAAATTATTTGAAATGTCTTATATTGGAATTTAATTCTAAAAATTGTTCTTAATGATTTTTAAAGTTTTGATAATTGGTATTGAACTTCTAATATCAGAAAAGCATGGTGATCACTTGGGAAGTCAGGCTAAGGAATGGAAGAAATAGGAGCCAAGTGAGATGAAAACATACATGTTAAACACATAGGGTAACAAAGGGTAGAGAGTCGTGAAAAATGCCAGCTGCTGTGAGTTGGCTTTCCAGTGCTCCACTCCCCAAGCATTTGCCCTGTCATTGTGAGCTGTGTGAAATAACTTGTGTTCTCTTAAAGATGTTTTAGTTCTTTAGTAATTTGAAATCAATCTTGTGGCTGTTAAATTAAATTTAGAGAATGTAACATTGCCTTTTATTCATTTTTTTCAGTGTTTGAAAGATGTGTGGTGATCATCAGACACAAAAAAACTTCTGGCAACTTCAGGGGAAGTTCATCTACACTCAGGCTGCAGTATTTTCAGCAAACATGATTGGACAGTGGGGTTGTGCCTTATCTTTATGTGGAGTGAAAAATATGAGCCAGTGAAGCCAAATCCTTACAGCGAAACAGCTCCTTGCTGATTGCAAATAGGCATTTAAAATGTGAATTTGAAATCAAATGTCTCTTATTACTTTCCGCTAAAGTGGCAGCACAGCATTTCCTAAGTTTAAGTCTTGGATTAAAAAATACTCCACTGGTATCTACCATCTCCACCATGAACTCTGTTATGGAAGCTTTAGTTTTGTGTATTCCCCCTTTGTTCTCCATCTTCCTGTCCTCTGCATAATCATACTTTCTTGGCTAAGTAATTCAAGCCTATGGCCTTGGAATACTTAAATCACAAACTTAAGAAAAGGAAAAGAATAAAACTAATATTTTCCCAGTCTCTTGGCCATTATGATGTCTTACAGTTAAAACAGTTAAAATGATTTTTAAAACACCTGATGCAAGCTGGGGGTTGTGGCTCAGTGGTAGAAGGCTTGCCTAGGATGCCTAAGGCCCTGGGTTCAATCCCCAGCACCACACAACAAACATCTGAGTATACATGTATAGTTGAAAGGTTTAGATCTTTCTCAGCAGGTACCAGTTGTAAATAAAAATGAAGTAGGGGCCAAAGTACAGATCCAAAAATGAAGCAGCTACATGTAGGTAGTAATTTCTAAATTGACCTGCAACTGAATATTGTGGCTTCTTATGTATTATTTTATATTGTACTTTTTCATTGTTGATGGTTTGGACTTTAATAAGAGAAACTCCATAGTTTTTAATATCACAAAAATAAGACTATTTGAACAGTGTATTCTAGAAAGCAATATGCTAACTGAAGTGAATGCTTGTATATATTAATATAGCCTTAAACCTTTTTCTCTAATGCCTTAACTGTCAAACAATTAAAACTTTTTAAAAGCATAGGACTGTAGTCAGCATGCTAGACTAAGAGGTAAACACTGATGCAGTTAGAGTAGGTACTGGTGTTGTCAGTGTTTAGCACTATGTGTTTAGCTGTGTTTATGCTACAAAAGTGCAATATTAGACGCTAGCTAGTACTGCTGCCTCATGTAACTCCAAAGAGGAAAACAATTTAATTAAGTGCACATATTTCTTTGTTACTCATATTGTCCTTTGCTTGGATGCAATGCCATGCAGATTTTTGTGGCTGCTATTTTTATTTACTTTGCCTTACTTTGATTAACACCTTAGATGGAGAGCCAAACATTACTCTTTTTTACCTGACAAGCAGTGGCCCTTTAACTGCAGCAGAAGAGGGAGGGAGGGAGGAAAAAACCCAAAATATTTTTGTGTGAAAATTGGCACTTAAGACCAGAAAAAAAGTTATTTGTACTTGATGTCTTAATATGCTCTCTACCCAAAGCTCTGAAAGACTAATGTAGTCAGTAATACAACAATACTACTGAGTTTTTGTAGAATTGTTACATTTGATAATAAAACTTGCCTGCTTAATCTCAATGTTTGCATTCTTTTTTTTTGTAATTAGAGGTTGGTTGTAATGGTGGAAGGGTATAGGTGAGCCTTCTTTTCCTAAGGTGCTAAGGTATTTTCCTGTTTACCATAATTAATTATAAAAGCTAATAATAATGAAGATGCTGGCTAAACAACCATCCATCTACATGTCATTGAGGGTCTTTTTTGTTTGTTTTTTTGTTTTGATACCAGGGATTGAACTCGGGGGTACTTGACCATTGAGCCACATCCCCAGCCCTATTTTGTATTTTATTTTGAGTCAGGGTCTCATTCAGTTGCTTAGCACCTTGCTCTTGCTGAGGCTGGCTTTGAACTCTTTATCTTCCTGCCTCAGCCTCCCAAGCTGCTGGGATGACAGGTGTGTGCCATGGCTCCTGGTTTTAAACCAGGGATTGAACCCAGTTGAACCCAGGGGCACTTAACCACTGAGCCCATCCCCAGCGCCCCCGCCCCTTTATTTTTTGAGGCAGGGCCTAAGTTGCCGAAGACCTCACTAACTTGCTGGGACTGGCTTTTAACTTATGATCCTCATGCGTCAACCTCCGAATCTGCTGAGATAAGGGGCGTGCACTTCTGGCAGTCATTCAGATTTTTTTTTTTTTTTGTGGATTGAATTTGAGGGTACTCTACCATTGAACTACATCTCCAGTTCTTTTTGAGACATTCTTACTAAGTTTCCCAGACTGGTCTCAAACTTACAATCCTGTTGCAGGCCTGAGTCACTGGGTTTCCAGGTGTGTGCTGCCATTCCCAGCAATTAAAAAAAATAGTTGTTGATGGACCTTTATTTACATACGGTGCTGAGAATCTAACCCGGTGCTTCATACATGCTAGGCAAGTGCTCTACCACTGAGCCACAACCCCAGCAGGTTTAATGTCATAATAACCAAAATTATTTTTATCTCGTATGATTTTGTATATTTTAAAAGGTAAACCAGACATGGAGGGAGGATCTGGAGTTCAAGGCAGCTGGGCAACATAGCAAGATCCTATCTCATAGTTCATTCAGTCACTGCACACGAACTACGCAACCAAAATGGTCAGCTTGGTATGAAATTTACTTAAGCATTGTGATTTGGCTGCTTCTGCCATCTACTGGACATATAGCACTGCTGGCTTCTAAAGATCCCATTTACCAGTTGCATCTACAGGATTCTAACAATTTTTTTCTACTTTAAAATCATAATTGTTGACGTGTTTAATGTGTTTCCTTGTCATATGTAAATTGTTAAGGTAATAAGTCATAATTTTGGTGGGAAACATTTTCCCTACGTCATTGTACTCTTGGTTTTAAGCTAAGTCCGACAGAGCCATGCACATCTGTAATCGCAGCAGCTTGGGAGGCTGAGGCCTGAGAATCACAAATTCAAGGTCACCCTCAGCAACTTAGTGAGATCTTGTCTGAAAATATAAGAAAGACTGGAGATGTAGCTCAGTGGTAAAGTGTGCCCGAGGTTCAATCTCCTGTACTAACTCCCAATCCTCCCTTCCAAAAAAAGTGTGATAGATGCTCAACACTTTAGGTCTGAACATGGTGGTCAATGATCCACCCTGGCTAAGGTACTCAAGAGTCCAACTGCCTTCTGTCTTTCAAAATAAATTGTCCTTTACTTGTGTCCAGAAGTTCTGAGAGCAATGCTATGTGTATTCTAGCAGGGCAGTCTCAAGCCATATTAGGTTTTCTGAGTTAGCAAAAATAGAGACAAAAAGCCAGGCACAGTGGCGCATGCCTGCAATCCCTGCATTTTGGGAGGCTGAGACAGGAGAATCGCGAGTTCAAAGCCAGCCTCAGCAAGGGTGAGGCACTGAGCAACTCAGTGAGACCCTGTCTCTTCATAAACACAAGATAGGGCTGGGGATGTGGCTCAGTCGTCAAGTACCCCTGAATTCAATCCCCAGTACCAAAAAAAAAAAAAAAATAGAGACAATAAACCCAAGGTATTAAATAAGAATTTCAAAGTGCAAATTGGTGCAACCAATCTGGAAAGCAGTATGGAGATTCCTTAGAAAACTTGAAATGGAACCACCATTTGAGCCTGTTATCCCTCTCCTCGGTCTATATCCAGAAGACTGAAAAACAGCATACTACAGTGACACAGCCACTTCAATGTTTATAGCAGCTCAACTGACAATAGCTAAACTGTGGAAGCAACGTAGATGCCCTTCGATAGGTGAATGGATAAAGAAGCTGTGGTATAGCCAGGCGCGGTGGCGCAAGCCTCTAATCCCAGTACTTAGGGAGGCTGAGACAGGAGAATCGCGAGTTCAAAGCCAGCCTCAGCAAGGGTGAGGCGCTAAGCAACTCAGTGAGACCCTGTCTCTAAATAAAACACAAAATAGGGCTGAGGATGTGGCTCAGTGGTCGAGTACCCCTGAGTTCAATCTCCAGTACAAAAAAAAAAAAAGCTGTGGTATATATACACAATGGAATATTACTCAGCAATAAAAGAATAAAATTATGGCATTTGCAGGTAAATGGATGGAGTTGGAGAATATCACGCTAAGTGAAGTAAGCCAATCTAAAAAAACCAAATGCCGATTGTACTCGTTGATAAGTGGATGCTGATCCATAATGTGAGGAAGGACATGGGAACAATGGAGGAACTCTGTTCACAGGGGTATAAGGGAGAAGTGGGCATGGGGACAGTAAAGGTGGTGGAATATGATGGTCATCATAGCCCTAACTTTATGTATGACTGCATGTATGTTGTGATTCTATATCACTTACAACCAGAGAAATGAAATGTTATCCTCTAAAAAATAATAATAATAATAATATTTTAAAATTTAGACAAAAAAATAAGAATTCCAGAAAAAATTTTTTTTTCAAATGTGTTCTAAATATTACGAGGGACATGCTTATACTAATTTGTCCTAAATTTTATCTGGTAGTGCTAATAGTATTCTATGAATATTTAGAAAGTTTACTATCTGAAAAAAGGAAGGAAAAAAAAGAAAGGAAGGGTCTTGGTTCAAAGTCAACAATCTGTGTTTACGACAATAGGAAGATTCACCTGGGGCGGTTTTAATTTGGCTAAAATATCTTCCTAGAGGAGCCAACTCTAGGAAAAAATATATTTAGAAAATATGCATATATACAGGTTTGTTTTGTTTCTGGTACTAGGGTTCTAATCCAGGGCCTCCCACATGTTAGGCAAGCTACATCACTAGCCTTTTATAACATTTACTTTGAGACAGGGTCTCACTAAGTTGCCCAGACTGGCCTCAAACTTGAGATATTCTTGCCTCAGCCTCCCAAGTAGCTAGGATTGCAAGCATGTGGCATCACACCCAGCTCTACTTTAGAAAATAGATGTCTAATATATACAATTCAAAAATATTTAAATGGAATACTTTTTAAAAAAATGTATCCCACTTTGGAGAAAGAAGTATATGGTCCCCAGTTTGGTGGTTTGTTCAGTTGTAGTTCTCTCAGTGAAAATGGAAACTATGCAGAACCTAACGATGAATGGTAATAAGGCAAATGTATTCAGGAGGCACTGAAACACAGCTTCAAACTAAGGAAAAAGTGAGGAAATACTTATCTACAGTATATTTGCTGAGTTTGAACTAAGGATAGGGATAAAACACAGCCAAAATAATGTTAGAATATAATGGCAGTAAAAATGAACTGATTACATCTGATTCAGAGTACACAAAGATTATGGTTGAGAATTATAGATGCTACTCAATGGATAACTAATATTACATAATAAAGATGAAACAAAATTTCATATGTTTAATGGAAGAAAAGTCGAACTAATTTCAACAGTGATTACAATAAATTACTACTAATCATGTGAAGAATTTTTTTTTTTTGGTACTGGAAATTGAATCCAGGGCACTTTACCACTGAGCTACATTTCCAGCCCTTTTAAATTTTTGAGACAGGTTCTCACTAAGTTGCTGAGGCTGGCATCAAACTTGTAATTTTCCTGCCTTAGCCTCCTAAATTGCTGGGATTATAGGTGTGTGCCACTGCATCCAGCCAGAAGGAAGCTTTTAAAATATATTTTGCATGTATCTCTTTGGTTTCAAAAAGATAAGTCCTCTGGGACCTTTATTTTGTATTTTTCTTATATCTTGATAGCACGTTGTGCGTGATCCATGGAAAGTATATGATTATGGACTGCAAATGTAGTTCAGTGGTAGAGCATTTGCCTAGCATGCTTGAGACCCTGGGTTTGATCTCCAGCAGCACTCACATACACAAAAGTACATATTTAATTTCAAAATATAAACCTTATGAAATCATCTTCAATTCATCATTTAATATATCCAGTTTCTACCAGGTCCTATAGGTTTCCAGCATCTTTGAAGTCCACTCTCTTTGAACACTTTTATTTTCATTGTAGGCCTTTGTTTTCTTACCCAGTTTGGTATTTGTACATTTCCTAAAAGCTGTGCATTATGTGTGTTTCTGTTTGTGTTTGTCACTGAGTATCAAACCCAGGGCCTCATGCATGCTAGGCAACCACTCTACCACTGAGCTGCATCCTAAGCTCAAGACTTTAATTTCTAAAACCAATAATATTTCACTAAAAATATCCACCACATACAGGACACCTCGATCTTTTAGATGTGGCAGAAAACCATATTGCTCTTTGAGAATATTTTGCACATTAAATACCATTTGAAATAATGTAGAGTGTTTAGGGTTGGTTAGGGTGAGGCAAAGAATATAAAATGACCCTTTGAATTTTGGACAGGAAACTAGAAGTCCATTGTTGGTTATGGAAAAATAATCAATATGGTTCATCTGAAGTCATCTTAGGACCATATATCCACTAGCCATGTATATTACCATCTGAATGGCCTTTGGTATTATGGAGTGACCTACTGAAAACGGCTATAATGCTGATTGCAAGACAACATCTTTTTTGATGAAGTACATTTCGATCACATTGGTTCAGGGTTAAGATATTCTATCCTCATTATGTGAACATTTTAGGGTTCAAGGGAGAAATGTTTATACTAGAGAATACAATCCCTAGTTTATTGGTTTCTGAAGACTGAATTATCTTCTTTCAAGTTTCTCTCTTTTTTGTGGGGTGGAGGTTTACATTGGGGATTGAACCCAGGGTGCTCTATCACTGAACTACATCCCCAGTCCTTTTTATTTTTAGGCAGGGTCTTGCTAAGTTTTCAGGGTCTCACTAAGTTGCTGAGGCTGGCCTTAAACTTCTTCTTCTTTTTTTTTTTTTTTTTTTTGGTGCCAGGGATTGAACTCAGGGGCACTCGATCACTGAGCCACTTCCCCAGCCCTATTTTGTGTTCTATGAAGAGACAGGGTCTCACTGAGTAGCTTAGCGCCTCGCCCTTGCTGAGGCTGGCTTTGAACTCGCAATTCTCCTGTCTCAGCCTCCCAAAGTGCAGGGATTACAGGTGTGCGCCACTGCGCCCGGCTCTGGCCTTAAACTTCTTTTTTAAAAAAAAATATTTATTTTTTAGTTGTAGGTGGACACAATAGGTTTATTTTTATTTTTATGTGGTGCTGAGGATCGAGCCCAGTGCCTCACGCGTGCTAGGCGAGCACGCTACCACTGCACCATAACCCCAGCCCCTGGCCTTAAACTTCTGATTCTCCTGCTTCAGCCTCCCAAGTAGGTATATTTCTTCTTTTAAGTTGCTATTTTTTTCTGGGCACCATGGCACATACCTGTAATCCCAGTAACTCAGGAACTGAGGCAGGAGGATCACAAGTTTAAAGCCTCGGCAATTTAGTGAGATCCTGTCTCAAAATTTTTTAAAAATGGGGGAGATGGGGATTTGGCTCAGTGTGTAAGCCTCTGGTTTCAATTCCTGGTACCAAAAAACAAAAAAAGGGAAGAAGATATTTTGTCTTATTATTTTTATTTCTCCCATTACTCTACAGAGCAGTTGAATTTATAATTAATTCTACTTTGGAGGATCATGAAAAAACTATAGGATAGTGCTTCAAGACTCTAGACTTGGAAACAATGAGCAGCCCTTGATGGTCATATGTTGCCTTCTCATATGTTGTAGCTCTTTCACACAACTGATCTGACACAGGACATTGGAGTATGTGCAGCGAGGGCTCTGTCATATTCTGTGGTTTTCTTTTTTTTTTTTTTTTAAATATATATTTTTTTAGTTGTAGATGAACACAATATCTTTATTTATTTTATGTGGTGCTGAGGATCGAACCCAGTGCCCCGCACATGCAAGGCAAGCGCTCAACCGCTGAGCCACAACCCCAGCCCCATATTCTGTGGTTTTCAATGCTCACAATTTCTGCGTTGACCAGGGGCCTTTTCTGGTCCACTGTTAACTCCTAGTGCAATGTTGTTTGAAGGCAAAAGACATTTACAGGCTATCAAAGATATAAACAAGTTCCTGGAATTGTTTTTGCACAGCATTAAAAAAATGATAGCTTCTCCCCAAATGTCCTAACTTAATAAAGGCGTCTTTAGGAGACTTGCTCCCTGATAGTTAAGGGATATCCATAATTACCCGTGACTTCAGTTAGTTCTGTGCTTGCTTCCCCCACTTCATAAAGATATTCCTAAATTTACTTCCATGAACTTCTGGGGAAAATTTCGGGGATCCTGGTGTTTGCTGGAAAATGCTAGATAGAAAAAGTGAGAACATATAAATTAAAACTATTCTGTACTGCTGTGGAATATCTAAACGCAGGACTCTTCCCCCACAGACCATAGTATTATTCGGCTGTTCTGTCTTCCTGAGTATCATGACATGCAAATGTTTCGTTTAACCCGCTTTGGTCAATTAGCACAAGCTCGCTCTTGTAATGGTCAAGCGGTCTAAGCCAAACGGCCAACTGGAACGTTTTGCCGGGCTCTCAAATCACGGTGAGAACGCAGGCACTGACAGCAGTTCGGAGTCCTGGGTTCCAGTTCCAGCTCTAACTAGCTTTGAGGTAGGCTTCATGCTGGACCTGTTTCCTCTTTGTAAAATGGAGGTGAGAGCTGGTTCTAAAAGGTGAAGGTGATAACAGTCTCTGATTCTCAGAGTTGAATTACAAATCGCAGAAAGTATGTTCCCACCCACGTTTTTGGAAATGACGCAAAAAGTGAGGGTTTGCGGCGAGCCTCACTAACTTCGCTTTCCCGGGGAGGGGATGTGAGCGCCGGGAGGACCATCTCTAGGCAGCGCCCCCGGCGTCGAGACTCCTTCCTGCCAACGCAGGCCCAGGCGCCCCAGCGAAACGCTCCGGCCGCCCGCCGCTCCCGGCACTCTAGTTCCCTAGCCGCCCGGGGGGACGCGGTTGGCAGCGACACCGGAGGGGGGCGGGTCAGGAAGTGGGGGCGCGGCGGCCGAGAGCGGGCCAGGGGCCGCGGAGGTGTTCCGCACAGCGGAGGGAGTGAGATTCTGGGCCGCGCGGGAGTCGGAGGGCCACCCAGGTCTTTGCGGAGACGATGGCGGAGGAAGAAGGTGATGACTCTGGGGTCCAGCGCGCCAATGCTTTCCCAGTGGATTCGGAAAGGGGGCGGGGACGCTAGGGGGCCTGAGGCCTGGGCTGCGGGCGACCGGTGGCCGCGGCCGCGCGTAGAGGGTGAGAAGGAGCGGGGGTGGAGGGTGGTGTTGCAGTTTGTGGAGAAATTCGCGAGGAGCAGAGTGAATGGCCCGAAGTTTCGTCTCGCGAAGTGGGGAACAAAGGTGGAGCTTAAAGTTGGGCGCCTGTAGCGCGTGAGAGCTGTAGGGCGACGGGGAGTGGTTGAATTGAGGGTTATTAGCAGACCATTAATGCAGTGAGGGACGTAAGTGGGTTAGAAGATGTAGGATTAGGTACAGAAAGGATGTTTGTGATAGTTTAACCAGATGCCCCTCATTCTGAGTGCGCTCATAAAGGTTTGTGGACCATGACAAACACAAAATCGCAGCATGAGAGGGAACGCAAAGAGTCAGGAGTTTAGGACAAACATGGTAAGATGAATTGGGAGGGATTGGGTTGTGGAAAGCTTTCCATGCCTCCTCTGGACCGGTGCCAAGAAAATTCAGCCAGCAATATTTATTAGTAGAAAATTATAGAAGTAGAAAACTGGGAGAAACTTACTAGCTAATGATAGAGAGCATGAGGCAATATTCGTGACACAATAACTTAATACCACTGCTAGTTTCGGAGACAGGCATACATGGTAGGTCACTTGATTGACCAGTTATATTTTGCATTCAGTCGGAAAACACGATTTTTTACCTTTTTGAGTGGAGTTATGAATGTGATAAGAAGTTGATCTAATTTAGATTTAAGCTTTTTTGAGCCAAGAGTGTGAGAAGGGCGTTTGAAGAATTCGGAGGAAAGCGATTCAAAATAAAGATTAAGGGTAAGAAGTGTTTTTTGCTCTGTGACTTGCCGCCATCTCCCAATACTCGTACTTGCTTCAGACATACTTCCTCTTCCTTGAGATTTCAGGGTTAAAGCTAATATAAATGTAAGATGTTCTACTTAAAACAGCTTCAAAACCAAAGTTATTTGTGATTGGTAAAGAAAAATGTAATCCCATTTGTTTCCTTGTTTTTCGGTGGTTTCAGAACATTATCATTTGTAATATTTCCCTTTGTCCTTTGCTTTTCTGACTAGCAGCAAATCTCTGGGAGTAGGTTGATAAACTAGCTTGTATGTTCACTTGAGAACGTCTATGCTGAAGTTAAAACGTGAAAAAATCTAATACTTAAAGTCTAATGTACATTATGCAAAAAAGTTAAGAGATTATGATTATGCCTAATTAAATAGATAGGTTGTGGAACCAATGAAAATAATGTAACCATTCTGTCAAATTTACATGGGCGGGGCATGGTGGCACATACCTGTAATCCCAGCACTTTGGGAGGCTGAAACAGGAGAATCTCGAGTTGAAAGCCAGCCACAGCAATGGGGAGGTGCTAAGCAACTCCGTGAGACCCTGTCTCTACATAAAACACAAAATAGGGTTGAGGATGTGGCTCAGTGGTTGAGTACCCTTGAGTTCAGTCCCCAGTACCAAAAATAAATAAATAAATAAATTTACTTGGATATAAAATGGTAAGTGATTTTTGATTTTAGAATGACATGTAACCCAAAAACAATTAAATGGAACATTTAGTGGTTTACAGTTTTATTAAAGCATAGTTTCATTCAACAAATGTTTAATTCCATAAATATTTGGGCCCCCTCATGTTAGATGTTGGGATATAATATCAACAGTAAATAATTAAATTCTCATTACAATAATGCTTTGATGATAATATTTATAGCAAACATACCTTTGTGTCAGGCATTGTTCTGGGTACTTTCCATTTACTTGGCACTTGATTTTTTCAAAACTCATTGTCTTGTATTAAATTAGACTGGTCTATATATTTTACTTGTATTTAAGTGTTATTTTGCCATTTATATATATATATATATATTTTTTTTTTTTTTTTTCTTATGATTCACATTCACTTGGATCGTCTTCATTCTCCATATGTTCTTAAGTAAATACTCTTTGGGAATCTGATCTTCCAAAATATGACTTGCTTGATGCAATAGAGGGTCAGGGTGCTTATATTTCTACTTTCTCAAAGAAATATTAGAGCACATAAAGAAGCAATCAACTGGGCTGGGATTGTAGCTCAGCGGTAGAGCGCTTGCCTCGCATGCGTGAGGCCCTGGGTTCTATCCTCAGCACCACATACAGAGCAATAAAATAAAGACATTGTGTCCATCTACAAAAAAATTTAAAAAAAAAAAAAGCAATCAACTTTGAGTAGAACAATGTTAATACTTTACTTAGAAATTGCTATGTATAGTCTGGATGGACATTTGGAAGCTTATTTATAGCCTTACTATTTCATATGAAGATCACTGGACCAGATTCTGAAATAGCAGATTATTTTTGTGGGTATATAATCATCTTCATTTAGTTTGACTTTTTCTTTACAATGCTAAAAATGTAACTAGTGAAATGAAACTTAAGCTCCATTCCAGAGCTTTCCTATCAGAACTGATAATCAGGTTTGTCCATTGCTTTGGCCTTTGCTGTTTTCCCACCTAGAGATGCCTAACTCTGTGGGGTTTCTTTTGGGGTCAGTGCTAGGGCACCAGCCCAGGGCCTAAGCACTCTACCACTTGTGTTCACTGAGCCACTGAGCTATATCCCATCAGTGGCTTTGTCTGTGGAGTTATGAAGTTATAAGACCAATATAAAAGAAATGAGATGAAATTTGCATTCATTTAGTTTTGTTTCTTAGTGATAAACAGGTAGTTTAAGGACAAAGTTAAAGAGATTGGTTAAAATAAATTATTAGTTTGTACACTTTGCTCTTACAATTTAATGCCACTAAAACTGACATGTCAGTGTTTACATTCAATATACAGTAGTGTTATTTTCCTTGAAAAATTGTTACTAAATAACACCTTAAAAATGTATGGCATTTTAGCCTGGCATGGTGGCATACATCTGTAATCCCAGTAGCTTGAGAGGCTGAGGTAGGAGGATTGCAAGTTCAAAACCAGCCTCAGCAACTTAGTGAGACCTTAAGCAATTTAGTGAGACCTTGTCTAAAATAAAAAATATAAGAGAGCTGGGGATGTGGCTCAGTGATTAAGTGCTCCTGGGTTCAATCCCCTGGGCTAAGTGCCCCTGGTACAAAAAAAAAACATTCAGTTCCTGGATACATTATAAACATGACAGAGACTTTGTACTTGTCATCTACCCAACAAGATAATTCTAAGAAGTTAAGATTATTATCTATATGTATTATAAATAGTTAAATTATCTGTAATACATTTCTGTTTAATTTGAAATTCAGTTACTTATTTTGGAGGTAATGTCTACATTACATTTTTTTAAAAGATAGGGAATATAGTCTAATATTTAGAAATTTTTCTGAGAATTTGTCACACTTATAACAGGGATCTTTATAGGTTATGCCTATTTTCTTTTTTTTTTTAGTTTTATTTATTTTTTTAGTTGTGGGTGGACAGAATATCTTTATTTTATTTTTATGTGGTGCTGAGGATCAAACCCAGTGCCTCACGCATGCTAGGCGAGCACGCTACCACTGCGCCATAATCCCAGCCCAGTTATGCCTATTTTCTAACCTAGGGTTATATAATAGTACAATGCTGAAGATACTCAGCACTATAAAACACTATATAGAACTTTCAAGGTTATTAAAAATAAAAAATATAAAACAACACACAAAATGTAGTTTTATAATCAGTGCATTATATTTTTATTTTTTAAAAAAATTATTAATCCATGCTTGATGCATTTGATACTCTTAGTAATAATAAGCTAAATAACTTATTGTACCCTAGGCATTCTGGAAAAGTTTATACTTATTTTGGGATATTTTAAAATAGCATCATCACAGGAGACGAGTTTGTTGGTTTATCAGTGGGACTCTAAAAACATGGGAGGTGGTGGTGGTGGAGCCTATATTGGCTTTTTTGTATTAAAGACAGTTTTATATAACATAATTATGAAAAGTCTGTAGAATAAATAGGTCTCAGTAGGTGACATAGGTGACTTTAGCTTTAGTATAATAAAAGTTAATCAGTTTGGGGTACAGATGATTAATACATCCATTACAATAATGTCTTAAATATTTTAAGGACCAACCATAGAACTGCGCCAAAGAAAAAAGCCAAAGTCTTCAGAAAATAAGGAATCTGCCAAAGAAGAGAAAATCAATGATACTGCTATTCCTGAAAGAGCTCCAAAACGTAAGTTAGGTAGATATAGAGTCTTTGTATTGTTACAAAAATAATTATGCTAGCACGTATGTTTTAATATTTTAAGTATGAACATACTTTGAGATTAAGTATATGGTTAATGCTTTGCTTTGTGGTATATGTTTTATATGTGGTTAACGTTAAGTTTTACTTTCATTATCTTTTCATAGCCCCTAAATCTCCTTGCCTCATGACAAACATTTATTTCTGATTTATAATATAGGTTGACCACAGGCCACAGGTTGACCAATGTAGCTTCATGTGTCATGAAAGAACAACTCCTATTTGGAACATATTTTTCTTGGGACGGAGGAAAGAGCAGGAGAGTAGGTAGAAACATGATGTCTCGTAGAGTTTCTGCTGAACTGGCACAGTCACTAGTTCTCCCATTCTGTTGGCCCAAGCAAGTTATAGTCAATCCACACAATGGGACACAGAAGTGTACTGATTACAGGGAAGCATTGCAAGCCAGATGGTAGTGGGCAGAAATGTATAATCTTTTTCTTTTTATTCATGTATTTATTTTGTCCTGCTGGGGATTGAACCCAGGCCCTTGTGCATGCTTGGCTCTATCAAGCTATATCCTGGCCTCTGTAATCTTTTTATAGGGAAGGAAAAAAATAATTGGGAAGAATAATATACCACACTTTTGGGTCATAAAAATTGATTTCATTTCTCAGAGTACATTTACTATTTCTCCTACCCTAAGAAAGACACTCAGTCTTATCTCCTTATAGCATCAGTCTTGAAGCGCAAGGTCTTATCTACATCAGGGTGAGCTATGACTTACTCTGATCCTAAGATGTATGAACTAAAGAGACAAGTTATTTGCTCTGTGTAAGTGTTCCCAAGACTGCCCTCATGTTTGGTGATAGCTTGAAGGACTCATGGATTGCAGTGTATTGTTGCATATACAGCTGTGATTTATTATAGTAAATAATACAAAACAAAGTCAGCAAAGGGAAAATGTCTATGGGCAACATCTTCTAGAAAGCAGGCACGATCTTCCAAAATGTCTCTCCTAATAGAGTCACATAAAATATACTTGATTCCTTCAACATAAGATTGTGATGTTTGTTAAATTTTTTCAACCATTTCATTGCTTGGGTTTTACCGAGGCCTGATCTGTAGGTACCTCTGCCTACCACATACCACAATTCTAAAGTCCCAGGAGAAAAACATAAACTTCATTGTACAGAGTAGGCATGATAAACCACCCTTATCATGGAAATTTGAGTTCCCAGTTGTTAAACAAGAGCCTATCTTGCAAACAGGCCCTATGAAAGCAGTCTCAGGCCTGTTCTATTAACTTTTTTTTGTACATGCCCCTCTCACAATATACAATGTTGCACAGGGACAGGATAACCAAAATAAATGCTTTCATTTGAAAGGAAAAATGGGAGCCACTGGTTCATAGCTCTTCTCAAATTGTTCTAAATAAATGAGGTTTCCTTACCTGGGGTATAGGATGTTTTGCGATTATGTCCCAATTGTGACATTGGGTTGCTTTCAATTCATTCTTCTCCATGGTCCTTGACCTCACTCCTTGGAAGTTCTTTTTCCATCATCTTCCATATCTGAAGATGGAGAATATGTCATCCTTAGAGGCTGAACAGATTGCTCACATTCCTGCCCTTAGAAAGTTAAGTCTGTGTGTCTATATACGCGCACACACACACACACAAACACATATGTGTATGTATATAGGTATACATATATAAATATATACATACATATATACACACGTACATATGGACTCAAGTAAGATGAAGGCAATGGGTCATCCAAGATCTAGGTCAGGGGCTGCAAATAAGAAAACTATTTTTGGATACTGAAAAAATAAAGATCCATGTAAGGGGTGGTGATATCGCTCAGTTGATCGAGTGCTTGCCTTGCATGCACAAGACCATAGGTTCAATCCCTAGCACGAAAAAAAAAAAAGATCCATACAGTGACAGAACATTTGGTGATACTATTTCCTGTAATGTTGCATTTGTAATACTAATTTTTAAAAATCATTTTGGGTAACCAAACTGCAAAACAGAATGGTACTAGAGTACCTTGGTTACTTTTAGCTGCATTTGACTATAGGAAAATGATGAGTTTAGGGCAGAATTGCTTATTTGCAAGTGGGAAGTCTGAATCCAAATATTCTTAAACTTGTAGTGAAGTTAGAACTGTTTATCTTTTTCAACCAATAAGATATAAAATCAAGCCAGGTGTGGTAGTGCACACCTGTAATCCCAATGACTCAGGAGGCTGAGGCAGGAGAATCACAAATTCAAAGGCCAGCCTCAGCAACCTAGTAAGGCTGTAAGCAATTCAGTGAGACCCTGTCTCAGAATAAAAAATAAAAAGACTAGGGATGTAGTTCAGTGGTTAAGTGCCCCTGGATTCAATCCCTGGTTATTCCCACTTCTCCCCCCAAAAATCAAGAAAGACTTTTGAGTAACAAAGGTTAAGGTGAGTGTTCAGGGCAGTGACCAAATCAAGGGCCTGGTTGTTATTGCACATTTTGTTAAAATGTATAAATGGATGAAGGTATTTCTTAATTAAATCCTTTAATTTTTTAACTAAATCCTTTTGATTAGACACAAAACTAAGGAAGTTGTCCTGTAAGGGTTTGACAAGCTCAATCTATGAGTAATTAAGCTTGTCTAGGCATATCTAGATGAAAAAATGTGGGTATGGTTGGAACTAGAACTGACTAGACAAGTATGTAAAAAGTCAACAAAATATTTTTTCAAATCCTGTGATTTTTGTTTTGTTTTAAGAATTGAACCCAGAGCCTTGTGCATGCAAAACACATGTTCTATCACTGAATTATACTCCCAAGTTAATTTTTAAATTGAGGTATAATCGACATACATTATGTACAGAATTTTAGGTGTTTAAATAAGGTTTAAATTTTTTATTTTGTTTTTGTTTGTTTGTAGTCCTGGGATTGACCCAGAGCCTCGAATATGGTAGGCAAGTGCTTTATCGCTAAGATACATCTGCAGTGATGTATCTTTTTAAATTTTATTTTGAGACAGGGTCTTGCTAAGTTGCCCAGGCTGGCCTTGAACATGCCATCCTCCTTCCTCAGCTTTTTGACTTGCTGAGATTATTGGCAGCTTCACCATACCAGGCTAATCAAATGAGTTTTAACCCTTAAATATTGCCAAAACAAACTATGGAACATTTCCATTATCCCAAAAAGTTTCTTTGTGCTCCTTCCTGTTAAATTCCTCCTATATCTGCAAGATAACCACTGTTCTGATATTTTTCAGTATTGAATAATTAATTTTGCATGTTCTAGAACTTACATATATGGAATTATATAACATGTAAGCCTTGGTATCTGAATTGTTTCATTTAACCCAGTATGTCATTCTTTAAAAATATAATTATTTTAAGACTGGGGATATAGCTCAGTGGTAGACATGCTTAGCATGTGAGAGGCTCTGGGTTTAATCTCTACCACCAAAAATATATATAATTATTTTGAAGTTATCCATATTATGAGTATCAATAGTTCTCTCCTTCTTATTGATTAGTAGTATTTCATGGTTTTTATTTATTTATTTATTTATTTATTGGTACTGGGGATTGAACTCAAGGGCACTTGACCACTGAGCCACATTCCCAGCCCTATTTTGTGTTTTACGTAGAGACAGGGTCTCACTGAGTTACTTAGCACCTCGCCATCGCTGAGGCCGGTTTTGAACTTGCGATTCTCCTGTCTCAGCCTCCCTAAGTGCTGGGATTACAGGCTTGAGCCACTGTGCCCGGCTGTATTTCATGGTTTTAGTGGACCTTTTTTTGTTTCTCCATTTTACTTTTGTTCAACAGTTGGGTTGTTTCTATATTTATTATGAATGTTGATATTATGAACAGTCTTATATAAGTCTCTTGATGGACATATGTTTTTATTTCTTTTAGATAAATACCTAAGAAAAGAATTGCTGGTTAAGCTATTGTTGTTGTTGCATATTTTTAATTTGCTTTATAGACAGGATCTTGCTATGTTGCCCAGCTGGCTTGAAACTCCTGGGTTTAGGCAGTGCACCTTCCTCAGCCTCCTGTAGTAGATGTGCTTCACTATGCCCCTGGCCTATTAAATTTGGGCGCTGTACTGTCAAAAGACTGCTAGCTTAGATTAGAAAGGACCATAACTCTTTAGTTTTTTTTTTTTTTTTTTGGTACTAGGAATTGAACCCAGAGGGACTTAACCACTGAGCCACATTCCCAGCCCTTTTTATTTTTTAAATTTTGAGACAGAGTATCACTAAGTTGCTTAGGGCCTTGCTGAGTTTCTGAGGCTGGCCTTGAATTTATAATCCTCCTGCCTCAGCCTCCTGAGTCACTGGGATTATAGGCATGTGCTACCATGCCTGGCATCTTTTTTTGGTACCAGAGATTGAACCCACGGACACTTAACCATGGAGCCACATCCCTAACCTTTTTTAAAATTCTTTATTTTAAAACTGAGTCTTACTTGGTTACTTATAGCTTTGTTAAGTTATTGAGGCTGGCTTTGATCCTGTGATCCTCCTGCCTCAGCCTCCTGAGCCTCTGGGATAACAGGTGTACACCACCATACCTGGCATGCCTGGCGTCTTTAGGTTTTATTTATTTATTTATTTATTTTTTAAATATTTATTTTTTAGTTGTAGGCGAACAGAATATCTTTATTTTATTTTTATGTGGTGCTGAGGATTGAACCCAGTGCCTCACGCATGCTAGGTGAGCACGCTACCACTGCGCCATAACCCCAGCCCCGCGTCTTTAGGTTTTAAAATGACATTTTAGTCTCTTACTATTTATATCCAGGAAGCCTGGTGAGTAAGCTGCTCTTAGATCTCCTGAGCAGGAATGAGTGTATTTTGCTCTTTGGAGTAAGGAGAATATTTGTGCCTGAAGCAGATTGTTGGTTACCTTAATATTATTTTTGAATGTTTGCTCTAAAAGTGAATTGTACAATCCTTTTTGTTATCATGTGATTTATACTGCCTCTGTAAGGCATAGTGTACTTCCCTGTCCAATTGTCAGGTGAATGATGTGACTGGCCTGGGCCAATGAAATGTGAGTATACTAGTTCTGAGCAGAAAACCTGACTACTTTCATCTGTTCCTCTGTTGTGAAAACAGCATGTCCCTACTAGGGACTGATTCTAGTATGGAACTCAGAAGAAGATACAAGGAGAAGCCAGGCACAGTGGTGCATGCCTGTAATCCAGCGGCTTGGGAGGCTGAGACAGGAAGATCACAGGTTCAAAGGCAGCCTCAGCAAAAGCAAGGCACTAAACAACTCAGTGAGACCCTGTCTCTAAATAAACATACAAAATAGGGCTGGGGATGTGGCTCAGTGGTTGAGTGTCCCTGAGTTCAATTTCCAGTAACCCTCCCCTGCCCCCGCACAAAAAAAAGATACAAGTAGAGCCAGAGCTAACATGAAGTCTGGAATTGGGTGGTAGCCTGAAATAGAGTTATTGCTGACTTGAAATCCATTATAACATGAATGAGAAAAAAGCCTTTGTTTTGGAAGGCACTGATGGTTTGGGGTTGCTTTTTTTATCACAGTATTACTGACATGTAGTCACTTTTAAAAGTTTGGAAAATACAATATAAGAGAATTAAATAAATCCAGAGATCTCCTACAAAGTATTATTTTTCCCTGACTGTACATAGGGTAGTAAATGTGAACCACAGAGAAAAGAACAATAAAGATAAAATATATCCATAATTTCACAAGATAAAACTATTTTTACAATTTTGGCATAAGGAGTGGAGGTGTGGTTCAGAGACAGATCCCATGACTTGCATGTTCAGGGCCTTGAGTTTGCTTCCCAGGATCAAAACAATTTTTTTTTTGGCATAAATATTGCTTATCTTTTTTTCTGTGTACTTATACTTTGTTTTTAACACTTTTTGTGATATTAAGTCCGGCGTTTCCTTTAATGTCATTCACTTTTACTTTGCATTAAATATTGTTTATTGGTGCTCAGTTGTATTGATGTTGACATTTATATAATCTTTTTTCCTCTTCTGTGCTTGATCAGCATTTTACAAATGAAGAAAATGGCATAGAAGTTATCTGATTTGACTGCTTTGTAACTAACAATTTAATTGGAAGTCAGATCCTTTACTTTTCAATATTTTAATTAAAATTGTAAATTTTTTTGGTAGTGGGAATTGAACTCAGGGGTACTAGACCACTGAGCCACATCCCCAGCCCTATTTTGTGTTTTATTTAGAGACACTGAGTCGCTTAGTGCCTCGCAGTTGCTAAGGCTGGCTTTGAACTTGCAATTCTCCTGTCTCAGCTTCCCAGAGTGCTGGCATTACAGGAATGCACCACTGTGCCCAGCTTAAAATGGTAATTTTTAAAGATAATTTCCAGAGCCTAGTGCTTTTTATTTACTGTAAAATATACACTTGTATCAAACACTGAAAGTTGACGTCTCCTCCATCTTTGATTCCTTACAAAAGCAAAATGTTTAGAATTAAGACATTCAAGTATAGAAATCTCAACCTCCCAAAGTGCTTGGATTACAGGCATGTGCCATCACGCCCGTCCCTAGCCCTTTTTTATATTTTATTTAGAGACAGGATCTCGCAGAGTTGCTTAGGGTTTTGCTAAATTGCTGAGGCTGGCTTTGAACTCACAGTCAGTCTTCCTGCCTCAGCCTGGAGGGATTATAGGCAAGCTCCACTGTACCCAGTTTATAGTATATAAGTTATTCTTAAAGAAAAATTTCCCAGGGCTGGGGCTGTAGCTCAGTGGTAGAGCGCTTGCCTAGTGCTTTTTATTTTCTGTAAAATATACACTTGTATCAAACACTGAAAGTTGACGTCTCCTCCATCTTTGATTCCTTACAAAAGCAAAATGTTTAGAATTAAGACATTCAAGTATAGAAATTGGTTGAGTGTACTTTTTATAATAGCCCCTGATAAATAGGATTAATTTGCTGTTTTCTGAGTCTTCTAGTTGTCATTGTGCTGGGGCTCAACCCAGCGTGCCTTCCATGTACTAGGCAAACTACTACTGAGCTGCGTTCCCCAGCCCCTGTTGTCCAAGACTTGAAAAAAATAAAATAGGCAAGTACACATTTAGAAACCGTGAAACCTTTTTGTCAAACTGCCACCACAGATAAGTTTTCTTACTAGTTTTTTATAGTTCATACTGTGTCAACATTGCTTTAACTATTTCATGTATTTTTGCAAATATGCTTGTGTCGCACAATAATAATAGCTGCTATGTGCTATGGTCTTTTTTTTTTTTTTTTTTTTGGTGTCAGGGATTGAACTCAGAGGCACTCGACCACCGAGCCCATCTCCAGCCCTATTTTGTGTTTTATGTAGCGACAGGATCTCACTGAGTTGCTTAGTGCCTCACTTATTGCTGAGGCTGGCTTTGAACTTGGGATCCTCCAGTCTCAGCCTCCCAAAGTGCTGGGATTACAGGCATGCGCCTGGCTGTGCTATGATCTTAACATGTACCAGACACCATGCCAGATACTATTGGAAATAGAATGCAAACATGCTATTAGAAATAGGATTTTTTTTTTTTGATACCAGGGATTGAACTCAGGTGTACTCAGCCACTGAGCCACATTCCCAGCACTATTTTGTGTTTTATGTGGAGACACGTTCTCACTGAGTTGCGTAGCACCTTACCATTGCTGAGGGTGACTTTGAAATCATGATTTCTCCTGTCTCAGCTTCCCAGAGTTCTGGGATTACAGGTGTGTGTCACTACACCTGGCAAGAAATAGGTATTTTAAAAACAATTGTATCATACTTACAGTAATATTGATTTATTGGATAGCATTTCTTAAACTTTTAAAATATGATTCTTTTTTAGTGACATCTAATAATTATTCTGTTTGAGAAATAACATTTAGAGAATAGCTAAGGGATTTTTTTAAAAAATGTATTCATTTATTTATTTTTTGTGGTTCTGGGATCAAATTCAGGGCCTCACACTTGCTAGGCAACCACTGAGGTATACTCCCAATTCTAAATTTTTTTCTTTTTTTTTCCTTTTTGGTATTGGAGATTGAAACCAGGGGTGCCTTACCACTAAGCTATATCCCTAGCACTTTTTATTTTTTTATTTTGAGACAAGATTGTAAGTTGCTGTTTTACAAATGCTAAGATTGATCTTGAACTTGCAATCCTCGTGCTTCAGCCTCTTGTGTGGCTGGAATGACAGGTGTGGACCACTGCTCTTGGCTTCAACCACAAGGTTATTCCTTAGCTAATCAAATAAATCAAGAAGTTCATTTGTGCAAACTTGAAAGTCATTGAGTAAGAGAACACTGGGTTTTAGGCCCTTAGGCACTTAATGGCTATAGCAGGATTGAATTGTCTCTACATAAAACCCAAGTGTGTTTTATGCTGTGTCCTCTACAATCAAATGTGATTTTTTTTAAACATAGTCATCAGAACTCATTGAATTATGCACTTTAAAGGACTGTAGCTTAGCCTGGTACAGTGGCACACGCCTGTAATCCCAGCAACTCGTGAAGCAGAGGCAGTATTGAAAGTTCAAGGCCAGCACTAGCAATTTAGAGAGGCCCTAAGCAACTTAACAAGACCTTGTCTCAAAATTTTAAAAGGAGATGGTATTTAGCTGAGTGGTAAAGTGCCCTGAGTTTAATCCCAAGTACCAAAATAAGCCAGGGGATGGGGAGGGCTGCTGTTTATAGTGTATATGCTGTTGATTGATTGATTGATGCCAGGGATTGAATCCAGGGGCACTTAAGCACTGGGCCACATCCCTAACCCTCCCCTTTTTTTTTGGTTCCCCAGCCTTATTTTGTGTTTTATTTAGAGACAGGGTCTCACTGAGTTGCTTAGAGCCTTGCCATTGCTGAGGCTGGCTTTGAACTCGCAATTCTCATTTCTCAACCTCCCAAAGTGCTTGGATTACAGGCATGCGCCACCACGCCCGTCCCTAGCCCTTTTTTATATTTTATTTAGAGACAGGATCTCGCAGAGTTGCTTAGGGCTTTGCTAAATTGCTGAGGCTGGCTTTGAATTCACAGTCAGTCCTCCTGCCTCAGCCTGGAGGGATTATAGGCAAGCTCCACTGTACCCAGTTTATAGTATATAAGTTATTCTTAAAGAAAAATTTCCCAGGGCTGGGGCTGTAGCTCAGTGGTAGAGTGCTTGCCTGGCATGTGTGAGGCACTGGGTTCGATTCTCAGCACCACATATAAATAATAAATGAATAAAATAAAGATCCATCAACAACTAAAAAAAAATTAAAAAAAAAAAAAGAAAGAAAAATTTCCCAATAGGAAAAAAGTATATCGTTAAAATATTTCAAGAGTAATTTTGAATGAATCTGTATTCTTTAGATATTGGCTAGTACATTCCTTATCATTCTTTTTTTAAATTAATGGATTTTTTTTTTTTTTTTTTTGGTACCAGGGATTGAACTCAGAGGTACTTGACCAGTGAGCTCTATCTCTAGCCCTATTTTTTTTTTTTTTTTTTTTTTTAGTTGTTGATGGACACAATGTCTTTATTTTATTGCTTTGTATGTGGTGCCGAGGATCGAACCCAGGGCCTCATGCATGCGAGGCAAGCACTGTACTGCTGAGCTATAATCCCAGCCCTCTAGCCCTATTTTTGTGTTTTATTTAGAAACAGGGTCTCACTGAGTTTCTTAGCGGCCTTGCAGTTCATGAGGCTGGCTTTGAACTTGTGATTCTCCTGTCTCAGCCTCCCAAAGTTCTGGTATTACAGGCATGCACCACTGCACCTGGCTTAGGTTTTAATTTTTAATTTTTAAATTTTTTTTTAGGTTTTAATTTTTAAAACCAGTCGAGGTTAGAAAAGAATTGAGCTGAGTACAAAATTCCTGTATTTCACCCTCCCATACATAGAGTTCACCTTATTTTTAACATTCTTAATTTTGTACATTTGTTAAAATTAATGAACCACTATTGATACATTATTAACTAAAGTCTATAACTTATTTTAAAGTCTATTCCTTAATTTTTACCGAATATCATTTTTCTTTTTCAGGATCTCATGTAGGATACTGGATTGTATTTAATTGTCATATCTTGTTAGGCTCCTCTTGTCTATGACAGTTCCTTAGACTCCTTGTTTTTGATGACCTTAACAGTTTTTAGGAGTACTAGTCAGGTATATTGTAGGATATTCCTTCGTTTGATTTTATCTTTTTGTTTTTTGGGTTTTTTTTTTTTATGATTAGACAGGGGTTATGAGTTTTTGGAAAGAAACCATTGAATTAGAATGCTATTTACACTGCATCATAACAAGGTACACATTACTTTTTGATTACCTTTAATGTATTTTCAGATGTATTATTTCAACGCTTTGCAAAGATTTTCATTGGCTGTCTTGCAGCAGTTACTAGTGGTATGATGTATGCTCTCTACTTATCAGCTTACCATGAACGGAAATTCTGGTTTTCCAACAGACAGGTAAGAATAAAGAATTTTGAGCATATGAAAGGTATTTTAGTATATAATATTAATTTCAGTAATGTCTTTTTTTTTCTTTCTTTTCTTTTTCTTTTTTTTTTTTTTTTTGTACTGACTGTTGAACTGAGGGGCTCTTTATCATTGAGCTACATCTCCGGCCTTTTTTATTTTTTATTTTTGAGACAAAGTCTCACTAAATTGCTTAGGGCATCTTTAGTTGCTGAGGCTGGCTTTGAACTTGCAATCCACCTGGCTCATGGCTCAGTAAGGCATTTCCTAAGGAGCCAGAATACATGTGTGATAAGTATGACAAGTGCTCTTATTTATGATTATTAGAAACAAAATACTATAGGATCTCTTGAACACAGTATGAACCTTAAGATATGTAACAGGATATTTTATATAATAGGAACTACGAGGGTGCTCTTCTTTTGCAATTAATTTATCAAGGACTATTCTGGAAAAACCTGGTCTGAGTGTATTAGAACTGGCTGCAAGATATCATTAAACCAAAGAAAGGGGCAGGCAGCCAGGATTGCACAGAATACAATTTATTATGGGGCTTATGTATAGGAGTTTGTCTTGGGCAACAGCAAGACAAGGTGATGGATCTTTATGATATGGAGCAAAACAGCAGAGGTTGGGGGTCTTATATAATAGTCAGGACAAAAGTGACTCCATCCACTCCAGAATGTACCTGGTTTATCTCAAACTAATACAGAGGACTTTAAGCACATTGCTGGCACTTAAAAAACCAAGATCCCCAGGCTGTAAAGTTCCACTTATCATTCTGTCTGTATATATTGTGCTAGAGAATTATGTGGGAAAAACAGAACAAGGTTGTTCAAGAGCAATCATGATGGTTGTCTTAAGATGGCTCCAGTCAGGTCAAGCTGAAACCCTACAGGGACTTTTAATGTCAATGAAATGTTTAGGAGTTTAGTCAGCTTTTTAGTTGTTTTGGTAGCGCACATTTTAGAAATAATTTGTGGAAGTTTTAGTATTAAGCTGTTGGTTTCAAAGCTTACTTGACTTTAGAGTTTTTAAATTTTTGAACTCAAACTGGATTTTTTGTCATTGTTCTTATTTTTGAGCAAGTAATTAAGCTGACTAAATATTTTTAGCCTTTGATTTATCTTAACACTACCAAAACATTTAACTGAATAATTACTGACTACACCTGTGTTAATTCAGCTGTAACTGTAGCATATACTTTTTCCTTAAAACCATGATATAGATAAATAGTTCTCAATACCAGATGTACAATGGAATCGTCCAGGGGGCTTTGAAAAAATAACTTTCCTTTTTAGATTCTTGGGTTGGTGGGAAGGAATGAGGAGTGGCTGGTATTAGTATTTCAAAAAATATTCCCAGGCAGTTCTGTTCTATAGCAGAACTGAGAACAACTAAACGTTTGACAATATAGCAGGCATTCATTAAGAACCTTGTTTTTCAAAGAATTATGTATGAGCCAGAAGCAGTATGGCAGTGTCTGGGAGCTTGTTCATGATTGCAGATTCTGAGGCCCCACATAGAATCAGAATCTACATTTTATTAAGGTCCCTAAGAGTTTCATGTGTACAGTAAGAACCACTGATTGAGAGTTTCGTCTTTGAAATTTGGGGGAGAAACAAATCTTTCCATTCAAAAAATCATTTCAATGAAATTTATTGAGGTAAGTCTGTCTTAGTCCACTTGGAATGTTATATAATAAAACATGATAAATTGTGGCTAGCTGTCCAAGGTAAGGTACTGGTGGATTCAGTGTCTGATGAAGACCTGCTTCTTGTTTCATAGCCAGCTATCTTTTTAACTGTGTCCTTAGGTAGCAGAAGGGAGAAAAGATAAGGAATCTCTCTTAGGCCTCTTTGATGAAGGCACTAATCCCAAATGCCCACTTCCAGATAGCATTACACTGGGGATTAGGTTTCTACATAAATAGCACCAATTAACATCTTTTTTTTTTTAACTATTTTAAAGATTTTTTTTTTAGTTGTAGATGAACACAATGTCTTTATTTTATTGCTTTGTATGTGGTGCTGAGGATCGAACCCAGGGCCTCACACATGCGAGGCAAGTGCTCTACCGCTGAGCTACAATCCCAGCCCCCCCAATTAACATCCTAGGAAGTTCAGACTTTGGGAAAACTGCTCTTATTCTTTTTTATTAATTGTATTAATTGATAAATAGAGATTAAGTATTCCTTATCTGAAATTCTTAGGACCAGGAGTGTTTCAGATGTTGGCTTTAAAAAAATTTTTTTTGGAATATATATATATAATGAGGTATAGACTTAGGAATGAAACACAAGTCTGAAAACAGAATTTATTTATATTTCATATACACTTTTTTTAAATATTTATTTTTTAGTTATAGGTGGACACAACAGCTTTATTTTATTTATATGTGGTGCTGAGGATCGAACCCAGTGCCTCACGCGTGCTAGGCGAGCACGCTACCACTGCGCCATAACCCCAGCCCCTATATTTCATATACACTTTATACACATAGCCTGAAGATAATTTTATATAGTATTTAATACACCTGCATTTTGACTACAACTCATCACATGAGGTTAAATATGAAATTTTTCACTTGGTGGCATTATGTTGGCACTCAAGGTTTCTTATTTTGAAACATGTAGGATTTCAGATTTTTTTTTTTTTTTTTTTTTGGTACCGGGTATTGAACTCAGGGACACTCGACCCCTGAGCCACATCCCCAGCCCTATTTTGTGTTTTATGTAGAGACAGGGTCTCACTGAGTTGCTTAGTGCCTCGCCATTGCTGAGGCTGGCTTTGAACTCGCGATTCTCCTGTCTCAGCCTCCCTAAGTGCTGGGATTACAAGCGTGAGCCACCACGCCCGACTAGGATTTCAGATTTTTAGATTAAAGATGCTTAATCTGTATTGTGCATGAAAATCAGGTTTTATTTTTAAAGATTGTACATTTTAAAAAATTTGATTCTTCATAAAAAATACAATTCATTGTAATGTTTGACTACTACATTCTTTTTTAAAAAAAATATTTTTTTAGTTGTAGATGGACACAATGTCTTTATTTTATTGCTTTGTATGTGGTGCTGAGGATCGAACCCAGGGCCTCATGCATGGGAGGCAAGCACTCTACCGCTGAGCTACAGCCCCAGCCCCTGACTACTACATTCTCGATTCTCCGTTAGCTTAATATTGGGAATTTTAAGTCTTGCGTATATTTTTAAACATTCATTTGAAAAGAACTGATTAAATATCTGCTGCTCTTAAAAAGTACTAATTGAGAATTTGCTCTTCTGGATACATACATAGGGATATCAATAGTAATAGAAAATACCAGTTTCTTGCCGAGTGCAGTGGTACTTGCCTGTAATCCCAGTGGCTCAGGAGGCTGAGACAGGAGCATTGCAAGTTCAAAGCCAGCCTCAGCAAAGGTGAGGCGGCAAGCAACTCAATGAGACCTTGTCTCTAAATAAAATACAAAATAGGGCTGGGGATGTGGCTAGTGGTTGAGTGCCCCTGAGTTCAATTCCCAGTACCCCCTCCAGAAAATACCAATTTCTTCTTAAACTTATCTTTTTAAAAAAATTCATTTTTTTTTAATGTGGTGCTGAGGATTGAACACAGTGCCTCACACATGGTAGGCAAACACTATCACTGAGCCACAATCTGAGCCTTTTTATTATAGACCTCTGACACTTGAAATATCATTTGTTATTACTGGCCCATTATTCTTGCTATTTTTAGGGCATTCTTTTGGTTTTCCTTCTAAATTTTCTTACATATAAAACAGATATTGACTTACGAGTTATAATCCATTCGAAACCTGAAGTATTTCATTATAATGGTGCAATTATTGAAAAGTTTTAACTTCCTTAATAATATGGCCACTAGTGCTTAAAGGAAATTCAAAGATGTTTTTTAATAAAAGAGTAAACAAGTATCATGTTAATTTAGAAAGAAGGGAAGAGGACAGCTAAAACTTAGAATGCTAATGTTTGAACACTCATTTCATTTTATTTTAGGAGCTTGAACGGGAAATCACATTTCAGGGTGACAGTGCTATTTATTACTCCTATTATAAAGATATGTTAAAGGCACCTTCATTTGAAAGAGGTATGATTATCCTGTTTGTATTTGTGATAACAATATTTTCTAATACAGATCATTGTTCTTCAATATTGGAGCCTTGGAATGTGGGATTTGTCTCAACATGTAGGCATTTCTCCTTATTGTACTTAATTTTTAAAAATTGGAAAAATGAGGCAGGGAATATTACATTTTCAAATTTTTCTTGATAATATTAAATATTTGACTAATGAAGAACGTGTTTGACTGTTGTAAAAGCAAAATAAAATTCCTGGAGAAAAATACATCTTTGGGCATTTATGAACAGATATACAATAACAAAATTGTTTTTAGGTGTTTATGAACTGACACACAATAACAAAACTGTATCTCTGAAGACTATAAATGCAGTACAGCAAATGTCTCTATATCCAGAACTTATTGCCAGCGTTTTGTACCAAGCAACTGGTAGCAATGTATGTATTTTTGTTTTGACCTTAATATCTATTTTCTTACATATTTACAAATCTTCAAATTATTTAATGTCATCCTATTATCACTCCCTTTGTTGTTTTTATTTAGGAGATGATTGAGCCAGTTTATTTCTATATTGGCATTGTTTTTGGATTGCAAGGAATATATGTCACTGCATTGTTTGTTACAAGTTGGCTTATGAGTGGAACATGGCTAGCAGGAATGCTTACTGTTGCATGGTTCATTATTAATAGGTAAGAAAGGTATTTTTAATTGATATTTATAATTTTTTGTGACTATAGTAGAGTTTTGAGTATGCTCCCTATCCCCAAGATTCCCCACCCTAACCCCTAAGTCTATGAATATGCTGAGGTATCATTCTTGTGATTATGTTTATACGGCACATTTTACCTTAAAGGTGGAAGATTTATGAGCTTTAATCTATGAGCTTTAAAAGGTACCCAAAAAAAAGCAGAAATCTTTCTTCATCTGGTATAGAAGGGAAAATCAGAGAGATTCAAAACATGAGACAAATTTGCTTTGCCATTGCTGACTTGAAGGAGAAAATGAATTCTTTAAACAGTCAGTGAACTTTTAAGAATATGGCAAGTGGGGCTGGGGCTGTAGCTCAGTGGTAGAGTGCTTGCCTAGCATGTGTGAGTCACTGGGTTCGATCCTCAGCACCACGTAAAAATAAATAAATAAAATAAAGATATTGTGTCCATCTACAACTAAAACAAACAAACAAATAAATAAATAGATAAAAATTATAAAAAGGAATATGGCAGGTGCTTGCCTAGCATGTGTGAGGCTTTAGATCTGATACCCAGCCTGACACAAGTACTACAAACCCCTACTGAGAGCTATAGCCCTGACTGATGCCTGTTTTAGCTTAGTGCAACTCTAAATCCAACTATACTCTGCTAGCCTTTGTGAGATAGTAAATTTGTGTTGTTTTAAGCTACATGTTAAGATTTGTGGTCATTTGTTACACAACAGTTAAAAAGTAATACACCAGTTTTCTCTCTCTCCTTTCATAGAGAAAGCAACATTAGCATATATAGATATACCTCTTCTCTTTCATTTAAAATTAATGATACAGCTTCTTGGAAAGGAGAAATGGGCATCAGATACATCACTATTAAGTTAATTACCACAGATAAGGACTCTATACTAATGTATAAAGTATACTTTTAATTAATAGACCCATCCCCTTTGTGATCTAAGGAGCCTCAGCTCTTTAATAAGTTGAAAAAGAGAGTTGGCTAGGGGGTTTCAGTGCGAAGGAGGACTCATTTTTGATATACTAATAAAATTTTCCTAGTATTGGTCAGTGTCATAAATTTATTTATTGTAGGATAGGCATGATTTTTCTCTGCCCATAGCACTTCTTACCCCCATGCATAGCACTTAATATGATTAAATTTTTAGAAATGAAACATTTCTTCTGTTATATATTTTCTTGCCAGACGCAGTGGCACTTTTCTTGCCTATAATCAATCCTAGCGGCTCTAGAGGCTGAGACAGAAGGATTGCGAGTTCAAAGCCAGCCTCAGCAACAACAGGGCGCCAAGCAACTCAGCGAGACCCTGTCTCTAAATAAAATACAAAAATAGGGCTGGGGATGTGGATCAGTGGTAGAGTGCCCCTGAGTCCGATCCCTAGTACCAAAAAAACAACAAAAAAACATTTTATTTTCTTTAGGCAGTTGTCACATGATAAAAATGATGCTTTCAAGTTATTGAAATTCAGCATTAGGAACTGTATTTCTTACTGGGCTTTATTTGTATTTATCATCATATGCTGACAACAATGTAATATAAAGGATTTTTTAAATCTTCCTTAGAAGTTTTCAAGTATAGCTATCCAGCTTTATGGGTAAAGTATATTTCTTTTTTTAAAAAAAGCACAGATAAACCAAATTTTATTATTTAAAAGCAATCTATGTATGTTGTGGAAAATGGAGACCAGCAAATATAAAACAATAGCTTCATGTTCCTACCACCTAGATAGAGATCACTTATCATTGTTTATACCTGAGGTGTATTCTTTTATATTCTTTTGGATTTTTTTCTATATGAATATTTTTTTTGAATTATTGCATGTATTTGTGTCTATACATTTTTTAATCAAAATGTAATGTTCCACATACTGTTTCATGTGCTAATTTTATTCAAGTCTTCACCTTTTTTACATTTATTTATGTATGTATGTATGTATGTATGTGTTTATGTGGTGCTGAGGATTGAACCCAAGGCCTCATACATGCTAGGCAAGTCCTCTATCACTGAGCTATACTTCCAGCCCACTTTTTATCTTATCTAATATTCAGTCCTTATTAATAGTTTCCCTGGTTGACTTCAAAATGTCCTACATAATGAGTTCATCTAAACCAGTAATTAATCCAGGACTACATATCGCATCTGGTTGATATATTCCTTAATTCTCTCTTTATCTACACTAGTTCTTTTTTTATGGGTAGAAGATCAAGTCAGCGGTTCTATAGAATGTCCTACCTTCTAAATTTCTCTTGTTGGATAATTTGGTGTCATTTAGCTTTTACTGTTATAGTCTGTGTTTCTGTACTCTAGAAATTTTAATGGCTTTGATGGGTTCAAAATAAATAGTTGAGCCATGCATGGTGGCACAGGCCTGTGATCCCCGTGAATCAAGAGGCTAAGGTAGGAGGATTACAAGTTTGAGGCCTGCCTTAGCAACTTAGTGAGACCTTGTCTCACAACAAAATAAGTAAGTCTGGGGTTGTGACTCAGTGGTAAAGCACCCCTGTGTTCAATCCCCAGTACCAAACAAAAAAAAAAGTGGGGAAGAGAAAGAAAGATAAACAGTTCAGGTTAGAATATATTGTAGATTATGTATTTTTCATGTGAACATTAAAAGTTACATGATATACAATTCATCCCTCTTGAATATGAGATTTGACTACTGATTTTGAGGATAACAACAGCCTGATCGCTCCATTAAATAGTTATTTTTCTCTAATGACAAGAAAATAATCTGTGTGGTATTCATGACAAAAAAATGAATGTCCTTTTAGCTACTAACCATTTACCTAAGGGTTGTGACACCAGTTGATAATCTTTGCCTAAAGTAGTAATTTTATTAGGGTTTATAAAATTACATTTTTCTGTTTTTCAGCTACATTCTTTTTTTTTTTTAATCTTTTTTTTATTTATTTATGTATTTGGTATGTGGTGCTGAGGATCTAACCCAATGCTTCACATGTGCGAGGCAAGCGCTCTATCACTGAGCCACAACCCCAGCCCCATCAGCTACATTCTGCATTCTTTTTTTTTTAAAAAATTTTTTTTAGTTGTAGATGGACACGATATCTTTATTTTTATGTGATGCTGAGGATCGAACCCAGTGCCTCACGCATGCGAGGCAGGCGCTCTACCACTGAGCCACAATCTCAGCCCCTATTCTTCATTCTTCAGAAGTACAATTTTTCTTCATAACCAGGACTCCTTGGTTACCTTTAACATAAATAATTATTCATTTGTGAAATGTCTAATTCATTTTCCCATTTATTAATTGGATTATTTGATTTTTTTTGAGGGGGTGTAAAGCTTTTTGAGTTCTTTATATTCTGGATATTAATCCTCTGTCAGAAGAGTAGCTAACAAAGATTTTCTCCTATTTCATAGGTTCTCTTTCCACATTCCTTGTTGTATTCCTTTGCTGTGCAGAGCTTTTTATTTGTCATATCATTTATTAACTCTTAGCATTATTTCCTGAGCTTTTGGGATGAATGGATAAAGAAAATATGGTATATATACACAATGGAGTTTTATTCAGCCATAAGTAAAAACGAAATTATGTCATTTGCAGGAAAATGGATGGAACTAGAGACCATTATGTTAAGCAGAATAAGTCAATCGTAGAAGGTCAAGGGACTGTATTTTCTTTCATATGCTGCAGCTAGAGAGGAAAAAAGGAAATAAAGGTGAGGGTGGATCTCCTAGAAAACAAAGGGAGATCAGTAGAGGAAAGGGACCAAGAGGAGGGAGGGGGGAAGTGCTGGGGACTGATGTTGGCCAAATTATATCGTTATATTGTGTGCATGTGTAAATATGTAACAACAACATCATTAAATACAACTATAATGCACCAATAAAAAATGTGGGAAAAATTGCTATATTGTATATATAACTATTCATATATATATTTATATAAACATATATTTGTAGTTTACACATAAACATATTTGTAGTTTATATACATTGTATTACTCTGCCATATTCTGTCAGTCACACAGAACAAAACTCGGTACAGTGTAGAAGGTGACAATATTAATACCAGAAGGCATTGGAACCTTCTTGGAAGTTGCCACATTTGATAAATTTTAGTATTCATTTCATTTTATCACTAGATTTATTTTTATATCCAAAGAAGAAGCCTAGGCAACCCCTCCCACCCCCCTCAGATTGAATTTTAGGGCTTACTTTGCTAGATAAGTGCTCTACCACTGAGCTATACCCTAATCCCCTAGGTAGATTTCCTGTGTAAACCTAATGACCTTAAAAAATAGTAAGACTCCCTGTCAAATAGAATGTTATACAGGCCTTAGTAAAACTTGCAAGGAAAAAAATATACAGAAGTCTGATTGCCTTATTTAATGTCATTGATATATCCTGAAGAGCTGGAGTAGGACTGAAGTAGAAAAATAGACCTGATATATTCTGCTAAAATATGTTTGACAGTTGAAACATTGTTAGCAAGTTAGACTTAAAAATGTGTTTGCTTGGGCTGAGATTGTAGCTCAGTGGTAGAGCGCTTGCCTTGCATGCATGAGGCACTGGGTTCGATCCTCAGCACCACATAAAAATAAAAATAAAAGATATTGTGTTCATCCACAACTAAAAAAACATTTAAAAAAAAAAATGTGTTTGCTTTTTGCTTATATTTTACTTGTATGCTTTCTCTTCTTCAGCTTTAGAGTTTATATATAGTTGCTTATAAAAGTTTTGTTGTACTAGTCATTCCATTGTTATATTTATCAGCTCTTTGTCACTATTAACAAAATATCTGACATAGGCTACTTATAAAGAAAGAGACTGGACAGGGATGCAAGGTTGGTTCAACATACGGAAATCAATACACGTAATCCATCACATCAATAGACTTAAAGACAAGAACCACATGATTCTATCAATTGATGCAGAAAAAGCATTCGACAAAATACAGCACCCTTTCATGTTCAAAA
>CM053400.1:144286514-144354255 GCA_028644305.1 Xerus rutilus
GAGAGAGAGAGAGAGTAAATGGGCCTGAGGGATGGAGAATTTAAGAAAATGGAGTGGAGATTTTGGAAGTCCACCGTGATCCTGAAGATCGTGGTGGGGTGCGGTCTTCCCTTTGAGGCAGTCAGAGGGACCACCGGACGATCTACGGCTGGTCACCTCTGATTCTCTGCCTTCAAAGTTTTGTCTCCTCAAAAGGGGGACTCACCAAACGAAGGTCGTGGTGGGCGCAGACACTTGGCGATTGAAAGAATGAGCAAAGGCTGTGAGGTGTGGTCGGCGGTTCAGGATGAGGGGCCTCAATAGAGAATTACTCCCTCATCCGAGTCATGGCACCAAATGTTAGGGTAGCGGCCAGCCAGACACGGACACCTCTGTACAGCCAGGAAAATCCTTTATTCAGGGGAGTGGGCGCCCGGGCGAAGGAAAGAGGAAAAGAAAGCTAAAATATTGAATTTGAAATGTGATGTTTTGATGAAACTAGATTGCTGTTCTCAGTGTAAATGTGGTACTTCTAGTAGGCTCTCATGATTATGACAGTTGTACATAACTGGGTGCTATGAATGACTCACTTCCCATCATTTTGCTCTATTCAGTCTTACAATTTTTTTTTTTTTTTGCCACAGTGATCAGGAAATTGTTTTGTATCATTTGGTATTAAGATGTCATTTTTGGGGGGCTGGGGTTGTGGCTCAGTGGTAGAGCGCTTGCCTTGCACGCGTGAGGCACTGGGTTCGATCCTCAGCACCACATACAAAATACATACATAAATAAAATAAAGGTTGTTTTAAAAAAAAAATGTCATTTTTTTCTGATTAGTCCAAACCAATTAAAGTAGTAGTGCTGTGCTGCCCACCAAATAGATTATCAACACACAGAAGGGAGTAATAGTAAGTTCCAGAGCCACCTGTGTGATCCAGGTTATGGATCTGGATTTTTAGAAATATTAAAATGAAAAGATAAAATTAAACTCAGAACTTGATCTCTGTGAATGTTTCTGCTGGGCTGTGGATCTCAACTAATCCAATTATTTTTAATTTTTAAATTTTTTTAGTTGTAGATGGACACAATACCTTTATTTTTCTTATTTAATTTTATGTGGTGCTGAGGATAGAACCCAGTGCTTCATACATGCTAGGCAAATGAGCCGCCACTGAGCTACAACTGCAGCCCCCAATTACTATTTTTAGCTGCATTTTTGTATTGCAATGTGATAGACCTTACAACTGCACAATCAATACAGTAGGCATATTCATCACCCCTAAAAGTTTCTTTGTGCTCCTTTCAAATTCTTCCCTCTTTCCTCTTCTGATCCCACCTCCCCTATGGGGTGTTCTGTCCCCTGTCACTGTCAATTACTGTTTTTGTTTTGATTTGTTTTATTGTTCGTTTGTGGTAGTGGGAGGTTAAACCCAGGGGAACTTTACCCCTGAGCTACATTTCCATCTCTTTTTATATTTTATTTTGAGACAGGGTCTTGCTAAGTTACTGACCCTGGCCTTGAACTTGTGATCTGTCTGTCTTAGCCTCTTGAGTTGCTGGGCTCATAGGCATGTGTCACCCCCGCATTTTTTTTTTTTTTTGCATTTTCTAAAATGTTATGTAAATAGAGTCATACAGCATATCCCTCCCTCCTTTTTTAAAAAATCTGGCTTTTTTTTTAAACTCAGGATCCTAATTGTATTGGAATACATATGTTATCTGTATCAATAGTTTCATGCCTTTTTGTTATTATATTGTATGGATTTTCCACAATTTGTTTATTCATTCAAATATTGATATTTGGGTAGTTTCCAGTTTTGAACTATTACTATTATTATAAAGCTGCTGTGAACATTTGTGTGCAAATCTTTGTGTGGACATATGCTTTCATTTCTCTTGGGCAAGTACATAGAATGGCTATGTCATATGGTAGATACATTTAACTTTTTTTTTTTTTTTTTTGGCAATACTGGGGATTGAACTCAAGACTTTAATATTTAAAAATTAAATGTGCTAGGCAAGTGCTGTACCACTGAACTATATTACTAGCCTTTTATAAATTTTTATTTTTGTGATAGGGTATCACTAAGTGTCCAGGCTAGCCTGACACTTGAAATCATCCTGCCTTAGCCTCTCAATTAGATGGGTTTACAGATTGTGCCACTAAACTCGGCTGTATTTAACTTTTAGATAGTGCCAGCCTGTTTTTCTACAGTGGTTATACCATTTTATATTTTAATTAGAAGTGTATGAGAGTCCCAGTTGGTCTATAACCTTACCAACCTTGGTATGATTGGTCTTTTGGAGATAGGAGGATGACAGTCTTTTAAACTTTAGCTAATTTAGTGAGTATGCAGTAGTATCTTATTGTTTGAAATTGCATTTATTTATTGACTGATGTACATATGTTTCTGTGGTAGCATATTTGTTCACAACTTTTACATATTTTTATGGCATTGTTCACTTTGTAATTATTGAGTTGTAAAAGTTCTTTATATATATAGTCATGCATGCATAATGACATTGTGGTTATTATGATTTGGATATGAAATATCCTCCAAAGACCCATGTTAAGGGTTTAGTTCCCTGTGCAGCAGTGTGGAGAGGTGGGGCTTTTGGGAAGTGATGGAATTATTAGTGCTTTGACCTTATCAGTGGATTAATCCAGTGATAGCTGAATGGACTTGACTACTGGGAGATGATGGAGGCTCTGGGAAGTGGGGCCCAGTTGAAGGAAGTAGGTCACACAAAATAGGGCTGGGGATGTGGCTCAGTGGTCTAGTGCCCCTGAGTTCAATCCCCAGTACCAAAAAAAAAAAAAAAAAAGCCAGGTGCGGTGGCGCAAGCCTGTAATCCCAACAATTAGAGAGGCTGAGACAGGAGAATCCCGAGTTCAAAGCCAGCCTCAGCAACAGTGAGGCACTAAGCAACTCAATGAGACCCTGTCTCTACATAAAACACAAAATAGGGCTGGGGATATGGCTCAGTGTTCAAGTGCCCCTGAGTTCAATCCCCAGTACAAAAAAAAAAGGAAGTAGGTCAATCACAGCATGCCCTGGAAGTGTGTTTTCTTGTCCCTGGCTCCTTCTCTGTCTGCTTCCTGGATGCCATGAGCTAAGCAGTTTTCTTCTGCTATACTCTTGTTCCCTGATGCTCAGGCCCAAGGCAATGGAGCCAGCTGACCATGGATTGAAACTTCTGAAGTCATGATCCAAAATAAACCTTTCCTCCTTTAAGTTGTTTATGTCAGGTATTTTGGTCACAGTAATGAAAAGCTAGTCAACAATGAACTGAGTATATGATGGTGGCTATACTGTATAGCCTTAGCACGTAGTAGGCTATACTATCTAGTTTTGTGTAAGTACATTCTATGATATTTGCACAATGATGCATCAACTAAGCGCATTTCTGAGGACTATCAATCCCTGTCCTTAAGTGATACATGACTATATATTCTAGATAGAAGTTCTTTGTCAGGAGCCTATATTATAGATATTCTCTCTCAGTCTGTGGCTATATCTTCCTTAATAACTTTTGAAGAGCAACAGTTTTAAATTTGGTGGCTACGAATTTGGCTTAGTAGTAGAGTAGTTGACTAGCATGCGCCAGGTCCTGGGTGTGACCTCTAGCACAACAAAAACATTTTGAATTTTGACAAAGTCCAGTGTATGTTTTTTTCCTGTTTTTGTGCTTTTTGTGTCTTTTTTTCCCACATTTTTAATTGGTGCATTATATTTGTACTTAATGGTAGGATTTGTTGTTGCATAACACACAATATAACAATATAATTTGGCCAGGACTTCCCAGGACTTCCCAAGACTTCCCTCTTCCCTCCATTCCTTCTTTTCCCTAAACCCTTTCCTTTTTTGTTTCTTATTTAAGAAATCTTTGTCAACATGTGACCTAGCTATCTCATTCCTCCGTCTATACCCAAAGGACTTAAAATTAGCATACTGTATAGTGACACAGCTACTTTAATGTTTATAGCAGCACAGTTCACACTTGCTAATCTGTGGAACCAACCTAGATGCCCCTCGACAGATGAATGGATGAAGAAACTGTAGTACATATACACAGTGGAATATTATTCAGCATTAAAAGAGAATAAAATCATGACATTTGCAGGTAAATGGATGGAGTTGGAGAATTTGTTAAGTGCAGTAAGCCAATCCCAAAAAAACAAAGACCAAATGTTCTCTGATAAGTAAGTGCTTATCAATAATGAGGGGGCAGGCATGTGGGGCAAATGGAGCAACTTTGGGCAAAGGGGAGGAGGGGACATGCGGGTTGAAAAGATGGTAGAATGAACATCATTACCCTAGGTACATGTATGACTGCACATACGGTGCAACTCTACATTGTATAGGACCAGAGAAATGAAAAGTTGTGCTCCATTTGTGTACAATGAATCGAAATGCATTCTGCTTTCAGACATAACTAATTAGAACAAATTAAAAAATTAAAAATAAAAAAAGGAAATCTTTGTCAAACCCAAACTCACTAATATTTTCAATAGAACTATCAATACCTAATCTGTTCTGTTTTAAATAAGTCCCCCAAAATTCATATGCTGAAATTTTATCACAAATGTGACAATATTAAGATGTGGGACCTTAGGGAGATAATTAAGTCATGAAGGTAGAGCCTGTGTGAACAGGAGTACTGTCTTTTTATAAAAGAGATTGAAGGGAGCAACCTTGCCCCTCTACCTTGTGAGATAACAACTGCAAAGTGCCATCTATGAGAAATGGACCATTACTAGACACTGAATCTGCTGGCACCTTGTTCTTAAATTGCCCAGTCTCCAAAATTATGAGCAATAAATTTGTTGTTTATAAATTGTAGTCTAAGGTATTTTGTTACAGCAGCCCAAACTGACTAAGATACCATCTAATTTTTTTGATAGTTCTATTGAGATTTAACTAAGAATAATAAAATGCATTAAGGTATTCAGTAAGTTTTTACTATTTTATACGTCTATGTAATCACTATCTAAAAAAAGGCAGAAGACATTTCCATGATCACAGAAAGTTTCCTAATCCCCTTCAAGGTAAAAACTGTTGTTTTCCATCACTATATAGATCACTTTTGTCTATTTTCTATGTTCATATAAATGGAATCATACAGTATGTACTCTTGTTGTATTGATTTATGTATTTTAATTATAATACCATGTTGTATTGATAACCACTACTTTTTTTCTTTTTCTTTTTCTTTTTTTCCTGTGCTGGGGATCAAACCCATGTCCTCATGCATGCTAGGCAAGCACTCTACCACTGAACCTCATCCCTAATCCAATCATTACTTTTGTAGTAAGTCTTAAAATTAGTGTAAATATTTTTGGGTTTTTTCCAGATTATTTTAACTTGTTTTAGGTCTTTGTACTTCCATATGAATTTTAGAATCAGCTTCATTTCCTTTACAAAAACTTCCTTACATTTTGATGAAGATGCCATAGAATCTATAGATTAAATTGGGGAGAATGAGCCGGGCGCGGTGGCTCAAGCCTGTAATCCCATTACTTAGGGAGGCTGTGACAGGAGAATTGCAAGTTCAAAGCCAGCCTCAGCAATGGCGAGGTGCTAAGCAACTCAGTGAGACCCTGTCTCTACATAAAACACAAAATAGGTCTGGGGATGTGTCTCAGTGGTTGAGTGCCCCTGAGTTCAATCCCCAGTACCAAAAAAAAAATTGGGGAGAATGAACATGTTTACAATATTATCTTCCTTTCCATGGTATATAAAACATACTATATCTCTACTTTTTTTTTTGTACTGGGGATTGAACCCAGGGACATTCAACCACTGAGCCACATCCCCAGCCCTTTCTATTTTATTTAGAGACAGGATCTTGCTAAGTCGCTTAGGGCTTTGCTAAATTGCTGAGGCTAGCTTTGAACTCATGATCCTCCTGCCTCAGCCTCCCAAGCCACTGAGATTATAGGTGTGCACCACCATGTCTGGCTCCACGTTTATTTTGGCTTCTTTGCTTTCCTTTAACATTTGTAGTTGTCCATGTGGAGTTCTTGCACACCTTTCTTTAGATTTATTCATGTGTATATTTGATCTTTTTTGATACTATTATAAATGGCTAATTATAATGTTCATTGATAGTATATAGAAAAGCAAATTATTTTTGTATGTTAACTTTGTATTCCTTAGCTTGCTAAATTTGTTTTAGTAGATCTTAATAGATTTTAGGGTTTTCTGTGTATGATACATTATGTGTAAAACAGCAGTTTTACTTTCCTTTTCAGCCTTGATGTCTTTTATTTCCTTTTGTCATCTTATTGCACTGGCTAACCTATGGAAGAAAGTTTAATAGTGGTAGTAGTCTCTTGAGTGGTTGACATTATAGTTACTTAAAGATTTATTTTTCTTGTATGCATTTTATAATAAAATAATGAGTAAGTATAATGGATGGAAAACATGCAAGATACATATGTAAGTTTTAAAAGCAGATTAAAAATTTTAAAAAGAATTGATTGTGTAAGGTACTCCCCTTGCCCTGTGCTGGAGGGTCAAACTCAGTGCCTCTTGCACATTCTTTTTTTTTTTTTTTTTTTTTTTTTTTTAAATTTTTTTTAGTTGTAGATGGACACAATGTCTTTATTTTATTGCTTTGTATGTGGTGCTGAGGATCGAACCCAGGGCCTCATGCATGCGAGGCAAGCGCTCTACCTCTGAGCTACAATCCCAGCCCGCCTCTTGCACATTCTAAGCAATTGTACCACTACACTATATCCTTAGTCCTGACTATGTAAAATATTTACAAATGGACAATACTTAAAAGTATTACAGGGGGGCTGGGATTGTGGCTCAGTGGTAGAGCGTTTGCCTCGCATGCGTGAGGCACTGGGTTCAATCCTCAGCACCACATAAAAATAAATCAGTAAAGATATTGTGTCCACCTACAACTAAAAAATATTTAAAAAAAAAAAAAAAAAAAAAAAAAAGTATTACAGGGTAGTGGAAGTGCTTGACTTGTTATAATAATGATTGATGCTCTATATATACATCAATAGGAAAAAATTATTATAGTACAATTTTTTTATCATGTTGTCTCTTTCTTCCTAAGAAAATCTTTTGTCTTGTTTTACATAGCTGCTGAACTGTTGTGCTCAACTGAAAGTAAACAAAATGTAAATTAGAAGAAGTCCAGAGAAGGCTGTAGATGACTTGCCATAAGAAAGTCCATTGTGCTATTCTCAGAATAAAGAAAAGATGGGGTGTGCGGAGAGGAAGGGTGAATAAGACAAGAACTGTGGAGGGAATAGAATGAATGTTACTATCTCTTAGAGGTCTGAGACCAGGACAAGGGATGTTTAGACTTTATGTATACTTGTAATTTCTCCTTAATTGCTTCTCAAAAATACTTGAACCATTGGTTTTCATGGCTTTTTAAAGTCTGAGTTGTTTTTTGGTTTTTTTTGTTTGTTTGTTTTGGTACCAGGGATTGAACTCAGGGATGCTCGACCACTGAGCCACAGGCCACATCCCCAGCCCTAGTTTGTGTTTTATTTAGAGACAGAACCTCACTGAGTTGCCTAGTGTCTCATCATTGCTGAGGCTGGCTTTGAACTCGTGATTCTCCTGTCTCAGCCTCCCAAAGTGCTGGGATTATAGGTGTGTTCCACCACGCCCGACTCTGTATTTCTTTTAGCTGGGATTTCATGCTGAGCCTTGTTGGATTTATTGCTGTTATAACTGCAGCTTCTTGTTCTGTGAGGATTTAATATTTCTAATTTTGATTGTTTGCAAATAGCCTGGTGGTCTATGATCAGTGTAATGGGAAATACAATTTACTATTCCAGTAACACTTCTCAGGTGTGTGTCACTTGGCTATTGAGTGATTAAAGCATATTAAAGCATGTACATCTCTATTTCTTAGTAATGCACCAATTCGCATAAATTAAAAAAAAACAACTTTGTTTTTGTGTGAAAAATAGCCATTGAGTTATAAGAGAGCCAAATTTAATGATTTTTGGTAAGGTAGTCCCATTGTGATGTGAGGGTATACAAAGGATACAAAAAGGTCTTAATAAAAATTAATAGGGGGGCTGGGATTGTGGTGCAGTGGTAGCGTGCTCGCCTAGCACGCGGGAGGCACTGGGTTCAATCCTCAGCACCACATAAAAATAAAATAAAGCTATTGTGTCCATCTACAACTAAAAAATAAATATTTAAAAAAAAAATTAATAGGATAAATTTAGAAGGAGCCAACAAAGACATTTCTTATATCTTTGATTCTGGAAATTTTTAAAAGTCTTTAGATAGATTTAAAAAAACTATTATCAAGTTAATTTCAGGTAACCTGTTGACTAAAAATGTTATTAAACTAGATATCAGATGATATGCATTATAATCCCATTTATGCCACCTACTAGCTGTATGATTAAGTCACATCTTATCTCTGAGCTTCATATTTCTTTGTAAAGGGCAAATAAGAACTTTGGATCTGCCAGGCCACTAATTATGTAATGCAGATTGTGCTCTAGAGGAGGATAGCCATCTGGTTAACAGAAGGGAAGGCAGGGACAGCAAGCAGTGTGCTTTTAGCTTGGGGTGATATCTACCCAGAGAAGGCATACTGTTTGCAGATTCTCACTAAGGCCCACCGGTTCACCAAGTAGAGCACAGAGCATTGCATCCTCTTTACTGAGGTCTGGGGGTGGGGTAATTGTTAATTTTTCCCAGAAATGCTATATAAGTAGTGGTGGATTGGTCTGTGCCTGCCTCTCAGGATTGTTATGGAAACAATGAAATATGTATGAAAGTACTTTGAAAAGTATAGTATTATACATATACAGTGTCCTACTTTTGCTGTTCATTTGTGGTTTATTTTAGGGTAGATACAACAAGAATTGAATACTCCATTCCTTTAAGAGAAAACTGGGCACTACCTTATTTTGCCTGCCAAATTGCTGCACTTACAGGCTATTTAAAAAGCAACTTAAATACTTATGCAGAGGTAAGACACAAATCTGTCTGATCCATCACAATTAACTTTGATGTATTACAAATGTGGTACATAATTTTAAAGCTAGTCATGTTAAGTTATATTCACTTATGTCTAGTTACTTCATAATAAAGGATATAATTAAGTAATTTTGTATAATGTTATTCTGTAGTCTGATTGCCAGTAAATTAATTTTAGGAAAACAAAGATGTTACATTTTTTAATGTAGTTATTTGACAAATATATGAAGAATATCGTATTTTGAAAATCAATCTATCTCACTGGTATTTTACCAGTTCTCTTACCTGGAACTTTACAGAAATATAACTTAATTCAATATTATTAATATTTAAAGAAATATTAATGAAGAATAATCACAGATGACAGTTGTGTTAACTTTCATAGTAGCATTGCATGTTCTGTTTATGTACATGTTATTTGTGACTGAGGTGTAGGTAGGTTAGTGAAAGTTTCAGGAAATTGTCCCATATAGTTTAGATTCTTATCTTGTTGCCACAGACCTTTTGGCAGTTGAGTAAAGCCTTCAGACCCTGTCTCAAAAAAGATTTTGAATGCATAAAATAAAATGAATGTGATTACAAAGGCAACAAGTTGAAAGTGACTGAAATGTAGCAGTCCTATGTTAGTTCTGCTTATCTTGAGTTAAGAATTCCTGGCTATAAAACTAGACTAGAGGAACCAAGAAAAAGCCTATTATTAAAACCGAATGTCTCACAGGATGCACTACTGGTTCCTTTTTGAAATCTGAACAAAACTGTTCTCTCCTTTTAGTGGTGACAAGTCTCCTGAGCTTACCAAATTTTATTATTTAATTTATGTAACTCTGATGTTTTCTTTTGTATGTAAAGTAACATGAACACATTGCAGATTTGTAATTCTTTTTTTTTTCTTAATAAAGAACTTTTGAACAAGAATATTTTGTATAGTAGTCACAGAGTCTATGATTGAATATTTTTCTGTTAGATTATGGGCTATTTCCTAAGGAAGAATAGTTCTTCAATTTTTTTTTTCTGTTGTTACCAGGGATTGAACTCGGGTACTCGACCGCTGAGCCACATCCCCAGCCCTAGTTTCTGTTTTATTTAAAGATGGGGTCTCACTGAGTTGCTTAGCACCTCACTTTTGCTGAGGCTGCCTTTGAACTAGCAATTCTCTTGTCTCAGCCTCCCAAAGTGCTGGGATTATAGGCATGCACCTCTACACCCGGCTTGAGGCATAGACTCTTTAAATGATAACTTTTAGGAAATTAAGAATCTCCATGGAAGTAAAAATATTATTTTCAGAGCAAAAGGAGTTACTTCCACATTTAACAAAGATTCACCAGTCATGTCTAATGAAAGCCACCATTTTGTTATATTTATTGCTTTACCTCTTCTGGGATAAAGTATATTTGTACTGATTTTTCTTACTAAAAGTTTTCAATGTGATATTGAAGGACAAATGGTTGATTTCTCTTGAGAGTGCCTTATTATTATTATAAGGATTTAGTGAGAGTTATGTGATTTACAAATAGTTTGAAGAATTTATATGGCTTAAAGTTGACCCAGTAACAGAACTGCAACTTTGAGGTAACATATTCATAGGCTTTTATAGTAATAAAGCTACTGATACGTAGTTTCTTTCTTTTGTTTTCCCTAGAGGTTTTGCTACTTTCTTTCTTTTATTTTCCCTAGAGGTTTTGCTACTTGTTGATGAGTGCTTCAACTTACACTTTTATGATGATGTGGGAGTATAGCCATTATCTCTTGTTTCTTCAAGCAATATCACTGTTTCTGCTAGATATCTTTTCAGTGGAGCAAAGTGACAAGGTATTATGACATTTTGAAATGATGAGTTTAAATCCAGAGAATACATGTTTTTGCAGTGTTGTGTCTTAACACCTCTTTTGTTTATTAATCCATACACTCAGCCAGTTCAGAATCCTGATGACTACCAAGATTTAAGTTATTTTTTTTTTACAATATCTTTATTTATTTATTTTTATGTGGTGCTAAGGATCGAACCCAGTGCCTCACGCATGCAAGGCAAGCGCTGTACCACTGAGCTACAATTCCAGCCTCTCTTTATTTATTTTTATGTGGTGCTGAGGATTGAACCCAGTGCCCCACGCATGCAAGGCAAGCGCTCTACCACTGAGCCATAATCCCATCCCCAAGATTTAAGTTATTTGAACAGAGGGAATTTAATATGATTTATTAAGCAAATTGGAGGTAAAAGTCAGTGGCAGAGAGTGTGCTAAGCAAGGCCCTGGGTTCACTACCCAGCTCGAAAACAAAAACAAAAAACCATGCGTACCACAAAAAAACAATTATTAAACAAGCTTAAATTCATTAACTTATTAACTGATTGATTGAAATGATAAGAAGAGGCTGACAATATCATAAAGGCAGTCACCACAGGAAGTAGCTACCACCATTAGTGCTGAAGGAATGAAGTGAAGAATATGAAGTTATTGAAGTGCAGAAACTTAAAGGAGGAACTCTAGGGAGCTGAAACTTGGGATTCTGAGGAGGACTACTGCTCAGCTTTGCTGGTGTCTATGGGCTCAAAATAAAGTCCTGTCGAACTGGAACCCAGGTCTCTGAAGATAGAGGTCTGGCCAGCAGGTCTTGAGTCTCTAAAGATGGAGGATATGATAAAGTTGGTTTTTCAAGTGTTGTAACAACTTCAGCTGCATTCAGAGCTTCAATAGGAAGGAATTGCTGTTGGGATGAAGTAGTATTACGTAAGTGTGGCTCAGAGGAACCCCAAGAAAATAGGAAGCAAGAAGGAAAAGCAGGCTCCTCTTTCCTTGTCCAGCCTTCCACTTTCCTTAGAGCATTTTCTGTTGGTGAAGGGGAACCAACTGAGAAAGAAGAAATGTAGATATAGCATAAATATAAAGAAAAATACTTTCCTGCAGTGGCATATTTCATGACTCTATATTTTCACACACTAGGTTTTAGGAATTGCTACTAAAGATTTTTTACCTATATAATTCAATTATGAGTTTTAACAATAGGGCAAACCAAATAAAATTAAGTCAAAGCATGGAATTAAAGAAGGTTCTTTTAGTCTGATTTTAATATTCAGGGTTTTAAAGCTCCTTACCTTGTTTCTGGAGAGTTCTAAGAAGAAAGTGACAAGTGTATTGCAAACCATAACAGTAAAAATACAAATTAAACATTTCATAATACTGTCTTAAATTGTAGTACAGCATTTACAGTACAAATGCAGTCAGATCTATCCTAAAAAAACTAACAAAAAGAAATACAATAAAATTTACTTATTTTATTTTTATTCCAACAGGTTCATGAAGTGTATAAAATCTATATATTTTCTCTCTTTCTGGGATATTTACTGCAGTTTGAGAATCCAGCTTTATTGGTGTCTCCTTTATTAAGTTTAGTAGCAGCCTTAATGCTTGCTAAGTGCCTTCAGGTAATTAACATTGCCTTTCTATCATTCTTATTAAATTTTTTTTCAATAGTACTAGGGATTAATTCCAGGAGTCCTTTACCATTTGAGTTATATCTCCAGCACTTTTTTATTTTTTATTTTTTTGTTACTGGGCATTAAATCCATGGTGCTTAACCACATCCCCAGACCTTTTTGTTTTTAATTTTGAGACAGGGTCTTGCACAGTTGTTCTGAAACTTTCTAAGTTGTTGAGGCTGGCTTTGAACTTGGATCCTCCTGCCTGAGCCTCCCGAGCCACTTGGAATTATAGGCATGTGCCATTTATTTTTTAATTTTGAGGTGGGTATTTCTGAGTTGCTGAGGCTAATCTCAAACTTGTGAACCTCCTGCCTCAGCTTTCCCAGTAGCTGGAATTAACTGCCACCACACCTGGCAGTTTTTAAATTTTAAATTGCTAATTCTTTGTTCGTATGACTTTTTTTCCCCCATAGCTCAATGTGAAGAAAGGAACTTTCGTAGCTAAAATAATGAAAGTGATTAATTTTTACTTGGTGTGTACTCTGACAGTGACATTGAATATTATAATGAAGGTAAGTAACTGTCTTATTTTCATGTAGTATGGCAAGCTGAAAAATGAAGTATATTAGACTAAATTTTAATGAAAATAATAAGATAGCAAAGTGAGAGTGTTTGTACAGTGTAATTTTCACTTATTTATTTGATATGTGGTCTTGCTGTGTTGTCTTTGCTGAACTCAAATTCCTGTAATCAAGTGATCCTTCTACCTTGACCTCTCAAGTAGCTGGGATTATAGGTGTGCGCCATCATGCCTAGTTATGTAGTACAATTTTGAGTTGAACAATGATCATCACTAGCACATTGGGTGAGAAAATAGGATTTGGTTCTTTTCTTTTCTCCATATACTAAAAAAAAAAAAAAAAGAAATATACTTTGTTTTCAGTTTAATTTAAAATGTCATTATTACTCAATTAATAGTAATATAAAATTGAGACAAATGAAAAATATTCAGAAGAGTGGGTTAGTTGTTTGAGCCAAGTGGGATAAGGTTGAAATATTCTTACTATCCATTATGGTTTTAATGCTTAAGCATAATAAGGTAATGTGATTGCTTTTTTGTAAGTAATCTAATCTATTACAGTAATTTTGTTCCATAGTTATGCCATGTATTATTTCAATTTATATTTTTGTAGTCTTGCTGTGTTTTCTATCTCTAATAATTAGAGAAAATATATATTGCTATAAGTGTAGCTAGAATTTCTTTGTTAAACTAGTGTTTTTCTCTTTTAGATGTTTGTCCCACACAAAGAAAATGGACACATGCTGAAATTCCTTGAAGTAAAATTTGGACTAAATATGACTAAGTAAGTTTTAGATTATGTAAGTTTACCTAAATCTATATCACTTAGAAAATAAAAAACAAAAATACTCAATGGAAGGACAATATACCTAATTATATATCACTTAGAAAATAACTAATTTGGGATATTATAATATATAGAAAAGAAATGGGACATGAATATTTTTTCTTGGTGTGGGCTATAATTCAGTTGGTAGAATGCTACCCTTGCATATCTGTAGGCCCAACACTACAGGAAAAAGTGTATATGTGTGTATATATATACATATATATATATTTTTTGATACCAGGGATTGAACTCAGGGGTACTCAACTACTGAGCCACATCCCCAGCCTATTTTGTGTTTTATGTAGAGACAGGGTCTTATTGAGTTGCTTAGCACCTTGCCATTGCTGAGGCTGGCTTTGAACTCATGATTCTCCTGTCTCAGCCTCCCAAAGTGCTGGGGTTACAGGCATGCGCCACCGCACCCGGCTAGTATATATATATTTAGCATGCTGGGGTCCCTGAATGTGGTCCACTAGCACTGCAAAAAAAAATTTTTTTTAAATATCATTTAAGTCTTATAAAAACTAGATATACTTAAATCTTAACAGCTTTTTAGTACTGTAATACTACTTTCTGGGCTGGGGTTGTGGCTCAGTGGTAGAGCGCTTGCCTAGCATGTGTGAAGCACTGGGTTTGATTCTCAGTACCGCATATAAATAAATAAAGTCCATTGACAACTAAAAAATTATTTAAAAAAAAAAAGACTACTTTCTTGCATGGTGAAGAACAATGATACAATCTTTCAGAATAAATGGAGATTTAATATGAGAGCTGGATATGTAGTTCAGTGGCAGAGTGCTTACCTAGCATGTGTGAGGCCCTGGGTTTAATGTCCAGGTTTTATGCTTGCATTTAAAACAGGGCAGAGTGTGGCAGTAAGATGTTTATTTCTATGCTAGTGTATTATTTTTATGAAAACATTTTTATATTTTTATATAAACATTTTTGTATAATAGTCTAAACACTTCAATAAATAAAAATTTTACTTAACTGGATGATAATAAATAACATACAGCAGTGAGTTCTTAGAACACTGTTTACCTCAAACTTATTGTGGTCTATTAATTATACTTATTAATCATGCCTTTATAAGCATTTATATTTTTTAATTGTGATAATCGGAATGTACTACTTTTGTAACTTAAAAAAATCCAATAAAGTAAAACATAATTTTTTAAAAAAAGATGTTTATTTCTCAGCAAAGAGTCGAGTCTTGTGGTCATAATAATTGGACCAAAATCTCATTTTTTTGAAAGTAAAAAGTGTGTTTGTATTTTTTGTTAAATTAGTTTTTGCTTTTATTCTAAAAAAATGATTTTATGGGGCTGGGGCTGTAGCTCAGCAGTAGAGCGCTTGCCTAGCATGCATGAGGCACTGGGTTCGATCCTCAGCACCACATATAAATAATAAATGAATAAAATAAAGATCCATCAATGACTAAAAAAATATTGTTTAAAAAATGATTTTATGTATTGATGGAGTCAACTTGTATTACAGAATATAGATATTTAAGCCGGGCGCGGTGGCGCAAGCCTGTAATCCCAGCACTTAGGGAGGCTGAGACAGGAGAATCGCGAGTTCAAAGCCAGCCTCAGCAATGGCGAGGCGCTAAGCAACTCAGTGAGACCCTGTCTCTACATAAAACACAAAATCAGGCTGGGGATGTGGCTCAGTGGTCGAGTACCCCTGAGTTCAATCCCCAGTACCAAAAAAAAAAAAAAAAGAATATAGATATTTATTTACACATTCCTCTAGGTCTATTATACCTTTGAGTCATTTGCTACATGTAGGATTACAGATACTGTGGATAGAATTTCATGTTCTGATATGTCACAGTTAACAAATGAAGTGTTCAATATGTGTATCTTGTATGTCTATTAATATAAAGAATTCTTTAAGAGACCATGTGCCTGATGTTGATCTTTGGACTGCCAAAAAAAAAAAAAAAGACCATGTACTCCATAAGGGTTGGGACAGTACCTTCCCTAAGTATGTATACAGGCCTGAGCCATAGGAGGCAATCCGTTAAAAGTTGGTGCAGGCCTTTCCACTGACTTTACCTTTAATCCTGGTTCATCCTACAGTCTTTTAAGATAACATGCTGCATTTGTCCAGCTATTTATTAGTTAATGCTTATGTAGTACCCCTTTATTCAGCATGTCAAGTACTAGATTTGCTTCACAAGCTAAAACAAGGTATTTTAAGAATGAGACATAGGGGGCTGGGATTGTGGCTCAGCGGTAGAGCGCTTGCCCCGCATGCGTGAGGGCCTGGGTTCGATCCTCAGCACCACATACAAAGCAATAAAATAAAGACATTGTGTCCATCTACAACTAAAAAAAAATATTTAAAAAAAAAAAAAAAAAGAATGAGACATAGTACCATTCCTTAAGGAAATTCTCACCTGCTAGGTGTGATGGTACATGACTGTAATCCCGGTGACTTGGTAGGCTGAAGCCAGAGGATTGCAAGTTCAAAGCCAGCCTCAGCAACTTAGTGAGGCTCTAAGCAATTTGGTGAGACTGTGTCTCAAAAATAAAAAAATAAAAAGGACTGGAGATATGGTTCAGTGATAAAGTGCCCCTGGGTTAAATCCTTGATACTATAATAAAAAAAATACTGTCACCTCATTAGTTTTTGTACAGTTAATGATAAGAATGGTATAAACAGTAAATGCCTTATGTTTAAATATGCCAATTGGATATTATGATTTGGAGTTTATCAGAATTTCAGGGAACATATCTGCTGAGCCAGGTTTTCAACTAGCACCAAAGAAATGCTAATAGATATTGATTCAATGTACAGGATACTAGGCTAGGTACTTGGGGGGCAGGATACAAAAATAACAAGGCAGACTACATTAAGCCTTATAATACAGGGTTAAGTGCCACAGGAATAGGTGGAGGAAGGATTGACACTGAGGAATATGAGAAGAGTGCTCATTAAATTGGGCTTTGAATTGGACTGTATAAAATTAATTAATAGGCAGATTTTTAAAAAAATTTTTTTTTTAGTTATCAGTGGACCTTTATTTTATTGATTTATATGTGGTGCTGAGAATCGAACCCAGTGCCTCACACATGCTAGGCAAGCACTCTACCACTGAGCCACACCCCAGCCCTGGCAGATTGTTTTTTAAAGGTGCATTCATCGTAGGTGCAAAGTTTGGGGTTTTTTTGTTTTTGTCTTTTTGTTTTTTTGTTTTGTTGTTGCTGTTTGGTACTGTGGATTGAGCTCCAGGGGCACTAGACCACTGGGCCACATCCCCAGCACCCCCTTCTTTTTTTCTTAAGTTTGAGACAGGGTCTTGTTAAGTTGCTTACGGCCTCACTAAATTGCTGAGACTGGCTTTTAACTTCTAGTCCTCCTGCCTCAGCCTTCCAGGTCTCTGGGATTACAGGCATGTGCCACAATGCTTGGTACTGCAAGATATTTGGATGGTAGCCTCTTTAAGACAGCTGTGTCTAAGCTGGGCGTGATGGTGCACACCTGTAATCCCAGCAGCTCAGGAGCCTGAGGTAGGAGGATCGCAAGTTTGAGGACAGCCTCAGCAATTTAGTAAGGCCATCAGCAATTTATTGAGACCCTATCTCAAAAAATGGAAAGGGCTGGGAATGTGGCTCAGAGGCTAGGTGCCCCAGGGTTTAATCCCTGATATCAAAAAAAAAAAAAAAGACAACTGTATCTGATACATTGTTAAACTTTAACCTTTTGTCCTAAATTCAGTGATTTGTGAAACAGACATTTTCAGTCATTGAGCACTCTTGAACATCACTTTATCTAGGAATTAAGGATTGGAGATTGGAGATGGATTATAAGTAAGGATACAGATAAAAATACATGTCACTAGAGTGTTGATCATACTTAGCCTTAGGGTCAAAAAGTTTATCTTGATTCTTATAGTTCAAAAGACTATAGTTCAAATTTTATAATTGTTGTTTTATTAAATAGATATTACTGTTTAAAATGGAACTTGTTGAGTTACATTTATCAATATAGAATATGGCTGCTTAACCAATATAGTAAGAACCATGTAGGTGGGCACAGTGGCACATGCCTGTAATCCCAGCACTTTGGGAGGCTGAGACAGGAGAGTTGCGAGTTGAAAGTCACCCTCAGCAACGGCGAGGCACTAAGCAACTCAGTGAGACCTTGTCTCTAAATAAAACACAAAAAAATAGGCCTGGGGATGTGGCTCAGTGATAAGTGCCCCTGAGTTCAATCCCCAGTACCAATAAATAAATAAATAAATAAATAAATAAATAAGAACCATGTATGTAATTGTAATTTTTAATAGCCATATTTAAAAAGGTAAAAAGAAATAAGTGACTAATTGTAATAACATATTTTCTTTAATCCACATTAAAAATATCATATTAATATATAAACAATATAGAAATTGTTAATGAGTTATTTCTTTTGTGTATTTTTTTCTTGGAAATCCTCAGTGTATTTTTTTAGACACAATACCTTTATTTTATTTATTTGTTTTTATGTGGTGCTGAGGATCAAACCCAATGCCTCACACACGCCAGGCAAGTGCTCTACCACTGAGCCACAACCCCAGTCTTCTCAGTGTATTTTTGTATTTAAAGTATTTCTCAATTTGAATTAGCCACATTTTAAGTGTTTGAGAGCCACATGTGGCTAGTAGCTGTCATATTAGTTAGTGTAGATGCAGAGGTTGGTGTTTTAGTCAGCTTCTTCACTGCTGTGACCAAAAGACCTGACAGCAATAATTTGAGGAGGAGAAGTTTATTTAGGGCTTTCAGTTTCAGAGGTCTCAATCCATAAATGGCTGACTCCATTTCTCTGAGCTTGAGGTAAGGCAGAAGGGCATGACAGAGGAACACAGCTCAGGACATCACACCAGGAAGCAGAGAGAAAGAGCTCTCCTGACCACAACAAACTATAAATCCCAAAGGCATATACCCAATGACCCACCTCCTCCAGCCACACTCTACCTGCTTTCAGTTACCACTCAGTTAATCCCTATCAAGGAATTAATTCACTGATAGGGTTAAGGTCCAACCCAGTCATTTCACCTCTAAATCTTCTTTCATTGTCTCACACATAAGCTTTTAGAGGACACCTAATAGTTGAATTTTTTGTTGTCTTCAGATAAAAATAGAAATCATAATTCTTCCCAAAATTTATTAGGTTTTAGAGATGGTTATATTACTTGGTAATAAAAAGAAAGTTTTAGCTGGGCGCGGTGGCTCACGCTTGTAATCCCTGCACTTTGGGAGGCTGAGACTAGAGAATCGCAAGTTCAAAGCCAGCCTCAGCAATGGCGAGGAGCTAAGCAACTCAGTGAGACCCTGTCTCTACATAATACACAAAATAGGGCTGGAGATGTGGTTCAGTGGTTGAGTACCCCTAAGTTCAATCCCTGGTATTAAAAAAAAAAAAAAGTTTTACATGTATTAGAGCAGTTTTGATGAAAGCACATACTTTCTAGAGGAGGGTTATTAATGTTATCTTTATAAAAGATGGAACCTTGCTGTTGTAAGTAAATCAACTTAATAAATATGTTTTGTCTTAGTTTTTACTGAGATTTTTAAAGTACTTTTATATCTAGTAGCTTAAACAACTGAAGTTTTAATAACATGCTTTTTGTCTTCCATAGGAATTTTACAATGAATTGGCTCCTCTGTCAAGAGTCTCTCCAGGCACCATCTCAAGATTTTTTTTTGCGATTGACACAATCTTCTTTATTACCATTCTATATTTTAGTCTTAATAATTTGTCTTCTTTCTATGACACAAGTTATTATTAGGAGAATTAAGTAAGTTCTTCTGAGACTCAATCACACTAATATATTATGGAAATATATCAGACACATTTATTTATTTATTTAGTTAGTTAGTTAGTTAGTTACTGGGGATTGAAACAAAGGGTGCTTAACCTCTGAACCACATCCCCAGCCCTTTTTATTTTTTATTTTGAGACTGGATCTCACTAGGTTGTTTTGGGCCTTGCTAAATTTCTGAAGCTGGCTTTGAACTTGCCATCCTCATTCCTCAGCCTCCCAAGTTGCTAAGATTGTAGGCATGTGCTACCACGCCCTGCTAAAATACTTACTTTTTTTTTTTTTTTTTGGTACTGGAAATTGAACTCAGGGGCACTCGACCACTGAGCCACATCCCCAGCCCTATTTTGTATGTTATGTAGAGACAGGGTTTCACTGAGCTGCTTAGAGCCTCACCATTGCTGAGGCTGGCTTTGAACTCGCTATTCTCCTGTCTCAGCCTCCCTAGGTGCTGGGATTACAGGCTTGAGCCACCGCGCCCGGCTAAAATACTTACTTTTAATATCCTTTCTGTATGTATGTGAGTATGTTTTCTGATACTGGGGATTGAACCCAAGGCCTTGTGCATGCCCTAGGCCCAACCCCTTTATTTCCTTTTTTTAAGAGATGGGGTTTTCTGTGTTGTTCAGGCTGGCCTTGAATTCCTGGGCTCAAGTAGTTCTCTTGCCTCAGCCTCCTGAGTAGCAGGGACTACAGGTGCCTCCCACCCCGCAACATGCTCTTTATTCTGTATTTGGTTTAGAGCTTCTAATTCTGTTTTCTCTTCATTGGTCATTATTATTGATCAGAAAAACTTATGTTGAGTTTTATACACTTATATGTACAGTCTTATGGGAATAATATTTAAATAATAGGTTAAATTTTTATAGACTTATTTAGTAATTTATTCAAATTTATATTTAATGTGAGAATGATTTCTTCTACTTAATTGAAATGAACCAGTAGTATAAGTGATTTTAAGTTGTTATACTATTTAATTATTTGTTTATCATGTTTGAAAGGTTTTGTGTGTATGTGTATATATATATATATATATATATATATATTTTTTTTTTTTTTTTTTTGTACCAGGAATTGAACTCAGAGGCACTCGACCACTGAGCCACATCCTCCACCCTATTTTGTGTTTTATTAAGAGACAGTCTCACTGAGTTGCTTAGCGCCTTGCCTTTGCTGAGGTTGGCTTTGAGCTCTCAGTCCTCCTGCATCAGCCTCCTGAGCTGCTGGGATTATAGGCATGCGCCACTATGCCTGATTTCTTGATCTTAAGATCTTATTTATATTGTTATTTAACTGTATTGGTTTAGTAATTATTAGTTGAGTCATAATTGATCTTGGAAAAGGAACCTAAAATTCATATATAGTTTGAAAATTTATACACAGTCTTTACAGAGTGAGTTGTCTTCAAGCTCTAAAAGACATTAGTGGGCTGGGATTGTGGCTCAGTGGTAGAGCGCTTGCCTCGCATGCATGAGGCACTGGGTTCGATCCTCAGCACCACATAAAAATAAAAATAAAATAAAGATATTGTGTCCATCTACAACTAAAAAAATATTTAAAAAAAGAGACATTAGCAAAGGCTTGGAGATACATGCTAGGTATTTGACTAGCAGAATAGACTTTCAAATTTTAAGAGCCATCTTTGTTTTGTTTGTTTTTTGTGATACTGCGGATTGATCCCACGGATGCTCTACTTTTACTTTTTATTTTGAGACGAGGTCTCGCCTATTTTGAGAGAGGGTCTCACTGAGTTGCAGAGGGTGGCTTCAAACTTGTGATCCTCGTGCCTCAGCCTCCCAAATTGCTGGCACTACAGGTGTGCACCCCTGCACCTAGCCACCTATATTTTTTTATAAAAAGTTTAAAATTTCAGGTATGGCTTTCAAAGATGATAAACAGTGCATCTTTGATTTTTCAAATATATATTCTGAAGGTATTAAAAAATACATTTTGTTTCTATAGTGGTAAATCCCTGAAAGAAACTGTTGCTCTCGAAGATGGACGAATTGGAGAAAGGCCAGAAATAATTTATCATGTAATTCACACTATTTTATTGGGTTCTCTTGCAATGGTTATAGAGGGGTAAGTGTACTTTATCTGTTTTTTGTGAGGATTGTTCTTTCTAATGGTAATAAGTGGGTACATTCAAGAATACATTTATAAAACTCTGAAATAACATAAAATCTATAAAAATTTCTTAATGTAACTGGAGTTTACAGTGATCTTTATGGTACAGTAAACTGATGTTTTATTATTCACTGATATGTTCAAAAAAATCATTGAATGTTGCAAGGTCCTTGAATTGTGCTAGGTGCTGGAGGCATGGTAGTAAGCAAAAGTGGACCCACTGTCTCGAACCTTATATCCTAATGGAGGTGAAAGATGTTAATCATATAAAATTTTAAATTATAACATAATGATTAAAGGGAAGGTAAATGGTGATGTGAGAACACTGAAAAAAAAAAACAGAATTTGGCTTGAAAATATTAGAAAGGCTCTCAGAGAAAGATGCTTGAGTTGAGTGAATTTGGTAAATAGAAGAGGGAAGAGTATTCCAGGTAGAGGGAATGGCATATGCCAAACTTTGCAGTGGCACATTTTTGGGAGAGATGACAAGGGGCTCAGTGTGGCTGAAGTGCAGTGAGTTTGTAGTAGGACTTGTTGAGGACTTTAGGGTTATTATTTGTTTATTTTGTCCTTTTATTCTCCTCATTTTTTAAAAAAAAATTTCTTTTAAATGGCAAATGAACCCTTAGTACAGGTGGGATTCCATTTAATGTTCAATAAGATAGAATATTTCTTTCTTTTTTGGGGGGTGGGGGTACTGAGGATTGAACTCAGGGGCATTTGGCCACTTAACCACATCCTCAGTCCTTTTTGTATTTTATTTAGAGACAGGGTTTCACTGAGTTGCTTAGCACCTCACCATTGCTGAGGCTGGCTTTGAACTTGTGATCCTCTCATCTCAGCCTCCCAAGCCACTGGGATTACAGGCGTGTGCCACTGTGCCCAGCAAGATAGAATATTTCCATTTCATTTGCTTGATAATTTTAATATTCTGTGTACCTTCATGAATTTGTTAAGGCAAATCAGTATCTATATGCCATCATATGACACTTAATATCTGGGTGTATCTTAAGAAATGCATTGTTACATTGTGCAAACTTCATAGAGTGTGCTTATACAACCTAAGACTAGTGTAACTTCTCTAGGTGATATATTATTGGACCACTGTCATATATACGTAGTCCATCATCGACCAAAGCATCATTATGCAACATGTGACTGTATTAATATTCATATATGTTATGTCATAGTTATTAGGGGTTTGATTGCTTGAAACATATCTCACACTATTTTTAAATCTTAATTTTCAAACTCCTCTTATTCCTGCTTCTATTAAAAATCACATTGACTTGTTAATAAATTTAATTAAAACATATTGAATGATCAGGGTGCAGTGGTACACGCCTGTAATCTCAGCCACCTGGGAGACTGAAGCAATAGAATCACAAGTTCAAGGCCAACCTCAGGAATTTAGCGAGACCCGTCTCAAAATTTAAAAAGGCTGGGTATATAACTCAGTAGTAGAGTGCCCCTGGGTTCAATCCCTAGGAAACAAAAAGAACATACTCACTGAGCAGAAGTTTTTAGATTTCCAATAAAAGTCACTCTTAGCATTGGTGAGAGATCTAAAAATAAAATATATAAGATGGGATTCCTCTTTTCCAGAAACTCACAGTCTAGGAGGGTAAACGCAGCATTCAGGAGTCCCTATATCAACCCTTACTTCTGATACCAACTACAATTGTGGGTTCCCAAAAACTACTTTCAGGTTCAATAACTCACTAAGACTCACAGAACTCAGAAAAGTTATTATATTCATTGTTATGGTTTATTACAGCAAAACGATAAAGATTACAGTCATTCAGAGGAAAGAGGCATATAGGATAGGATCCAGGAGACACCAGAGCACAGAACACTAGTTGTCATCTTCTAGTGAAGTTGTTCAGACTTTGCCTGTTTATCTCAGGAATAATGCATGGCATTATACACAAAGTATTGTCTATCAAGGAAACTCAGCTGAGCCATTGTTCAGTTTTTATTGGGGCTTAGTCACATAATGTGATTGACTGCCTGTGTGGCTGACCAGAACTTCTAGTCCCTCCAGAGATTGAACTGATACTGTGTGGCCTAAGGCCCCCACCATAAATCACATTGTTAGCATAAACTCCCAGGTATAACCCAACATCCCAGTTAAACAGAGATACTCTAAGCAAACAAGAGGTTAGTTACCTCCTAGGGGTGGAAGGCAACAGATCTCTTCTTCGGGTAAATTAAATCCTCTACTAGCACAGTAAGAAGCATGAAAATAAATATAAAGAAAGAATACATGAGGCTTTTGGCATATTAATTAGAGTTTGTTATTCTCAAATTGTAATTCATACCAGAACATCTCATTCCTTTGTTTCTTTTTTTTTTTTTCTGCAATGTTGGATTGAACCTAGGGCCTCTCGAGCATGTTAGCTAGTTCTACCACTGGGCTATACCCACAGCCCTCATCTTTTTTTAAAATGAAAGAGGAAAATGTTACCATCTTTAGAAATTTCTAGCCTTTGTAAAATAGGGACGGGTCTCACTGTGTTGCCCAAGTTGGCCCAAACTCTTGGGCCCCAAACTCAAGTTATCTTCCTCTCTCAGCCTCCCAAGTAGCTGGGATGACAGGTGCTGCCATACTAGGCTACACTAATGACTTTTGAACAGAAAATATCTTAACAGTTGTTTGAAAAAGATTCATCCAGCATTTCGATGAATTGGAAGACAGTATAAAGATAAAAGATAGGAATATTATGTATCCAGGAGCAGTGGTGCATGCCTGTAATCCCAGCACTTTGGGAGGCTGAGACAGGAGAATTGCGAGTTGAAAGCCAGCCTCACCAATGGCAAGGCAATAAATAACTCAGTGAGATGCTACCTCTAAATAAAACACAAAATAGTGCTGAGGATATGGCTCAGTGGTTGAGTGCCCCTGAGTTCAATCCCCAGTACCAAAAAAAAAAAAAAGATAGGAATGTTACTATTACAATAAAAAGGTATGGAAGGGAAGGATACCTTCACTTCCATGGAGTTGGCACCAATGGACTAATCTCTAGAGCAGAGATACATTGTGTTCCAAGGGATGTTGTATGCATATAACTCAGTGTGAATGATGCCCTCTGTTGCTGTCAAACAACCCAAGTATTGATTCTGGCTAACTGGAAGAACAGGTTGATATTTCCAGAAATGGTGCAGTTGGGAGGAGATACTGGTTGAATAAATGTATGTAGTTTTTGTCTACCAGTATGTATTCTACGTATGTCTGCTACTTCTCTCAAGGCCTGGGTTATGATTCACTTTTTGTGTGTGTGCAGTGCTTGGGATTGAACCCAGACCTCACTCATGCTAGGCAAGTCCTTTACCATTGAGCTACACCCTCAACACAGGATTCACTTTTTAAAAATCCTTCATTTAACTATATTCATCTCAAATTAGTTATTTCACTTTTACCTAACCCTAGACTTTGTGTAAATTTTCTTATGCCTATTGCCTATTTGCTTCCTCTATTTTTTTCATATATATATATTTTTTTTTTTAATTGGTGCACTATAGTTATACATACCCCTGCTTGGTTTCATTCCATCTTGAGAAAGAGTTCCTTGAGAGCTGTATCTGTAACTTGTTTTTCTTATGTTCTGTTACTTTGGTTAGCTTATAGTACATGATCAATCAATGTTTATTATTAAATAAATGAATTTTTTTTATTTCATAGTTTTGCTGTTTTACAAAACCATGGTAGTTGACCTCACATTCTTCTAGTCTTATATGAGTTTAACACCAACAAATATTTCATGGAAGGATCTTGCTGTTCTCCTTAGCATTAATTACCAAAGTTATACTCTAGCTCTTCCTCTTCCATCTTCAGTTTTTCCCATTTCCTCTGAAGACAGGCTCTTTTTGTTTTGTTTTCTTTTGAGGGGGAGAGGGATGCCAGGGATTGAACTCTGGGGCACTCAACTACTGAGCTACATCCCAGCCCTATTTGGTATTTTATTTAGAGACAGGCTCTTACTGAGTTGCTTAGCACTTCACTTTTGCTGAGGCTGGCTTTGAACTTGCAATCCTCTTGCCTCAGCCTCCTGAGCTGCTGAGATTACAGGCATGCACCATTGCACCTGGCTCTTTTTGTTTTCTTTACCACCTACAACATAAAGTAATATACTTTCTTTTATTTATACAAGTTCATTTTTTGTACACCTGTTTTTAATCTTTTTTTATTTAAGAGCCTTATTATGAGTCATTGGAGGTTTTGTTTTGTTTTTTAGTACTAGAGACAACTCAGAGAATGAGATATATCTTCAGCTCTTTTTGTTTTTCATTTTGAGACAAGGTCTTGCTAAGTTACCAAGGCTAACCTCAAACTTGTGATCTGCCTGCTTCAGCCCCCCTCAGTAGCTGGGATTATAGGCATATACCACTGCAGCCAGTATAGATCCTTTCTTTTTAAAAAAATTAATCTCAAAAGTAGCGATGTAGACTATAATAAACTCAAATAATATAGAAATATATGAAGTAAAATATTAAAATCCTACTTCCAGGCATTATACCATATATATACATTTAACAAAAGAAAAAAGCCAAGTGCGGGCACGGTGGCACACACCTATAATCCCAACTCGGAAGGCTGAGGCGGGAGGATTGTGAGTTCAAACCTAGCCTCACAATTTAGCAGGCCCTAAGCAACTCAGCGAGACCCTATCTCTAATAAAATATAAAAAAGGGCTAGGAATGTGGCTTGGTTGTTAAGCACCCCTGGTTTCAATGGCTGTTATGAGGGAAGGGGGAAGCAAAAAACTAAAACACTACACATGAAGATTTTCATTTTGCTCTTTTTTTTTATTATTTATATCTACTGAAGGACAGGATTTTTCTAAATTTTCTATTAAAACAATAGCATATGCTACACTAAAAACTGCTGCACATATATCTTTATATACTTTTGCAAGTATGTCTATAGGCTAGATTACAGAAATGGCATTGCCTATCTTAGGTTACTTTACATTTTTATAGGTTCTAGTGAATTTCTTTCTGAGAAGTAAGAGGTATATTCTCTCTAGGAGTACAGTTTTGTTACACTTGCATCAATATGGATGCTTTTATTTTATCCTCATTTGGTAACTCACATGTTTTATTATGTAAGAACTGAGTAACAATCTGTCAATTCTCAGCACCACACATAAATAAATAAATAGATAAATAAATAAATAAATATCCATTAACAACTAAAAAAATTTTTTTTTCTTTTTTTGGCACTGGGAATTGAACCCTGTGTTGCCTTACTACCAAGATATATCCCCTGCCCTTTTTATTTTTGTTATTTTGAGTAAGGGTCTCACTAAGTTGCTTAGGGCCTCACTAAGTTGCTGAGCCTGGCCTTGAGATCTTCCTGCCTCAGCTTCCAAGTTGCTAGAATTATAGATGTGTGCCATAACACCTGTGCTGACTAAGCTTCTTCATTCTCCCTTAATGTTTTGGTATTTTTGTGGTAATTGGAAAGAACTGTCAGATGATGATGATTGTGGGATGTCTTATATGTTACTCTTTTTTTTCTAGCCTGAAATATATTTGGACTCCTTATGTGTGCATGTTAGCAGCATTTGGTGTATGTTCTCCTGAACTTTGGATGACACTTTTCAAGTGGCTTCGATTAAGAACTGTTCACCCAATATTGTTGGTAAGCCATTGTTACTTTGTATTAAATAACTTGTTTCTTTTCCAGTTATGTATTATTAAATGCTAATAAATAGAAACACATTGAATACAATCCAGTATAGCCTGGATAAGTCACATAATGACTTCCAGGTGAAAGAATAGGTCCTATGAAAGACATTTTTTAATAATTTCTGATTGTAAAATCAATGCATTTCAGTCTATACAACTTAAAAAATACAAGGTAAAAATTGAAATGAACCAATATAATGAGAAGCCATTAGGAATTATTTTTTTCTCTTTTTTCTCTAACTGCTCTTGAGCTGAAAGGAATTAAATTTTTAAAATTTATTTATTTATTGTTGTGGTATTGATATTGAACTTAGAGTCTCACACACATTAGGCAAGCACTCTACTTCTGAGCAACTATATCCTCAACATCCTCAGCCTTTATTTATTTATTTATTTAATTTTTTGGACACAGCTTTTCTAAGTTTCCCAGGCTGGCCTCAACTTTCCAAGTAGCTGGGATTACAGGTGTGTGCCACCATGCTGTACTCAAAAAAAAATTGAAGGTAATGTAGTGGTGGTCTTTATTTTATTTTTAAGAGACAGAGTCTTGCTATGTTGCCTAGACTGGCTCTAAACTCTTGGTATCAGTTGGTTTTCCTGCCTTAGCCTCCCAAAGAGCAGAACTACAGGTGCACACCATGATACCTGCCTTTAATTTGTATAAGATCTTTTTTGGATTGATTTAGAACTATGGTATATTTTTTATTCTACCAAAACATTTTCATCGTGCATGCTATATGCTTAGCAAAAGAAATAAAGATAAAGCAGTTAGCTTGAGACTCTTGGTTCTATCCCCAGCATCACACTATCCCAAGTATTCATAGGGTGCTATTAGAACATAGAGAAGGGCTATTTATTTCATTTATTTTTAGGGATTCAAAGGTGACTTTCCAATTGAAATTTGAAAGATGATGAGTTATGAGGCAAATGAAGAAAGAAAGAAAAGATATTCATGGTAGAAGGAATAAACAGAGGAAGGTAAAGAACACGATGCATTCAAAAGAAATAAACAGAGGCAAAAAAGTTGGTCTTCTTGACACAAAGCATAAGGTAGGGGTGGTCAAATGATGGGGTTATGGTGGCCTCCATTGTCATACCATAGAGCTTGGTCTTCAATGGGCAGTGGGAAGGCTTTGAGATTTTTATGTCTCATAAGGAGTAAGAGTCAAATTTATATTTTGTATTAGCTCACTCTTAAAATTCTTTAAAGGATAGTCTTAAAGGCCATGTGGATGAAAGTAAGACAGGTGTCAATTTATTGAATGCTCACTATGTGTCAGATTCTGTTTTGAAGCATTTCATGTGGTATTCAGTGCTAGGTTTTATTATCTCTCTAGAGAAAGAAACTAAAGCTAAATTGGTTAAATAACTTGTTTAAGATAGTATAGCTTTTATATGTGAAAACCATGATTCACATCCAGGTTTTTCGGACTCCAAAACCTATTTGAGAGCTGGTTATGGTGGCACATGTCTATAATCCTAGCAATTCATTAGGCTGAGGAAGGAGGATCACAAGTTTGAGGTCTAGCCTCAGCATTTAGCAAGGCCCTAAGCAACTTAAAATTTAAAACAAATAAGTAAAAAGGGGTAGTGATATAGCTCAGTGGTAAAGTGTCCCAGGTTTAAGCAGTGGTACAAAAAAAAATGTCTTGCCACATTGACAAAAGAAAAATACTGTGCTATATTAGAGTGAAAAAAAATAGTTAGAAAAAGGCTAATCAAAGACTCAGTACTTGATTAAGTATTGGGGGAATGAGCTGGGCGGGGTGGCACATGCCTGTAATCCTAGCAGTTCAGGAAGCTAAGGCAGGAGGATTGCAAGTTCAAGGCCAGCCTCAGGAATTTTTGCAAGTCCCTAAGCAATTTTAGTGAGACCCTGTCTCAAAAATAAAAAAATAAAAAAGTCTGGGGATGTGGCTCACTAGTAAAGCACCCTGGGTTAAATCCCTGGGACCAAAAAAAAAAAAAAGTATGAGAATGAGAAAAAGATAAAAATCATGATATTTTCTAGGTTTCTGGTTTGTATGACTGTGGATCATGATTCATTAGGTTAACAAAAGACAAGGACAATAGAAGAAGTGGTTTTGGCAGGAAGATAAGTTATGTTTAATAATAATCATGTTTTATTTTGCCAGTCTTATTCCCAGAATTTATACATTTTTATTTTAAACACAGTAGCTTATTAATACATTTATTAGCTATTTTTTGTTATTTCATTGTGTTGTTTTCCCCTTGGTGCTGGGGATTGAACCCAGGGGCTTTTTAACACTGAGCCACATCCCCAGTCCTAGCCCCGCTTTTTTTGAAACAGGGTCTTACTAAGTTGCTGAGGCTGGCCTGGAACTTGTGTTCTCCCTGCCTCGGCTTCCCAAGTTGCATAATATTACAGGCATGTGCCACCATGCCCAGCTCATTGTCTTCTTGTAATTGTTGTTAGCTTTTCATGTAGCAGTTCAGAGTTCCTTGCAGACTCTCAATGGCATAAGTCCCTGGACAATTTTCAAATTTTGATTCTCTCTTTGAAATATTATTATGAACATTGCTTTTTTGATGCTCTGCTATAAATTTATGTAGTAAATACATATGTCTCACTTTATCTCCTGGTTAATATGTTGGAAAATCATTAATTATCCCTCATCTCACTTTGTGAACTGGCTTCACTTTCTGTTGTTGGAATTTTTATAACTATAAGGATATTGAGTTGGTCATAGAGTCATTTCTATTATCTCTAAAGTATATTTACCCATAACCCTTTTTGCTTTGATATTTCAGGCTCTTATTCTGAGCATGGCTGTGCCCACCATAATAGGTCTCAGTTTATGGAAAGAGGTAAGAAAACCAGAAGCTTAGATTACTAAAATATACAAGGTAATGGTTTTTTTTTTTTTTTTTGGTACCAGGACTTAAACCCAGGGGCGCACATCCCCAGCCCTTTTCTTTCTTTCTTTCTTTTTTTTTTTTTGAGACAGGGTCTAGCTTAGTTGCTTGTGGCCCTGCCAAGTTGCTAAGGCTGGCTTTGAACTTGTGATCCTCTTGCCTTGGCCTCCCAAGCTGCTGGGATTACAGGTATATGCCACCATGCCTGGCTGGTAATGATAAATTATATATGTGGGTAGGAAATTTTTATCAAGATATTATTCTAAGATGGACATGGTGGCAAATTCCAGTAATCCCAGCAACTTGGAAAGATTGAGGCAAGAGGACAAATCCAAGGTCAGCCTCAGCAAATTAGTAAAGGCTTACAAAACTTAGGGAGACCTTGTTTCAAAATAAAACATAAGAACTGGGGATGTAGCCCAGTATTACAGTCCTCCTGGGTTAAATCTCTGGTACAAATTAAAAAACTAACAAAATGTGATATTGTTACTAATGCCTGATTTTTTTTCAAATTATGATAGAATACCCAAAACGTTTTTAGAATGCCATGTAATATTGTTTTCTGTAGTCTAGTAAGATTGTAATTCAGTATGTAATTGGCAAAGGGAATTGCTGAATAGGTCTTAATGTTTAAAAATATTCCTTTCATTTTAATATCTGTAATATAATATAAATTTTTTGGTTTATCATAATGTAGCATGAAACTGTTTGCCAGTAAACCTGCAAATTATTTGACAAATTTGTTCACTTGTTTAGTATGTGTGCATAAAATACAGAATTGATGATTACTTGTTTGGTATTGATAAAATTATTTATTGAGTCTAGGCAATAAATCAACCATAAGATAATTATTTGGATTAAGAAAAATGAGCAGATCACTGAAAGAAGGCAAGAGATTGATGTCATTTTTGTCATGAAAACATCATTGTATTATTTGCCTCAAATTACTCTTTTAGTCTTTTTGAGATACTTTGGAGCAATTGTAAACTTTCTAGTTACTTATGCCTTTTGGGGATTTGTTTTGCATTTCAGTTTTTTCCAAGATTAATGACAGAATTAACGGAACTACAGGAATTCTATGACCCAGATACAGTGGAACTCATGACCTGGATAAAGTAAGAATTGAACTACCCAAGACTGTTGTTAAATGATTAACTAATTGTTGCATGCTATCTAATGGATTTAGGAGAAATAACGAATTAATTAATACTTTTCTATTTGTCATAAAACTCAGCAATTTATCATCATGTTTTTTAGGCATACTTAGTGTTGATTGGACTTTGTAATTCTATTTTCTAATGAAACTTACCTCTGTAGACTTGAAAATACAACGTTGATAAGTGAGATTAGAGACTTCCATCAATAAACACCTAGAAATACGGAATAAAAAGGAACAGATATCCTTTTATTTAAACATTTTTAAATAAAATGTTTAGACACATCAAGAAAATGCTTCTTTTGGGGCTGGGGTTGTGGCTCAGTGGTAGAGCACTTGCCTAGTATGTATGAGGCACTGGGTTCAATTCTCAGCACCACGTATAAATGAATTAATGAAATAAAGGTCCATCAACAACTAAAATATATTAAGAAAAAAAAAAAAGAAAATGCTTCTTTTACTGTTGACTGGAGGTGAATGAACAATAAATTGCTAGTCTTAGTTACCAAAAGGTTTATATTTTAATGCCTAAGCAGGACAAGTGGTGTGGTCTTGGCCTCTAGAAGCAGAGAACTGGATTTGAGAGCCCCCTTAACACAGGTATATATAACCCAGGGACTCTTAAAAGGTTACACTGTCAGTGAAAGACTCTTGTTATTACAAGAATTTTGTTATTACAAAATATCCACCAAGTGATAGAAAAAGAAAAGTCTCTCTCTCTCTCTCTCTCTCTCTCTCGGCTTTAACTCTTGGTCAAAAAAAATTCCCTTCTATATTTGTAGCACTGGATCTGAATTCATATAGACTTGTAGTTTGAAATTATATTTTTCTAGTCCAGGAAACCTCAATCAAGGAATCGGCATTGCCGGGTACGGTAGAGCACGCCTATAATCCCAGCACTTTCGGAGGCTGAGACTGGAGAATTGCGAGTTCAAAGCCAGCCTCAGCAACGGCGAGGCGCTAAGCAACTCAGTGAGACCGTCACTAAATAAAACACAAAATAGGTCTGAGGATGTGGCTCAGTGGTCGAGTACCCCTGAGTTCAATCCCTGGTACCAAAAAAAAAAGAAGAAGAAGAAGAAAAAGAAATTGGCATTAAAATTGGTACTGGAGTGCCAGGCGCAGCACATGATATGCACCTATGATTCCAGGGATTCTGGAAGCTGAGGTGGTTCAAATCACAGGTTCACAGTCTCAGCAAATTAGCAAGACCCTGTCTCAAAATCAAAAAATAAAAAGGACAGGGGGATGTGACTCAGTGGTTAAACATGCCTGGGCTCAATAATAATCCTCAGTTCAAAAAAAAAAAGTGGTCCTGGGTTTGGCTACGATATCTGATACATCCTCAACTCAATCTACATAGAATGTCATGATGTTTCATAAAGGTGAGCTCTAAAATTACAAAACACATGAGGTGACAATTCAACACAGCAAGTATCAGCTAATATTTGTGATAAACAGCAGCATTAGAACTCTGCCAATTTCTGAAAATAAAATTTGTGTCATTTATGGTGTTTGCTGTGTAACAAACTGCCACAAAACTTCTTGGCTTATAAGCAATAAACATTTATTATTTGGCACAATTTTCAGAGTTAGCAGGTGGTAACAGTGGAGAGGTTTCTCCTGGTCTGGGCCAGCTCAGGTGAAACTGGATAATCTGGTATGACGTCTTTCATATGTCTGGTGTTAACTAGGCTGAAGAGATCAAATTAATTTGGCCATATGTCTAGTGGATTAGGATGAGCTTGTTCATAAGGTAGTAGTTGTAGCGTTACCAAGAGCAACAAGAAAGGGAAGTTTTAGTGTCAAATGTGTTTTATTTATTTATTTTTTTTAATTTTTTTTTTTTTTTTAGTTGTAGATGGACACTATGTCTTTATTTTATTGCTTTGTATGTGGTGCTGAGGATCGAACCCAGGGCCTCACGCATGCGAGGCAAGCGCTCTACCGCTGAGCTACAATCCCAGCCCGTCAAATGTGTTTTAAATGTGTACCTGCTTTGTTATTTTCCAGCTGGCTAAAGCAAATCATATGACCAAAACCAACATTCCCTTCATGATCAGTGGCTGTAGGAAGAGGATTTGTTATGTCCATTTTTGTAATCAGTCTATCCCATGGTTAGAAGCTATAAAATAATTACATTGAAATTATTAAAGATGTAAACAAAGAAATAAACATATCAAAAAGGAATGAAGCCGGGCGCGGTGGATCAAGCCTGTAATCCCAGCACGTAGGGAGGCTGAGACAGGAGAATCGCGAGTTCAAAGCCAGCCTCAGCAACAGCGAGGTGCTACGCAACTCAGTGAGACCCTGTCTCTACATAAAACACAAAATAGGGCTGGGGATATAGCTCAGTGGTTGAGTGCCCCTGAGTTCAATCCCCAGTACCAAAAGGAATGAGCCGGGTGCAGTGGCGCAAGCCTGCAATCCCAGCACTTAGGGAGGCTGAGACAGGAGAATTGTGAGTTCAAAGCCAGCCTCAGCAACAGCAAGGCGCTAAGCAACTCAGTGAGACCCTGTCTCTACATAAAACACAAAAAATAGGGCTGGAGATGTGGCTCAGTGGTCGAGTACCCCTGAGTTCAAACCCGGTACCAAAAAAAGGAATGAAATCCTGAAAAAAGGCCAGGAAATATGTGGAAAAAAGACAAAAGATGTTTCTAGAAATAAAGAATCAGCTTATAGAATAAGTATATAGAAATGAGAATAGGTCTTTATAATGTCTTATTACTGTAAAGATTCTCTTTGTATATATAAACATTTTCTTTTTCCTTTTTGGTACTAGGGATTGAACTTGGGTGCTTAACCACTGAGCCAACCCTTTTTTGTATTTTATTTAGAGACAGGGTCTCACTAAGTTGCTTAGGGTCTCACTGAGTTGCTGAGGCTGGATTTTAACTCTCTATCCTCCTGTCTCAACCTACCAAATTGCTGAGATTATAGGTGGCCTGGCAAAAATTGTTTTCTTTAAATCACCTTTAACTATTGCTCATTAATACTTTTTTATGAATTGTATTTACAATGAGGGTGCACTGACTGTACACTCTTGTGCTGTCATTAACAAAAGAGGAACTCACATCTATGTGTGTGATTTACCGTAATATTTACAAAAATATAACGAAAGCATGGACAAGTGGACATTTTTCTGTGGTGTAATTGTTTTGTTTAACATGTATTTCCTCACTAATGAGTTCTCCCTAAGCACAGTGGCCAGGTGCCATTTCTTTATTTTTCAGAGCTTCATACTATGTCTAGAACATAGGTAGGTGCTGAATGTTGAATACATGAAGTGAATAAATAAATGAAGGCAGGGCTGCGGGTACAGCTCAATGGTAGACCACTTGTCTACCATGTGTGAGGCCCTAGGTTTGATTATCAGCACTGCAAAAATAAAGTAAATACATGCACATGTGCATGCATTAGAGCAGCCATTTAGGACCTGTTTGTAGGTTTCCCACCTTTGAAGTATCATCTGTCTGGCCTTTGGACTCTGATTCAGGTTGGAGAGGTCCTACATGTGTTAACTGGAATCAGGTACATGGGTAAAAACAGGGAAAGGAGTAGGAATGTAGATGAATCTGGAAGGAGTTGTTGTAGTTAATGTTTGCAAAAGATAAATTTGAGAATTTATAGTGTTACCACTGGATTATCTACCTAAAATATTATATTCTTGTCACTATCCATTTCTTCTGGATCATCTTTTAAAATTTTTTTTTTATCTTTGTTTTGTTCATTTATTGTTTTTATGTGGTGCTGAACCCAGTGCCTCACATATGCGAGGCAAGCACTCTACCACTGAGCCACAACCCCAGCCCCTATTCTGGATTATCTTTTAATAGCATTATTGCCATCTGACATGACTTTATTTTTATTGTCTCCCCCTTCTTTTTGTTAAAAAAAAAAATCCTATATTTAAGTATTCAAAACAGTTGTTGGCATATTGTAGATGCTGAGTTTTTTTTAATGAAATCATAAATGAAATGAAAACTGATACAGAAATTTAAGTGTTATACATTGTAAGTTATTTGGTATTTCAGAGTTGATATAAATCAATGATCTTAATAGTATACTTAGCTTTTTATTGTGTGAATCTTTTGGTTCTTTGCAGAAGGCAAGCTCCAATTGCAGCTGTGTTTGCAGGGAGTCCACAGTTAATGGGTGCAATTAAATTATGCACTGGATGGATGGTAACAAGCTTGCCTCTTTACAATGACGACGATCTCCTCAAGAGAAATGAAAATGTAAGACATTTTAAATTTGATATTTGAGTGTTTTTTATAACAGTTTATATTTTCTATAGTTCTATAGTGATACCTATGATCCTAGTTAGCTAGGAAAATACAAATAATTTTAAAAGAGTTAATTAGCTTTAGTTTTTTGTTGTTGTTGATGTTTTGGTACCAGGGATTGAACTCAGAGGGCACTCAACCAGTGAACGACATCTGCAGCATTATTTTGTGTTTTATTTAGAGATAGGGTCTCACTGAGTTGCTTAGCACCTCGCCGTTGCTCAGGCTGGCTATGAACTTGCAATTCTCCTGTCTCAGCCTCCCAAAGTGCTGGGATTACAGGTGTGTGCCACCATGCCTGGCCTAGCTTTAGTTTTTCAAAGCTGTATAATACATATTAAGGGAACTGACATTATATTTCAGAAAGGGAAACTTTTTTTGGAAAATGTCTTTGTTCTCTGTCTGGGTGTGGTGATACACACTTGTAATCCCAAGTACTAGAGAGACAAGAGGATTGCAAGTTTGAGGCTAGCTTCAGTAATTTAGCTGGGCCCTAAGCAACTTAACAAGACCATCTCTCAAAATTAAAACTAAAAAGAACAGGATATAACTCAATAGTAAACCTCCCCTCCCCTGGGTTCAATCCCTAGCACCAAAAAAATATATATATATTGTTCCCAAATTGTTGAAGGAAAGCTTTCAATTAATGTCTCGAAATACTTTGTTTTCCCAAGCCAAAATCTTGTTATTGATTATAAAAAAACTAATTATTTTTTTAGTATGGGCTTTTATTAAAAATTCAGTATAATATTAGAATGGCATCTAATTAATTGTAATTTAAACAGTGTATTTTTTCCATATTTTTATTGTTGCATTATAGTTGTACATAATAGTGGGATTTATTTTTATATATTTGTGCATACACACAATATAACAATATAAATTGCCCAGTATCATTTCCCAGTATTTCTCCTTTCCTTTCCTTTCTCTCTCCCACTGGGAGCATATATTGTTTTGAATGTTTGTTATAGTTTTAGTTTTTTTGGGGGGTGGGGTGGGGTACCGGGGATGGAACTCAGGGGCACTTGACCATTGAGCCGCATCCCCAGCCCTATTTTGTGTTTTATGTAGAGACAGGGTCTCACTGAGTTGCCTAGTGCCTGGCTTTTGCTGAGGCTGGCTTTGAACTCGCGATTCTCCAGTCTCAGCCTCCCTAAGTGCTGGGATTACAGGCGTGCATCACCATGCCCAGCTGGCTTTGAACTCTTTATCCTTCTGCCTCAGCTTCCTGAGCTGCTCAGATTACAGGCGTGCACCACTGCCCCTGGCTTGGATGTTTGTTATAGTTTTAAATGACAATTTTATATCTGAAACTGAACCTGGATTCCAAGTATTCTGTTTCTGAGTTTCAGAAAATTTCATATAGTTTGTAAGGACTAAGGAAGTAGTATGAAGTATAAGCAACAGAGAGTATAAGAATGTAGACCGTGGAATTAGAATTGGACTCAAAAACTCATTTTCCCACATACTAGTTTTGGAACCTTGTGTATGCTACTGAATCTGGAAATATTAGTTTTCACCTCTTATTTGTCAGAATTAAATGAGATGATGTGTTATATATTTAAAGTTTGCTTTTATTTTGTTATGTACTATTATAATTTACATGTACACAATGTATATGTGTATATACATGTACACAAATTACAAAGTTCTGCTTATAGAAATCTTTTTTTCTTTTTCTTTTTTTTTGGTACCAGGGATTGAACTCAGGGGCACTCAACCACTGCGCCACATCCCCAGTCCTATTTTGTGTTTTATGTAGAGACAGGGTCTCACTGAGTTGCTTAGTGCCTCGCCGTTGGTGAGGCTGGCTTTGAACTCATGATCCTCCTGTCTCAGCCTCCCAAAGTGCCAAGATTACAAGTGTGCACCACTACGCCCGGCTTGCTTATAGAAATCTTAAGAATTTATCATAAAGGTCATTTGCCTTGATTTGAGCCTTATGATTGATTCCAGGCTAAAAAACTAACACAAGCGAAGAATTTTTTATTTTTTTTGTACTGGGGATTGAACCCAGGGGTGCTTAACCACTAAGCTACACTCCTAGCCCTTATTATTTTTTATTTTGAGACAGGGTCTTACTAAGTTGCTTAGGCCTTCCTAAGTTGTTGTTGCTGGCCTTGAACTTGTGATTCTCCTGCCTTAGCCTGCAGAATCACTGGGTTTAGAGGCATGTCACTGCACCTGGCATAAGTCAAAAAAAATTATATGGCCATGAAATTAGAAAATAAAATGAGGCCAGATTCTAGAGGGCCTGCAATGTCATGCTGTAAAATTTAGACTTATTGTTCTTATTCTTGAGGCTGTTGGAGACATGAAAGACATTTAATAAGTTTGACAGTGGAATGATTAGGTCTGTTTTAGAGAGTTAATTATGGTCACAGCTGAGAAAGCAAATTGAAGCAGGCATAGAAAAGATCAAAGATTAGATCTACCTGAGGGCGATTTGCCTGAGAGGCAACAGCCATCTCTGATTAATATTTTCTGTACTTCAAAGATGTAGAATTGTTTAGGCAGAATAGAGACAACATATTCCTGAACTTTATTTATTTTTTTGGTGCTGGAGATTGAACTCAGGGGTGCTCGACCACTGAGCCACATCCTCAGCCCTATTTTGTGTTTTATGTAGAGACAGGGTCTCACTGAGTTGCTTAGCACCTAGCCGTTGCTGAGGCTGGCTTTGAACTCGTGATTCTCCTGTTTCAGCCTCCCAAAGTGCTGAGATTACAGGTGTGCGCCACCACACTTGGCTTTGAACTTTATTTTTTTGTAGACTTGAAAGAACCATCTCTATGATTCTTGCTTTTGCTTTTTTTTTTTTTTTTTGGTGCTGAGGATTGAACTCATGAGTACTTGACCACTGAGCCACATCTCCAGCCCATTTTGTGTTTTATACGGAGACAAAGTCTCACTCGCTGTCTCCCTCACTGAGTTGCTTAGCACCTTGCCGTTGCTGAGACTGGCTTTGAACTCGCAATTCTCCTGTCTCAGTCCCGCAAAGTGTTGGCATTACAGGCGTGTGCCACCATGCCCGGCTTGCTTTTGCTTTTTTTTTTTTTTTTTTTCAGTTGTAGATGGACGTCTTTATTTTATTGCTTTGTATGTGGTGCTGAAGATCGAACCCAGGGCCTCACGCATGCAAGGCAAGTGCTCTACCGCTGAGCTACAGTCCCAGCCCCTTGCTTTTGCTGTTGATGGTACTTATTCCTAAAATGGAATTTCAGAATTGCTTGTAATTAAGAGTTAAATTAAACATTTTAGGCTGGGATTGTGGCTCAGCGATAGAGCGCTTGCCTTGCATGCATGGGGCCCTGGGTTCGATCCTCAGCACCCCACATACAAAGCAATAAAATAAAGACATTGTGACAATCTACAACTAAAAAAAAAAAAATTAAAAAAAAAACATTTTAGAGTTTTAAGTTTAATGGAACTTGGCTCTGGGTTTCATTTTTGTTTTGAGATGGGGTTCTATAGGCATCTAATGGGTAGAGACTAGGTATGCTGGTAAACATCCTACCATGTGTAGAGCAGCTTCCCTCCTGTCTCATAGATCTGGCCTAGAATGTCCCCGGTGCTAAGGTTGAGAAATTCTTGCTCTAGGCTATTAGTAATAATACTGCTATTACACAGTCAAGCATTTTTTGTTTGTTTTGTTTTATTTAGCTTGGTTTGTATAGTATTAGAGAGTGAACCCAGGGCCTAGCCCATGTTAGGCAAGTGTACTACTGATCTACATTCCATCCTTTTTAAAATATTTTATTTTGAGACAAAGTCTCACTGAGTTGCTTAGTCTGGCCTTGAGCTTTCGATCCTCCTGCCTCGGCTTCCTGAGTAGCTATTTTTTTTTTTAATATTTATCTTTTAGTTGTAGGTGGACAGAATATTTTATTTTTATGTGGTGCTGAGTATCGTACCCAGTGCCTCAAGCGTGCTAGGCGAGCACACTACCACTGCACCATGAGTAACTTTGATTGTAGCTTGCCACAGCAGTGTTTTTTAATACCATGGTAGTCTGTTTTAGTTTCCTGAACTTAAATAAAATAAATATGTTTATAAAATAAGTAAAAATGTGTGTAAACAACTATCAGTAGATATAAGCTGGATAAGAGATTCATTCTCATTAAAACTTATTCAGCACAGTACAATGAATGAGCAACTTTCTTTTGATATATTAGCATTTTGTATAGTGCATATGTCAGTGGATATTGGACCTGAAAGGTACTAGATAGCCAGCAACCATGATGCATAATAGGCAGCTATTGAGTATTCCGCAAACACATTGGAAACTTTTTTAATCACAACTTCAAATTTCAGTATTTTCAGGACAAATAGCATGTGATACTAATAGATTGACAAAGTTGTAATTAAAATGCCATGGATTCAGGCTGGAGTTGTGGCTCAGTGGTAGAGCATTTGCCTAGCACAGGTGAGGCACTAAGTTCAATCCCCAGTACCACATAAAAAAACTAAATAAACAAAATAAAAGTATTGTGTCTACCCACAATACTAACTAAAAGTATTTTTTTAAAAAATAAATAATAAATAAAATGCCATGGAATCAAGACATGAATCATAAGCAGCCTTGCTCAATATTGTGTGACAAATTATTTTTAACTTTCTTGTCTCTGTTTCATGCATAAAATGAGTATAAAAAACTCTAATACATGTTAATAAAAAATTTAAGGCCCTGTTACAACTCAATAATAAGATAGACATCCCACTTTATAAAAGGGGAAATGACTTTAGTAGACATTTGTCCCAAGAACTAATTCAGACATCTAATAAGCATATGAAAAGATGCTTTATTTCATTAGCCATCAGGGAAATGCATATAAAATCCACAAATAGATACGACTTCAGACCTAGGAGAATACCTAAAAATCAAAAGGACAAGTAATAGGGGCTGGGGCTGTAGCTCAGTGGCAGAGCACTTGCCTAGCATATATGGGCACTGGGTTCTATCCTCAGCACCACATTAAAATAAACAAATAAAATAAAAGCATTCTGTCCATCTACAACTACAAAAAATTTTTAAAAAAAGAAAAGGACAAGTAATAACAAGTGGGACTAAGGATGTAGAAACTCTAAACCAAACCAAATCCTTGTATGCTGCTAGTGGGAATATAAAATGTACAGCTGCTTTGGAAACAAGTCTAGCAGATTCTCAAAGTTACCACATGATTCTCAAAGTTATCACATGACCCAGTAATTCTACTCCCAGTTATATACCCAAGAGTAATGAAAACTTATCTATCCAGAAACTTATACATGAAAGTTCATAGAAGCACTATTAATGATAGCCTAAAGGTGGAAGCAACTCAGATGTTTATCAGCTGTTGAATGAGTAAAATGTGGCATATCTGTACAATAGAATATTAGCACTGAAAGGAAATGAAGTCCTGATACATGCTACAACATGAATGAATTTTGTAAACATTGTGCTAAGTGAAAGAAGCTAGTCACAAAGGAATACATATGTATGATTCCCTTTATGTGAAATGTCCAGAATAGCTACATTTGAAGAGACAAAGTAGATTATTGGGCCGGCACTTGTCACACACCAAGTTGCTTAGCACCTCGCTAAGTTGCTGAGGCTAGCTTTAAATTTAGGATCCTCCTGCCTTAGCCTCCCAAGCTGCTGGGATTACAGTTGTGCACCACAGTGCCCAGCTCAACAGTACATTTTATTTTATTTTTTAAATATTTTTGATTTTTTTAAGTTGTAGGTGGACAGAATATCTTTATATTATTTTTACGTGGTGCTGAGGATCGAACCCAGTGCTTCACGTGTGCTAGGCGAGCATGCTACCACTGCGCCACAATCCCAGCCCCTCAACAGTACATTTAAAAAAAAAAAATTCCACCTCAAAAAAAAAAATTCCACCTCTCATATCAGTGCCCCTAAACAACTTTTCCAATTTTCTGTGTTCCCTTTAAGTCTGTGAACATTCTTCATTTGTATATGGTAGTTATTAGAATTGCATCATATGATTTCTAGTTAATTAGATAACCACATTATTTTTGCTAACTCTTTTATATTTAATTGTGATCACTGTGATACATGAGTATAAGCTTCTCAAGGGCAGAAATCAAATCTTAATAAACACATATAGTACTGTGCATAGTACTAAGAACATAGTAGGTAGTCAGTATGTATAGTTTTTTGTTTCTTTGTTTTCTTTTGTTTTGGTACTAGGGATTAACCTAGGGACACTTTACCACTGAGCTATATCCCCAGTCCTTTGTATATTTTATTTTGATAAAATGTCTGGCTAAGTTGCATAGGGCTTCACTAATTCTCTGAGGCTGGCCTTGAAGTTGTAATTCTCCTGCCTCCCAAATAGCTGGGATTATAGGCATGAACCACCACACCTGGTTTAGTGTACTTTTGTGTTGTGTTTTGTTTTGGTTTTTTTGGTACCGGGGATTGAACTCAGGGGTACTCGACCACTGAGTCACATCCGCAGTCCTATTTTGTGTTCTATTTAGAGACGAGATCTCACTGAGTTGCTTAGTGCCTCGCCATTGCTGAGGCTGGTTTTTGAACTTGCGATTCTCCTGTCTCAGCCTCCCAAAGTGCTGGAATTACAGGCGTGCGCCACCACACCCAGTTTAGTGTAGTTTTGATTAACAGGAGCTTACATATCTTTTAAGATCCGTTTTAATTATTTTCTTTCAGATTTATCAAATTTATTCAAAGCGATCTGCTGAAGATATTTATAAAATACTGACGTCCTACAAAGCTAATTATCTAATTGTGGAAGATGCTATCTGCAATGAAGTGGGAACCATGAGAGGTTGTAGGGTTAAAGATTTATTAGATGTTGCAAATGGCCACGTAAGTAGTAATTCAAAAAGTTTTTTTGTTTTTTATAAAAATGACTTTACTTAAACTTATCTCCAAATTTCATTTTTAGAACTCAGCTAAGAGTATAATTGACTTATATAATAATGGGAGCACTTATTACAAGTAGTTTGAAGTATTGGTTTTTTTTTTAGGGTGGGGGCTACTGAGGATTGAACATGGGAGTGCTTTACCATTGAGCTGCATCCCCAGACCTTTTTATTTTTGAAGAGATAGAGTCTTGCTAAGTTAGTTAGGGCCCCACTAAATAGCTGAGTCTGGCCTCAAACTTGTGGTCTTCCTGTCTCAGCCTCCCAAGTTACAGATTATAAGGTGTGTGCTACCACATCCAGCCAAAGTATTTTTTTCAATGTACAAAGAAAAAATAAGGCATTCTTGCAAAAAAGAAAAATTTACCAACAGTCATTCTTTATTCATTGCCTGTACTAGTGCATGTTTTCAGTATTTGTTAACAAAAGATGGCATAATTTGATTTAAATAATGAGTTTACTGTAACATAAAAAATTAAAGACCCTCTGGTTGCATTGTTTTAAATAATTTGATTCATATCTAGGAAAAGATGTTTACCAAATCAACACAGTGCCTACCTTAATGAGTCCTTATTTTCCACAAAAATTAATGTATTCAAGCCACTTTAATTGATAAGATCTAGCTGGATATTAATTTTTACATCGATTTCAGCTATTTTTCCAAGTTTACTTGGCTTATCTCAGACTGCAGTGAATATACTATATATCTGGTTAGCCAGAAGACTGACAGGGGAGTTTGTGTGTCTGATAATTAGTGTTGGCTAGAATGAATGCCTTTGCTCCTGAGAAAAGTGGAGAGAAGGGACTTTAGGAAAAGTTTAGTAGGTTGTCCTAAGATGTAGTGCATATTCTGTTTATGTTGCAGCCAAGATTTTTTTCTGTCCCTTCCTAAATAATCATACTTCTTTCTTATATCATCCAAGACCGGGTTGCAGAAGAAAAATCAGTTTTAGAGATTTCTGCCTTTTTTTCCCCCCATGACCCCTTAAGCTTGCATTATAAACTTCCTCTGTTGTATGCTCCATATATTTTGAGTTTTCTCCATTGATACTTGATGGCTATGATCTTTGATTTATTGTGACAGTGAAATGTAATTAAGTATCATTCAGTAATTACTGCTGTGTTGCTATCTGCTGTCTAGAGCCTTTCTATTCTGCTCTTGGATGCTCTGTTTTAAAGATTAAGCCATGTTTTTCATGTAATGTCCTGCATAAACTTAAGCTAATCCATTCTTTTATTATTATTATTATTATTTTTTGGTACCAGAGATTGAACTCAGGAGTACTTGACTACTGAGCCACATCTCCAGCCCTATTTTGTGTTTTATTTTTTTTTTATTTTTTTTTTTTTAAAACCTTACAGGCAGATCACCCCATGATGGGACTGCCCTCTTTTTTTTTTTTTTTAATACTTTTTTATTGTTGATGGACAGAATGTCTTTATTTTATTGGTTTGTATGTGGTGCTGAGGATCGAACCCAGGGCCTCACGCACGCGAGGCAAGCGCTCTACCGCTGAGCTACAATCCCAGCCCCCTATTTTGTGTTTTATTTAGAGACAGAGTCTCACTGAGTTTGCTTAGTGCCTTGCTTTTGCTGAGGCTGGCTTTGAACTCACGATTTTCCTGTCTCAGCTTTCTAAGTGCTGAGATTACAGATGTGTGCCACCTTGCCAGCTCAATTTATACTTTCTTAATCTGATGGAAGTTCAAGCATTTAGTGAGCATGGTGAGTTACTTATGAAGAGGCTTATGTTTGCTAACAATGGAACATATTTGACGGTCTATGTTTAGCAATATTTTTGTTCATATAAGTATAGTCAATTATACACGTATTACATTTCTCTTACAAGTTTAATAAGCTTTTTTATATTTTACCTTTTGTCTTTTGATAGGTGGTTTGTGAAGAAGGTGACAGGTTAACCTACTCAAAATATGGACGATTTTGTCATGAGGTCAAAATCAACTATTCTCCATACATGAATTATTTTACTAGAGTATACTGGAACAGATCCTACTTTGTATATAAAATCAACACTGTGATATCCTTCCAATCTTGAAAAATAACAGAGCCTTCATTTCAAAGACTTATGCTGCCTGAAGTAAAATGAGATTTTCTTTTACCCATATGGTGTCTGTTGCAAATCAGAGTATGGACATTTGAAATGCTGCTGCTCCTTTTTCCCTCCTGCTGTTAACTGAGTCCAGGATCTTGTGGGAAACAGGAAAATGTCAAATCTCTCCCTCTGCAATATTCCAGACAGGTTTCTTCCTCAGTATTACAAGGTCTTTAAAGATTTTATCCATTGCAATGTTTCCCTATAAATTATCATAACATTGATCTTGAATTTGAATTTGTTCAATGTCTCAAACATAATATTTAATTAATACTTAATGTGTGATATATAATAGAAGGAAAGATTATTCTTCAACTTTCTGAAGGTATTTGTTTAGTGGTTTATAGCAACTGAAATTTTACAATAAAAACTAATTTAAATGTTAGTTGAAAATATGTGACATTTAAATTAAAATGGCAATTATAAAAGAAAGTGATTTTCAAGGGTATATATAAAGATGTATCCTGAATTTGCCATGATACTGCTTTCATCATCTGCTGCTTATACAAGTGAGCACTTTCAAAGTAATACATAATGCATGTTATTGCATTTTGTTATTTTATAACTATTAAACAATTATCTTTTTTCACTTATGTCCTTTAATTTGATAACACTTAAATCATGATAAAACAGTAACTTTTGTTACATGTATATATTTTTTAAATAGACGTTGAAAAGAATGTTTAGAATTTTTTAAAAATATGGATATAGGGTATACAATCTATTCACATGGTTTGTATGGAAGTATGAAGTAAAAAATTAAAACTTTGGAGGACTAGGGCTGTAGCGCAGTGGTAGAGCTCTTGCCTCGCATGCATGAGTCACTGAGTTCGATCCCCAGCACCACATAAAAATAAATAAATAAAATAAAGATATTGCGTCTATCTACATAAATATTTTAAAAAAATTAAAACTTTGTCAGAATAAGAATATGTACACTACAATGAGCACCAACTTTATGAAGTATATATATGCAGATGCTGTTAAATATACTTCTGCATACAGATATGTTTATTATAGAACCCAATTAATGTTATTTAAGAAACTGATACGATTTTCATCATCAAGAACAAAATGACAAGCTGGGTGCGGTGGCACACGCCTGTCATCCCAGCACTTTGGGAGGCTGAAACCAGAGAATCACGAGTTCAAAGCCAGCCTCAGCAAAGGCAAGGCGCTAAGCAACTCAGTGAGACCCCGTCTCTACATAAAACACAAAATAGGGCTGGAGATGTGGCTCAGTGGTCAAGCACCCCTGAGTTCAATCCCTGGTCAAAAAAAAGATAAACAAAATGACAGTTATAATAAAATTTACAACATAAATTTCACAGCATAAATTCTTTGTTCCTTTCAGTGTTTTAATATTTTTATTCATTTATTAAAATACTAAAATAATTAGTTTGACCTTTTAAAGAGATTCAGTATAGATGTATCATTTTGATGAGTGCATGTTCAGTTTTACCTTATATACCTGTTCAATGAATAGGTTTTCAACTTTTTACTTGTTAGAGGACTGTAAAAATTACATTTTCAGAACTCTAAATTACTACATTAGGAGGAAATATCTTTCCATTGTCTTTATTTTCTGTTTTTTATACACATACATGTATAAACACATGTTATATATACATATATATATATTTTTTAAAGTACGTGCATTCTTAGAGTCACTCTAGAATGCTTTGCTTTTTAGAGCTTAAGAATTGCTTGACAGCAGTGTCATATCTGATGTTTTAGTTTCATTGGTTCTCATTTCATTTTTTTATATAATTGTTTTAACTGTGTTAAGATAGCCACAGGTAATGTATTTCAGATTGACTCTGTACATTTCAATAGTGAGTCACTTGTATTTAACACCAAGCTTTATGAAAATATTACCATAGTTACTTAAGTACACAGTGGATAGTCACATGGTAGTACTTGTGATTAGAGCATGAAAAACAATGTAATTTAAAAGCCAGCTTGCAAATTTTGAAGAGAATACAGAACATCTTCCTTTCTATGTAGTGTGAAATATTTAATTAAATATTTGTTGATATATATTATGATTACATTCTGAATTAGTTTTGGTTGTATTTTATTTTGTTTGTTATATTAGTAAGTTGCTTTTGCTTCTGTCAACTAAATTCTTAAATAAAATAGACTTGGAGAAATTTTTAATTGAAATTTTTAAATAATGAATTTTTCATTCAGCATAAATTGAAAGGGAAAAGTAACATGAGAGATAAATTTGCTTTGACTGTATTGTATTTAAAACATAGTACTAGAAAACTTTGAATTCCAAGGATTTAATTATTTCTTTGTTTATAGAGTAATAAATGATTAAGAATTCTGCAAGTAATTGTACTTGGGCAGCTTATAGTTGTTAGGTTTGACAATAAAGATCTATTAAAGGATCAAAGTTAATGGGTTTTGGATAGAAGGGATTTCTCAGAGAAATACAATATATACTTTACCCTGGATTTTGCAAACCTATTGAAATAAGTGCCTTAACTTCTCTATTTCTAAGTTTACTTTTTTATTTCCCTAAAAACATTGGCTGTTTTCTTTTTTCTAAGAAAATGATGGTAACTTTTTTCTTATTGTTAAAAAACGATTGGAGCTGGGGCTATAGCTCAGTGGTAGAACACTTGCCTAGCATGCATGAAGCCCTGGTTTCTATCCTCAATACTGCAAAAAAAAAAAAAAAAAACTAAGATGATTTTTTAAAAAAATCCTTCCTGTTATTGTCACTATTAGCTTCAATTCAGTAATAACCAAATCTTTGTTGAGAATTTCTAACCTCCTAAATTAATTTATTTAGCTTCCCAGATGCCAAACAATCCAACAAATAAAACTACTTGATAAAGTTATTATAATATTGACTCTGCTGGTTTGTATTTTTTCTAACTTCACCATCAATACCTTGGTGTTTTTTGTTATCCTAGTAGAGTTTTATGACCTGAATATGTGTTGTACTTTAGCACTGACTTTTTTCCTCATTACTTGCTATGTATATAGACAGCATTTTTCTTTTAGGATATTAATTCAAATCACCAGTAACCTTGATGTTGTAACACTCTTCCATACAGTCCAAATTGATTTAAAGAACAATAGAAATGGAAGGCAAAGTGTGCTAAAATTTGTGACTGAAAAATGTGCATAAAATAGGTTATTAATTTCTTGAGTAGCTATCTTATTAAGTAGCTTTGTTTCTAAGAAGTTAATCGTTTTGGGCCCCTTTTATTTTTGAACTGTTAAAACATTTTGATGCCTTTTGTGGAAAAAAGTAGTGCCTCTCTTTTTTCATTTGGTAAGGTTTTAAAAAATTGTATATAAGTTGATCTTTTGGTAAATTCATTTTTAATGCATGAATATTTAAAGAACATACATTACTAATTCTGTATATTTAAGAACCTTTTATAGAGCAAATAACTTCCTGATTTATATCTCAATATATTCTTTCTTCATTATCCAATTTTTAAAATATGTAGTCTCTATTGTTGCTATTTCCTAATAGCTTTAGATTCCAATATGTATTAGAATTTTGGCTCTCAAAGTTCCAAGTAAAATTGAGCAATTTCTTATTGAAATTATTAAGTTTTTGTATGTGTAGGGTTAATACTTTAAATAAAATTAAATGTGAAAATAGCAAAGGAATATATATGACTCAACTATTTTCTGTCTATTAAAGTTTCTAAACATGATACTATGTTTTCCATAATAAAAAAAGTTCATTCTGAAACCAAATTTGTTGAATTTAGTATAAAAGTATCTTTGAATCATTTCTGTTTATAAGTCTGATAAACAGACAATAGCTTAATCTTGGCATATATAGTCATAAGTACAGTTTTATAAGAGATACACTTGTGGCCACTATATGTACTTATTAGAATAATAGTATCAGAAAGAAACATGCATTGCAAACTTAGAGTTTGAAATATTTCATAAACTACCGTTTTATAGTTTAAGTTAATATTTTTGTAAGGCTTTTGCATTTTATTATAACTATTAAACAATTATCTTTTTTCACTTATGCCATTTATATTGACATCTGAGTCATATCTATAACTATGTGCTTTTAGATTAAATATATTCCTCCTGTAAGGAAAGTTACATCTTTGCAAAAGCATAAAGTTTAATTTCAATAAAGAACTGATTGCACGGTAGGGGATATAGCTCAGTTGGTAGAGTGCTTGCCTAGCATGCACAAGGTCCTGGGTTCAATCCCCAGCACCACAAAAAAAAAAAAAAAAAAGAGTTGATTACACAGTAGTTTATTTCAGACTTTGTAATTTTCAACATATTTCTATCAAGAAAGCAATTCTTTCATACTTAATTACCCTCCTTGGTTTTTTTCCATAACTAAACTCCTTTATTCATACATGAACTTTTTATTACACTTTTATTGATATATAATAAATATACAACTCACCCACTTGAAAGTGTACAATGTAGTGGTTTTTAGTATGTTCACAGAGTTGTGCAATTATCCCAATCAATCTTAAGTTTTTCATCACCCCCAAAAGAAAGACCATACATACCCTTTGGCTATCAATTCAACTGCTCCATCCTCCTTAGCTTTACGCAACCACTACTAATCTACATACTATCTCTATATTTGCCCATTCTAGACATTTCATACAAATGGAATCATATAATAGATGGTCTTTGTGACTTGCTCCTTTTTCCTAGCCTAACACTTTCAAGGTTCAAACATATTGTAACATACCATTCCTTTTTAGTGTCAAATGATATGATATTCCATTATTTGGATGTACTGTTTTCTTTATCCATTTATCAGTTGATGGGTACTTTGGGTTGTTTCATGTAGATATATTTTTGTTTCTCTTGGATATATAACTGGTGGTAGAATTGCTGGGTCAAATTTTGAAGAACTGCCTGACTGGTTCCCAAAGCCACCGTACCATTTTAAAGTCCCCTCCAACAATGTATGAGGTTTCCAGTTTCTCCACATCCTTGCCAACATTATCTTTGCTCCTGATTACAGCCATCCCAGTGGGTGAGAAGTGGTATCTCACTGTGGTTTTGATTTGCATTTCCATTATGGCTAATAATGTTGAGTATCTTATCATATGCTTATTGCCCATTTGTATGGCTTTGTGTGTGTACATGCTACTGGGGATGGAACCCAGGGCCTCCAGCATGTAAGGAAAGTGCTCAACCACTGAGCTACACCCCTAGGCCCACTTTGGGTTTTTTGTTTTGTTTGTTGGTTGGTACTAGGAATTGAACCCAGAAGCACTTAACCACTGAGCCACATGCTAGCCCATTTTATTTTTAATTTTTTTTTTAAATATTTATTTTTTAGTTGTAGGTGGACACAATAGCTTTATTTTTATTTTTATGTGGTGCTGAGGATCGAACCCAGTGCCTCTCGTGTGCTAGGCGAGCACGCTACCACTGCGCCATAACCCCAGCCCTTATTTTTAATTTTGAGACATTATCTCACTAAGTTGTTTAGGGCCTCAGCCTCCTGAGCTGCTAGGATTACAGGCATGTGCCACCATGCAGGCTCCCACTTTGTTTTTGAGGGATTTTTTTTTTTTTTTTTGGTATTGGGGATTGGACTCAGGGGTACTTGACCATATCTCCAGCCCTATTTTGTATATCGTGTAGAGACAGGGTCTCACTGAGTTGCTTAGCACCTTGCCGTTGCTGAGGCTGGCTTTGAACTCGCGATTTTCCTGTCTCAGCTTCCCAAAGTGCTGGGAAGGGATTTTTTTTCCCCCAGTGGTTACTCTAGGGCTTGTCATATGCATCTTACTAATTAGAATCTGCTTTAGATACTAAATTCCAGTGTGATATAGAAACATTAGTCCTAAAATACTCCATTCCCTTTCCTGCTTTGATACTATTATTATACATGCTGCATCTACATGGTACAAGTCCAAGAAGTTAAAAACCTGAGAGAAAAAAAAACTATGTTTTCAGTATTTGTTGTATCAGCCTTATTTACCATTTTTTGTTCTCTTCATTGTTCCTATGGATTTGAGATACAATCTGGTATCATTTCCTACTGCAATACAGCTTTGCTCCTATTCACCTCCTTTATGCTATTAAATCACAAATACTTCCCAATAGTATAGTCCCTCTAGTAGTTACATGCAAATTGTTTCATACCATTGTTCTAATAATCAGAATTTTTTTCTTTCCTTTTTTTTTTTTATTGGTACTGGGGATTGAACTGAAAGGCGCTTAACCACTGAGCTACATCCTCATCCCCAGCCCTTTTTTTTTTTTTTTTTTTTAAATATTTATTTTTTAGTTGTAGGTGGACACAATAGCTTTATTTTATTTTTATATGGTGCTGAGGATCGAACCCAGTGCCTCCCGCGTGCTAGGCAAGCACGTTACCACTGCGCCATAACCCCAGCCCCTCCCCAGCCCTTTTTAATATTTTATTTAGAGACAAGGTCTCACTGGGATGCTTAGAGGCCTTCCTAAATTGCTGAATTGCTGAGGCTGGCTTTGAATTCCATGATCCTGTCTCAGCCTCCCAAGTTGCTGGAAATAATCAGAATTATTTTATGTTTATATGGTGTGGTATAATTACATAGTTACTTTAACAATGCTCTTCGTTATTTTTCTTCTTTTTTCCTGGGCATTCTTTTTTGTGGTGCTGGGGATTGAACCCAGGGTCTTGTGCATGTGAGGCAAGCACTCTACCAACTGAGCTGTATCCCTAGTCCCTTTTCTATAGATTCTTTTTGTTTGTTTGTTTGTTTGTTTGGTACTGGAGATTGAACTCAGGGGCACTCAACCACTGAGCCATATCCCCAGCTCTATTTTGTGTTTTATGTAGAGACAGGGTCTCACTGAGTTGCTTAGTGCCTCTCCATTGCTGAGGCTGGCTTTGAATTCACAATTCTCCTGTCTCAGCCTCCCAAAGTGCTGGGATTACAGGCTTGAGCCACCGTGTCCAGCTTGCTTTCCTATAGATTCTAATTAGAGTAGTTGCCACTTTTGTGTGTGTGTGTGTGTGTGTGTGTGTGTTACTGGGAATTGAACCCAGGGGCACTTTACCAGTGAGCTGTAACCCCAGCTCTTTATTTTGAGACATTGTCTTGCTAAATTGCCCAACTAGCCTTGAACTTGTGATCTTCCTGCCTCAGCCTCCTGAGTAGCTGGGATTACAGGTGTGCACCACCACGCTCAGGTTGGGATACACTTTTCATTCCTTGTCCTTGAACATCAGAACCCCATGTTGCCTAGCCCCTGGACTCCACAACTTATAGAACCAGCAGCTTCCCCTGGTTCTGAGGTCTTTGGTTTGGACTGAACTAAGCTGCCATCATCACAGGGTCTCCTGCTTATAGACTCTGTCATTTGACTTATCTAGAGAACCCTAATACTAGGCCCAAATGGGTACTAAATAAATCTTTTTTTTTTTTGGTACTGGAGATTGAACTCAGGGGTAGTCAACCACTGAGCCATATCCCCAGCCCTATTTTGTATTTTATATAGTGACAGGGTCTCACTGAGTTGCTTAGCGCCTCGCTAAGGCTGGCTTTGAACTTGTGATTCTCCTGTCTCAGCCTCCCTAAGTGCTGGGATTACAGGCTTGTGCCACCGTGCCCGGCTACTAAATAAATCTTCAGTTAGCTGTTCCCTTGTAAGAGCTAAGCCTGGTTTCTCCTCCTGCCCCCGGACCAAGGATTCAACTCAGGGGTGCTTAACCACTGAACTACATTTCCACCCTTTTTTTTTTAATTTTTTTTTTTTTTTAGTTGTTGATGAACACAATGTCTTTATTTTATTGCTTTGTATGTGGTGCTGAGGATCGAACCCAGGGCCTTACGCATGCGAGGCAAGCGCTCTACCGCTGAGCTACAATCCCAGCCCCCCAGCCTTTTTTTTTTTGAACAGGGTCTTGCTAAGTGGCTTATGGCTTTTCTAAATTGAGCCTGGCTTTGAATTTATGATCCCCTGCCTCTGCCTTTGGAGCCATGTAAATCACCACTCCCTGCTCAACCTGGTTTCTTATCTCTGTAAGGGTTATGGACCGGATACAATAAACCTCATGAGACCAGGAGATCTTTATTCATGGGGAATCAGTGCAGGTGGATGCCCAGGGAGAAAAAAGGGAAGAGCAGTGCAGAGGATGGGATTTTATAGGGTAAATGCGTCGTGGACTATGGATTGGTTATTTCAGGCTGATGTGTCAGGTAAGATTGGTGGTCTGATTGTGATGCCCCTGAGGTCACTTCTAGGAGTCGAAAGTTAATTTGGTGGTTAGGGTTTAACTTGGGTGGGAAGCTCAGGCAGGAAACTGCAGTAGGCTTTAGAGAAGGGAGGGCCGAAACTGGGTATGAGGAGGGCTGTTTCTACCTTACAATCTTTGAATTTCTTAGCATGCCTGCTCCATTCTCTCTTCCCATATTTACAAATACCTACGTCTAGCTGGGTGTGATGATGCATGCTTGTAATTTGAGGGACTGAGGAGGCTGAGGCAGGAGGATCTCAAGTTTGAGGCTAGCCTCAGCAACTTAGTGAGGCCGTAAGCAATAACATAAAAATGGCTGGGGATGAAACTCAGTGGTGAAGTACCCCCAGGTTCTATTCCTAATACACACACACACACACACACACACACACACACACACACACACACACACACGGCTCCTTCTGGCTTCTAGTACTCTTATCTTCCAGTGCCCATGCAAGCTAGCCTTAGCTTGAGTTCATCCGATGAAAGCTTGTGGCTAAAATTGTAGACTGCTAGCCAGGCGCGGTGGCTCACACTTGTAATCCCAGCACTTTGGGAGGCTGAGACAGGAGAATCGCAAGTTCAAAGCCAGCCTAAGCAATGGTGAGGCGCTAAGCAACTCAGTGAGACCCTGTCTCTACATAAAACACAAAATAGGGCTGGGGATGTGGCTCAGTCATTGCGTATCCCTGAGTTCAATCCCTGGTACCAAAAACAACAACAACAAAAAATTGTAGACTGCTGGCCAGCCAATGAACTTCCTGCCTTTGGGTCAGGTGACTCTCCCTGGTTCTCCCAAGGAGCTCTTGGAAGGCAGCAACCTCTAAGCTGCCAGTGTGGCAGTTTGGCAAATGACCCATGTCTATTCTCAGCACAGATGTAGACACCAAAATAAGTAAGGAAATCTTTGTTCCTAGTTAGCCAAAGGCAGGGTTACACATTTATTTGCAAAAGGGATAATGCTGTTGATAGTCACTAATGTTGAGTCTGAGTCATTTCAGCATCCAGGTTCCTTGTTTCCCCTCTAGTGACTCATCTCAAGCCCTGTGTTTCTTTCCCATAATATAGGTTGTGTGTGTGATGCGCAGCTGGAATGGAAGAACTCCGGGAGGGGGCGGGGGGCACGCACATGCAAGTACATACTGGGGATTGAACCCAGGGCCTGATGCATGCTAGGCAAGTGCTCTAACACTGAGCTACACCCTCAGAAGACCTTAGTCTCTTGACAGTAAGAATTTAGAGTTTGCTGTGATCTAGTGCAGATGGAGCATCACATCTGATTGCTCGTCCTCAGCCTGCCACACCACACTGCAAGGGTTTTTTTGCTGTGTGCATTTATGGCAGCAGTGTGAGTGCAGGAATGCAGGGCACCCTTTCCATTCCTCTCTGACAGCCTTGCCTCCAGCACCAGTTGATAGGGCTCCCAAAGAAGTAGTTGTGTCAGTTTCTGTTATTTGCTAAAATGACAATTACTTTTTTCCATAGTAATCCTTCATAGATTTTGTTGTTTATTGGATAAAAAGAACTTCAACTTTGTTACATGTGGCTGAGAATTCCTTTCACATAAATTTTAGGACAGTGCTCCTAACTAGGATGAAGATCCTATTTTGCTTTGTTTTATTTTCCAATCTGTTGCAGACTGATATGTGGTCCTACTGTTCAGGACTGGTTCACAGCTCATACTGCATGTTGAACTTACCACCCAAGTTACCCAGCATCTAAACTTTTCTATATTAGACAGAACCATTGATCATTAACTTGAATGTCAGGGCAATGAAAATTGCTATAAGAATTTTTAAATTCATACTCTCAATACCATACTTTATCTTGACCCAGACCAGTAAATAACAAGTTACAGGCTAACACTAGTCTGTAAACAACACTTAAAATATCTCTATCCTCTGACTTTTATGTATGTGTTCTAAAACTCTTATTTTTGTGTTTTGATTTTTTGTTTTTTATTGTTGCAGTTCTGGGAATTGAACTCAGAGCCTCTCACATGCTAGGCAAGCACTCTACCACTGGGCTACATCCCTACACCTAAGAAGTTATTCTTTTAAGATTATTTAAGTAAATAACTTTATTTGCTGGCACATTCTCATGTGTGCTAATATCAAAATTATATGGATAAGACTTTAGAAATTCAGCATATCCCATAGCTTGCTAAGAACAGTGTATCTGCCTTAGACAATTGTGATTTTTTTTTAACAGCATGGAGAAATAGAGACGAAAGTAGAGTATGTGGTGTACAAGTGATATATTAATATGCCAATATTTCTGCAGCTACTGAAAACATAAGTCCCAGCCAGGCACTGTGGCTCACACTTGTAATCTCAGCACTTAGGGAGGCTGGGACAGGAGAATCGCGAGTTCAAAGCCAGCCTCAGCAATGGTGAGGCACTAAGCAACTCAGTGAGACCCTGTCTCTATATAAAACACAAAATAGGGCTGGATATATGGCTCAGTGGTCGAGTGCCCCTGAGTTCAATCCCCAGTACCAAAAAACAAACAAACAAAAAAAATACATAAGTCCCAAGATCAAATTCTAAAAGCTTATCTATATGCAGAGTGATTTTTATGTTTCCAAATCTCTAATGTAGGGCTGAGGTGGTGGCTCAGTGGCAGAGCCATGTGTGGTTGCCTCACACATGCAAGGCACTGGGTTTGACCCTCAGCACCACATAAAAAAAATAAACAAAATAAAGATATTTAAAACAATCTTTAATGTGAAAGTATAGTACTTGGAAGTAAAAGCAAAAAGAGAGACAAATGAAAGTGTATGATTTTTTTTTGTTCTCCAAATGCCTGGCTGACAGAAGGGAAGTGACATACTCCCAGCCAGTTGGAAAGAATTTACCCTTCCCCATGACCCCCAGCAATGCAAAATGGAGGCTCCTGTCTGGCCCAGTTTACTGTAGAGGGTCTCCCTATCCCCAGTACTGGAGATTGAACTCAGTCAGGGGTGCTTTACCACTGAGGTACCTGTCCAACTCTTTTTATTTTATTTTGTGACAGAGTCTTGCTAAGTTGCCCAAGATAGCCTGGAACTTGCAATCCTTCTGGCTTGCACCATCAAGCCAGGCATACCACTGTAGAGAGTTTATAAAGGAAGATGTTGGGAGGTCGCCATGTGAAAACAGTTGACCTCAGAGACTCAGCACTGGCTCCGTCATGGCAACCAGCATATGGCTGTTCTATTCTTCTTCTTCTTCTTCTTTTGGTACTGCAGATTGAACTCAGGGGCACTTGACCACTGAGCCACATCCCCAGCCCTATTTTGTGTTTTATGTAGAGACAGGGTCTCACTGAGTTGCTTAATGCCTCGCCATTGCTGAGGCTGGCTTTGAACTCGTGATTCTCCTGTCTCAGCCTCCCTAGCTGTTCTACTTCTTAGGCAAATAAAGTCATCATTCAGTAATAAGAGCTACACTCTCTTATCCATTCAGCTAGACACTGTACGCATAAAAAGGACAGATATTTGCTGGGCGCAGTGGCACACACCTGTAATCCCAGCAGCTCAGGAAGCTGAGGCAAGAGGATTGTGAGTTACCCAATCAATAAATGGACCAAGAGGTTAAACAGAAACTTCACAGAAGAAGATATGCAATCAATCAACAGACATATGAAAAAATGTTCAACATCTCTAGCAATTAGAGAAATACAAATCAAAACTACTCTAAGATTTTACCTCATACCAGTCAGAATAGCAATTATCAAGAATACAAACAACAGTAAGTGTTGGTGAGGTTGTGGGGGGAAAGGCACACTCATACAATGCTGGTGGGACTGAAAATTGGTACAACCAATCTGGAAAGCAGTATGGAGATTCCTTAGAAAACTTGGAATGGAACCCCCATTTGACCCAGGTATCCCACTCCTTGGTCTATACCCAAAGGACTGAAAAACAACATACTGCAGTGATGCCACTTCAATGTTTATAGCAGCTCAATTCACAGTAGCTAAACAGCGGAACCAACCTAGATGCCCTTTGACTGATGAATGGATAAAGAAATTGTGGTAGATACACACAATGGAATATTACTCAGCAATAAAAGAGAATAAAATTATGGCATTTGCAGGTAAATGGATGGAGTTGGAGAACATCATGCTAAGTGAAGTAAGCCAATCTCAGAAAACCAAATGCCAAATGTTCTCTCTGATAAGTGGATGCTGATCCATAATGTGGGGGAGGACACAAGAAGAACAGAGGTGGGAGCGGGGAGGGGGCAGGGGGACAGTAAAGATGGTGGAATATGATGGACATCATAGCCCTAGCTTTATGTATGACTGCATATATGTTGTGATGCTACATCACATACAACCAGAGAAGTGAAAAGCTGTGCTCCATCTGTGTACAATGAATCAAAATGCATTCTGCTATCATGTATATCTAAGTAGAATAAATAAATAAAATTAAATTTAAAAAAAGATCGCGAGTTAAAAGCCAGCCTCAGCAATTTAGTGAGGCCCTAAGCAACTCAGCGAGACCTGTCTCTAAATTAAATATCAAAAACAACTGGAGATGTGGCTCAATGGTTAAGGGACCCTGGGTTCAATCTCTAGTATTAAAAAAAAAAAGATTTGAGGCATGGACGATGTTTTATAAGCTCTCTAAGTTCATTGCTGATTATAAAAATCTAGAACATAGCTATGAATCATAAACACCTTAGAGACAGTTTAATATTGTTTTAGGTTAGATAAGGGAAAGATTAAAGATCTATAGATCTGGTTTATAGGGAAATATTTGTATGTGGGTGAAATGCAGGTGCTACATTTTCAATGAAGTGATAAAATATTCCCTAAATAAGGGAATATTTTTTGGGTGTCTGCTATGTACCAAAGACTGCAATGTAAACAATATAACTACTGTCCTGCTCCCCACCTTCCCCAAGTCCTTATACCAAGAATTTAGACCCTACCAAGGAAGTTAGACAGTTAAATAAGTAATTACAAGGGGGAGAGATGAGTGCCATAGCAACGGTGCAGAGCGCTATGAGAATGTCTAGCAGGGTTCCTGGCCAAGGAGGCAAAGAAGGTTGCAGAGAAAGTTACTATAAATTTAAGAAAATAATGTTTGATAACTGTAGGACTCACTACCTCTTGAAAGATCTGTTTTGGGAAATACTAAGAAGATGTGACTTAGTTAGATATTGAATAACAGCTTATACAAGAAATAGATTACCTCAAAAATAAGCCTCATGTCATATTCTTATACCAGGAAGAGGTGATCTTATGATCATATACCAGAAAGAGGTGATCTTGTTTAATCTTTTTTTAAAAATATTTTTAGTTATAGACGGACTCAATATCTTTATTTAGTTTTTTATTTTATTTTTATTTGGTGCTGAGGATCGAACTCAGTACCTCACGGGTGAGGGGCAAGCGCTCTGCTGCTGAGCCACAGCCTCAGCCACCTTGTTTAATCTTTATTACTGGTAGATACAGACACTACCCCGAGAGGCCACAAGATGGCAATGTAATCATCAGTGTAGTGCCCCCCCTCAGAATATTAAAGTTCAAGTTCTCTGTTGATAATTGCATTTTTTAAAGAAATGAACTGAAAAGAAAAAAGAGAAATGAACTGAATCCAAATTTATTCATATTTATGTGATTCTCAGGGACCCTTTATAAAGCTTTAGTAATACCAAACAGTAAAATTACGCATTACTTATTTTTTAAAAAATATTTTTTAGTTGTAGATGGACACAATGTCTTTATTTTATTGCTTTGTATTTGGTGCTGAGGATCGAACCCAGGGTTTCACACATTCGAGGCAAGCGGCTCTACCGCTGAGCTACAATCCCAGCGCTACACATTACTTATTTGCATTTTATTTTTCCATGGTAGTTCTTCTGGTTTCTGTGTGGGGTCAGTGTGGGAGGTCCAGATTTCAGAGGGGATGGATTTATGCCTAACAGAAGAAAAAGAAAGCTTGGAAGATGTAAGCACATTTTAAACTATCATGAAGTAACAGGAGGACAAAATGATCAGTTACTACAGTTTATTATCAACATAAACACATATACAGCATATGAGGGCTGGGATTGTGGCGCAGTGGTAGCGTGCTTGCCTAGCATGCGTGAGGCACTGGGTTCGATCCTCAGCACCACATAAAAAAAAAAAATAAAAAATAAAGATATTCTGTCCACCTGCAACTAAAAAAATAAATAAATATTAAAAAAAAAAAAAAAAAATAAGCTTCCCTTCCAATCTTCTTTTACCTTCTCATAGTCTTCTCCACATAGAGATATTGGCTTCCAGGATCACAGTAATTGGGGGCACAGTGAGCAGATGCTGTTGCACAAGCAGCATGCCAGGTGTTAGAGTTTGCCCCAAACTGAGGATGCTACTGATATGTAGGACTTTCAAGTTTTTTTTTTTTTTTTGGTACTGGGGATTGAACTCAGGGGCACTCGACCACTGAGCCACATCCCCAGCCCTATTTTGTGTTTTATGTAGAGACAGGGTCTCACTGAGTTGCTTAGTGCCTTGCCGTTGCTGAGGCTGGCTTTGAACTCGGGATTCTCCTGTCTCAGCCTCCCTAAGTGCTGGGATTACAGGCTTGAGCCACCGCGCCCGGCTGGACTTTCAGTTTTAAAATTAGAAAAGTCCTGGCCAAGTCAGTACTACGTCTTGTTTTTTGGTTTTGTTTGTTTTTGATTGAACGCAGGGCCTTGTGCCTGTGAGGCAAGCAATCTACCAACTGAGCTATCTTCCCAGCCCAGTACTATGTTTTTAATTTTTTGTCCTTTTCAAAATGTGTTGGACTCTTAATCCCCAATGCATCCTAATGGGAGGCATTTAGATCATGAAGGCCTTGTCCTCCTGAATGGATTAATGTCGGTATGAAAAGAATTGGGGGACTAGGTTTTCTCTCTTCTGCTCGTTTGCCATGTAAAGACAACATGGCTCCCCTCAGAGGAGGACAGAGGTAAAGCACAGTTTAGTCAGCTTTCTCACGGCTGCAACCAAGAGACCTATGGGAATAATTAGAGGAGAAATGTTTATTCGGAGGCTCATGGTTTTAGAGGTCTCATACCTCATCATGGAGGAAGACTGTGGAGAAGGAAAGTAACTCAGCACATGGCAACAAGAAGCAGAGAGTTTTCCCTTCCTCTCTCTCCCATCCTCCCTCTCCCTCTCCCTGCCTCAATAAATAAATAAATAAATAAATAAATAAATAAATAAATAAATAAATCAGAAATGGGGACATAACTCAGTGGTCAAGCACCCCTCTCTACCAAAAATCATTTATTACTTGTTAGCTGTCTTACCTACATAGTGATACAGAAACTCCTCTAGCTGAGATTTGTCTGAACACAGTTTGAATCGTTCCTGTTTTAACTCTCATTTTGTTATTAAATCTCTTTCTGAAAACTTGAGAAAGACCTTCATAATTATGGCACATGGTCTTCTTTCTTTCCTTCCATTTGTTTATTCCTTTCTTTTTTCAATGGAAGAAATGAGTAGAGATGAGATGAGACACTATTCCCCTGAAAGGAAGAAGATTCTTAGGCATAGGCAAAATGTCATGACCAAGGACAGGACAGAAGAGAGCTGAGGGCCCCTACAAAGTGTCTGTTTTGAAAAAACAGATGCCATCAGAAGGGACCCTCAACTACCCTCCAGCTAAGTAAACAGTCCTCCTTAGTCCAGATGCTTCCTTTGTACTCCAGGGAAGACACATCCTTAGGTCAACAGCCAGCATACTGGCTTGGTAGACCATCTTACCCTCCTGTCTTTAACTGTTCCCTCTCCCCTGGATCTTTACCATTGACAGATCTTTCCTGGTAAACAAGAAAAATAAGAAAAGGAGAAAAAAAAAAAAACCCTCCCTTAACTCCACCAATCCTTTTTTTTGGGTACAAAACTACATTTATTTTGGGACAGGATCTTGCTAAATTGCTGAGGCTGGCTTTGAAATTGCAGTCCTCTTGCCTCAGCCTCCTGAGCAGCTGGGATTACACATGTGTGCCAAGGCACCTTTTTAAACTACTTATGCTTCTGGGATTTTTTGGTACTGGGGATTGAACCCAGGGGCGCTTAACCACTGAGCCACATCCTCCAGCCACACCCACCATCACCCTTTTATTTAGAGATGGAGTTTTGCTAAATTGTTGAGGCTGGTTTAATCCTCCTGCCTCAGCCTCCTAAACTGCTGGAATTACAGGTGCCTAGTTTAACTATCTTTTTTAAATAAATATTTTTTCAAACATTTTTAGTTGTAGATGGACATAGTACCTTTGTTTTATTTATTTTTATTTGGTGCTCACGATTGAATCTAGTGCCTCATATGTGCCTGGCAGGTGCTCTACCACTAAGTTTTAACCCCAGACCTACCTACCTATTATTTATTTATTTATTTATTTATTTATTGAGGGAGGGGTACCAGGGATTCAACTCAGGGGCACTCAACCACTGAGCCACATCCCTAGCCCTATTTTATATTTTATTTAGAGATAAGGTCTTGCTAAGTTGCTAAGTGCCTTACTAAATTGCTGAGGCTGGCTTTGAACTCTCGATCCTCCTGCCTTAGCTTCCCAAGATGCTGGGATTACAGGCATGCACCACTGTACAGGGCTTAACCACCTTCTTAACACATATTAATTCATTGTTTATAGAGGAACCGGAGGCTGGTTGGTCATGGTGGTATCCTGTAATCACTGCTATTTGGGAGGCTGAGGCAGGAGGATTGTAAATTCAAGGCCAGCCTTAGCAATTTAGCCAAGACCTAGATAGATAGATAGATAGATAGATAGATAGATAGATAGATAGATAGACAGATAAATAGGACTAGAGATGTAGCTCTGAGATAGAGCATCCCTGGGTTCAATCCCCAGTATCAAAAAAAAAAAAGGAGCCAGAGTGTGCAATTTAAAAATCAATCTCAGCCGGGTGTGGTGGCTCAAGCCTGTAATCCCAGCACTTAGGGAGGCTGAGACAGGAGAATCGCTAGTTCAAAGCCAACCTCCGCAGAGGCGAGGCGCTAAGCAACTCAGCGAGACCCTGTCTCTACATAAAACACAAAATAGGGCTGGGGATGTGGCTCAGTGGTTGAGTGCTCCTGAGTTCAATCCCCAGTACCAAAAAAAAAAAAAAAATCAATCTCATCTTGTCATTTCTTTCTTTAAAACCTTCCAATGGGTTTCTGCTTACTAAAAATAAGCACTGCAGAATTAGCCCCTCTTCTTCTACCTCTTCTTTTTTCTCCTTGTGAGCCTCAGTATATCATTTCCTTATCTGTTTCTGGAACTTACCAGAACCTTTTTACTTCTACCCTTCCCTAACTTGTTCTAAATATTGCAGATGTAACAGATTAAAAAAAAAAAGTCCAAAATCTTAACATGACCTATGTGGCCTCAGAAAATTTAGCCCCTACTAAATGAGATCCTACTAAGACCTCTCTCTTTCCCTATTCCATTCTCTTTATCTCCATGGTCTGACTGTATCTGAATTATTTTGATTATTCTAACAGGTCAGGCTTTTGCCCACCTCAGCCTCTATACAAGTGCTGTAATTTAGTTTTTGGATGTTTTTACTGCATGTATCCCTCTCCCAGCAGCAAGCTCTTCCTCTTCTTTCAGTTTAGGTAACTTCCACTCATTTTTCAAATTTCTTCTTAACACTTCCAGTCTCATCATTTCCATTTACCTCCACCCCTCAGATCTAATTGTTTTGGTTAGTATAACATCCTGGGCTTCGTTTCTGTTAGAACTTCACAACTTCAGGATTCATATCCAATGACTGGCTTTCCCATTACACTGTGAGCTCTACGATGACAGGGACTGCATCAACCATGTTATTTACCATTGTATCCTCAGCATCTAGCATGGTGCCTGATCCAAAACAGCTGTTCTAATCTTTTGTTGATGGATCCTTCTAATGCTCAACATGTAAAATACATAAACTATGGTTGAAAAAGAGGGAAGTCAGCCTACAGTACATCACTGTATGCACATATCTTTCTGGATACACAGTTTTTTTCCTCCTCTAAAGTGCCTCCAAGGAATTCTGGTTCTAAATATCAGTTTGGAAAACATGAATTATACTATAAAAATTTGAAGAGCCTAAGTTAACAAAATACCAGTAGGGAGATTAAATTGTTATTTTATTTTGTGGAAAATTTGGCATGTTTTAGATTTGGCATGACAATTAGGTATAAAAAGAGAGGGAGAAGCTGGGCATGGAGGCGCACGCTTGTAATCCCAGCAATTTGGGAGGCTGAGACAGGAGGATGGCAAGTTCAAACCCAGCCTCAGCAATGGTGAGGTGCTAAGCAATTCAGTGAGACCCTGCCTCTAAATAAAAACACAAAATGCGGCTGAGGATGTGGCTTAGTGGTTGAGTACCCCTGAGTTCAATACCCAGTACCAAAAAAAAAAAAAAAAAATGGCAGGGAGAAAAGACAACACTCATGTTTCTGACTCTGATAACAGAATAGATGGCAGGAACATATCTTAGTATAGAGAATGTCTAAGGGCAGGTTTGAAACTCATTTTATAAATGTTGAATATGTACTACCTATGAGATGGTGAAGTGGAAATACCCAGAAATCCTTTGTTTTCTCATTGGTTAAAAGGTATATAACAGTTTTGTTAGTAGGACAAAATCAGAATCATGTATATGAAAATGATTTGCAAATAGAAGAGTTCTATGTGTTAGCTAATGTTTATCAATTTTTCCAGATAACAGCCTCTGTATAAAAAGCTTACCTGTTGGGCTGGGGTTGTGGCTCAGTGGTGGAGTACTCGCCTAGCATGTGTGAGGCACTGGTTCAATTCTCAGCACTGCATACAAATAAATAAAATAAAAGTATTAGGTCACTGGGGCCCTGCCCTCAGATGGGATTATAGAATGAGTTTTATGAATGAGTTTTCACAAGAACAAGTTGTTATAAAAAGACCAAACTAGACCCTTGAATCTCTGGCTTCCTCTCTCCTGCGATATCTTCTCCATAGGGTCCTGCCATGGTGGTGCCATCTTCCATGACATCAGTGGGAGTCAAATTAATAGAGTCACCAGATCTTAGACTTTCAGTTTCCAAAACTGTGAGTTAACTAAATACCTTTTAAGTATCCAACTTTGGTATCTTGTTATAGCAACAGAAAACTAACACATCAACATCATGAATTTACTTGTATTTTCCTTATGCTTGACCTCTTTTAACTTTGTTATTAACCCTAACTTATGTACTATTCTTATCCTTGCTTTCAAATGTGGAAACTAAGGTACAAAGAGGTTAATTTCCCTATCTCAAGTGTTAGCCAGGTGTGTTGGCACATACCTGTAATCCCAGCTACTAGGGAGGCTGAGGCTGGAGGACTGTGAGTTGGAGACAACCTAGGCAAACTAGTGAGACTTTGTCTTAAAAAAAGAAAAAAAGCTTTAGAATAGTGGAATGTGATCAATACACTCTAAATCAGTCTATGACCTATGATTAATTCTCTTCAGTTGTACTGTTTAATGAAACATACAAGAACATTACAGAATGGAGTAAATGTTAAATGGGTTTTACTGTACCTCTAGTGGGAATATCAAGGGGATTAATACGCTAAATACTGAGAGCTAGTCCTGAGAAGTAGTAGGAAATTTTGATCTCACTGTACAGTCATCCCTCCAGGAAGATGTCGTGGGCTGGGGGTAAGGGGAGCGGTGCCCTCGTTAGTAGAGGGCATCTGAAGACAGGAGTTAGGTGGGAGGAAATCTTAGAAATGGAAAGCATCACAGGTAACTTTCCTGAGTCACAACTAGAAACTGTCGTGTTCATGTTTACGAAAATAGTGAGGCCCACCCACTGCAACCCTAGACTAGGTTTCTCGGTTTTCTCGCTGAGCAATTTCCATGCAACCGGGAAAGCGCCTCTGCGATCTAGCATCAAAATGTGCGGTCTCTCCGGGCAACCCCAAAGAGGCGTGGCCTGATGATTAGTCCCGCCTCCTTATCACCAACTGAGACGACGATTGGCCCGGAGGTGCGGTGGCAGCGCAGGGAGGCGGATCCAGGAGCTCAGTTCCGGCTCGCGCCGCCATTTTGGGTTGTGTGAGCTGCTCGGACATTCCGATTGTGTCCTCTCTCCGGGTTGGTTCTGCAGACCACAGGCTCTGGGCCCGCGTTCGAGTGTCAGGTTGGAGCCGGGAAACGCCCCTGGTGGCAGCGGCGACGGGGGCAGGATGAGCGCGGAGGCGGCGGACCGGGAGGCGGCCACCTCCAGTCGGCCCTGCACCCCGCCGCAGACCTGCTGGTTCGAGTTCCTGCTGGAGGAGTCGTTGTTGGAGAAGCATCTGCGCAAGCCCTGCCCGGGTGAGCTTGGCACCTTCAGCCCTGGGGGCGAGACACGCTCTGGCCTCCTTCAACTCAGGTTTTCTGGGCCACGGAAGCTTGTCGGGGCCTTTAGCTAACCCCCTTGTATTAAATATCCCTGTGCCGGGGTGCAGCCGTGGAGGGTCGCAAAAAAACCAAAATAAGGCCCTTTCGCCCTCTGTAGATTCTTTTTACTGTTTGGGGTTTTAGTACGAGTCTAGTGGTGGTTTGGGTTGGGGAGGCTGGGCGGAACCCCCACCTCCACCCGCGGTGTTGGAAGTGGAACCCAGGGACGCTCAACACCACTGAGCTCGTCCTCAGCCCTGTTTTGAGGTGGAGTGTCGCTAAGTTGCCTAGACTGGCCTCGAACTTCTGATCATCTTGCCGAGCCCCCAGAGTAACTGGATTACAGGCGTGCGCCACCGCATCTGGAGCCCGAACCCTCTTTTTACAAAACCTGGGGCGTTATAAATTCAGGAACGTGAGGAGAAATCAGTTGTTCGGATGCTGAGCCTGACGCTAGTCATTATCTTGGGTTCTTGTTTAACTCTTTCGTTCTTCAGTGAGATAATTTTATATTCCAAAACTGGCTATGTGTTAAAATCTTTGAAAGCAGGAACTGCTATGCAGTTGCAAGGTGGTTCATTACATAGTGATGATGATGCTTATTATCCCACTAAAATGGGCGTTTGGAGGGAAGGAGGAAAACTCCAGGGATTTCTGGAAAGAGGTAATGGTATGAAAACCTAAGTTCCTTACCTTAGTTCAAGTCCAAATGTAGATTGAATTTAACAGGCTGTCCTTAACTCAAAGGTCGTCTTCAAAGACTAGGATTACAGTCGTGCAATTTTTGTCAAATGAGCTGGGCACAGTGGTGCACGCCTGTAATCCTACCACTTTGGGAGGCTGAGACAGGAGAATCGGGAGTTCAAAGCCAGAATCGCGAGTTCAAAGCCAGCCTCAGCAAAGGCGAGGCACTAAGCAACTCAGTGAGACCCTGTCTCTACATAAAACACAAAATAGGGCTGGGGATGTGGCTCAGTAGTCGAGGACCCCTGAGTTCAATCCCTGGTACCAAAAAAAAATTAATTGCTTTCCAGATGCCAGGCACTGTGATTAATTCTTTATATCTGTTATCTGGATTAATTCAATCTTCAGAATAATCCTGGGACGTAGGTGGTATTATTATTATTATTATTATTATTGTTTGCATTGCATTGCAGGGAGCAGGTGCTGAGAGGTAACTTGATGGAGATTCCCTTAATTGTCAATTCAGTAGTTCTATAGTCTGCACCTCTTTCCTCTAATTGGCATTGGTCATTTGCTGAACTGGGATAACTACTACATTCTTCCCTGTGAAGTGCTTTCACTAATGTTTTATCCTTTCTTCCTTACCCATTCTTCTAGATCTTCTGCTTAGGCCTCAGGTGTATTTCTTATGTATTGTATTCCTTGGTCTTTGCACAGTTGTTTGGATTCCTCTTATTGCAAAACAAAAACAGTATGGTGAATTCTTTTTGTGTCTCCATAATTAAAACTTAAATTTAGGAATTTATTTTCTTTTAAATCCTAGATCCTGCACCAGTTCAACTTATAGTTCAGTTTTTGGAACAGGCTTCCAAGCCTTCAGTAAATGAACAAAACCAGGTTCAACCTCCACCTGATAACAAGAGAAATCGTATTTTAAAACTTCTTGCTCTTAAAGTTGCTGCACATTTGAAGTGGGACTTAGACATATTAGAGAAAAGGTATAAAGATTTACATGAAATTTCATTTGGTGTACTGTTTTGATATTTTTATTTCTGTGTATGTGTTTAGGATATTAGCCTTTAAAATGAAATTTTTCCCCTGTATTTTTGGGGAAAAATATGCAAGTATCTTTCAAAAGTACAGAAAGCATTCAAAGCAGGGTGTGCCTTAAGTCCCGACACTTGGAGGGTGAGGTGGGAAGATCACTTGAGGCCAAGAATTAGAGGCCAGTGTGGACAACATAGAAACTATTAAAATGTTGATTTGGCTGGGGTATGGTGGTGCAAGCTTGTACTTTCAGTAAGTTGGGAGGCTGAGAGAGGAGGATCACAAGTTTGAGTCCAGCCTCAGCAATTTAGCGAGGCCCTAAGCAACTTAGTGAGACCCTGACTCAGAACAAAAAATAATAAAGGTTGGGATGTGACTCACTGATAACGTGCCCCAGGTTCAATTCTCATTACAGCACCTAAATAAATAAATAAATAAACTGATTTTAATTAGAGCTTTTTGTTTTTATTTTTTTATTTATTTATTTATTTATTTTTTTTGGTACTGGAGATTGAACTCAGGGGCACTCAACCACTGAGCCACATCACCAGCCCTATTTTGTGTTTTATGTAGAGACAGGGTCTCACTGAGTTGCTTAGCGCCTCGCTGTTGCTGAGGCTGGCTTTGAACTCGCGATTCTCCTGTCTCAGCCTCCCTAAGTGCTGGGATTACAGGCTTGAGCCACCGCGCC
>CM053400.1:144354355-144528348 GCA_028644305.1 Xerus rutilus
GAGCTTTTTGTTTTTAAAAAAAATAAATACTTATCAGGGCTCTGGTTGGAAAATGATTTGCTTGGGGCTGGGGTTATAGCTCAGTTGGTAGAGTGCTTTGCATACACAAGGCCCTGGGTTCAATCCCCAGCACCACAAAGAAAAAAAATTATTTTGTTCCCTTCTCAGTTTAAAAAGAAATGCCTTATAGGAAATAGGGAAAAAATTCAGAATCAAAATAATTCTGGAGAGAAGTACTTCTAAAAAAAAATTCATTTATTCTAATTAGGTGTGCATGACAGCAGAATGCACTTTGATTCATTGTACGTGAATGGAGCACAACTTTTCATTTTTCTGGTTGTACACGTGTAGAGTCGCACCATATGTGCAGTCATACATGTACCTAAGGCAATGATGTCTATGTCATTCCACCAACTTTCCTGCCTCCAGAGAAGTACTTTTTAACATTTTCTTGTTCTTTGTATGTTTCTGTTTTTGCAGTGCTGGATATTGAACCTAGGGCCTCAGGAATGTTAGGCAAGTGCTCTACCACTAAACCACACCCCAGCCCTTTACATTTTTCTCTTTTTGGTATGGGAATACCCCAAGACACTTTAGCACTGAGCTACATCCCCAACCCTTTTTATTTTGATACAGGGTCTCACTAAGTTCCTTAGGGCCTCACTGTATTGCTGAGGTTGGCTTTGAATTTGTGATCCTCCTGCTTCAGTTTCCCAGTCTCTGGAATTGCAGGCATGCACCACTGCGCTCAGCTGCTGTTTACGTTTTTGTGATTATATCTTGTGTACTGTTTTTTTTTTTTGTACTTAACATAATATCATTAACTGTTTCTTCATTGACAGTCATTTTATTTGTTTCTAATTTTTCACTATTATAAATCCCAAACCCTTAAATATCTTTGCCCATAAACTTTATCTGTATTTTGAGTTATTTTTTTAGGATTTAAATTGCTTGATCATGTGATACAGCCTTTTTTTTCTTTTCTTTTTTTCCTCTGGGTTTTAGGGATAAAACCTGGGGCCTCTCTCATGCTAGGCAAGTGTTCCATCACTATGTACAACTGCAGCCCTCCAGATGGATAGTTGGATAGTTGAGGATAATAAGCAAATTTAAAATTTTTAGATGTGGAATTTATGCGGTCATTATGTTAAAGTTAATTTTTCTGAGATACCTAAAGTATTTACAATTTGGGAAGTGGGTTAGAGTAGAAGTAAAAGATGTTTGGTCTTTAATTGATAATTGTTGAAGGTGGATGATGGGGGTTCATTTTATTCTACTTTTTGTATATGTTTAATTTTTTATAATTAAAAGCTTAGAAAGGTCTTTTGAAATTTGATAGGCAGATCTGAAGGTTTGACCTTTTGGAATAATGTAGTTTTTTCTAGTGATGATTTAGAATTATGTATTTCTTGCTTCTTAAGTAGCTAACATGCAAACATGTACCTTTTACTTCTCTTAAGTTTGTCTGTTCCAGTATTGAATATGCTACTAAATGAACTGCTCTGCATCAGTAAAGTTCCTCCTGGGACAAAGCATGTAGACATGGATCTGGCCACTTTACCTCCAACCACTGCCATGGCTATACTTCTCTACAACAGATGGTAAATTATTTCATAAACTCAGATTGTGCTGGGCAACCTTGGTTTAATTGCACTCTGGTTTTCAGGGGTGTGCTTTTAAAGTTTTCCTGCCCTAGGGTATTCTCAGAGGCTCTTTGGAGCTATGAATGTTGTGGTAGAGCAAATTTGTGCATGTGTATATTAAAAGCATACTTTTAAAAATATATATATTACATGTCAAAACTTCAGAGAATTTATGCTACAGATTTTCTAAGTAGTATTTGAAAAAATAATTGAAGTGACATTTATTGGTATCTTAAATTTTATTTTTCCTGTTTTTTCTTCAGGGCAATTAGGACAATTGTTCAAAGTAGTTTTCCTGTCAAACAGGCAAAACCTGGACCCCCTCAGTTAAGTGTGTAAGTTGGCATATATGACCCTTGCTTGGTATTTTTTAAATCAGAATCTTGAAAAATTTTGCAAGTTTTAAATAACCTGTGTTATAGAGGAAGCAGAGCAGAGGGCCTGCATAAAGGTTTATTTGGAGGAGTTAGAGGGTTGGAGAATCAGATAGTGCTCTTAGAAATGTAGGATACAGAGCTCTGAAGAGGTAGGGGAGCATTTTAGGAATTGTGCCATTCATCAAAAAGTAGTGTTTGTTTTTTTGTCAAATTCAAAGCATATTACAAAAATTTGAACATGAGCCCGGTGCAGTGGTGTATGCTTGTAATCCCAGTGGCTAGGGAGGCTGAGGCAGGAGGATCACAAGTTCAAAGCCAGCCTCAGCAATGGCTATGCACTTAGCAACTCAGTGAGACCCTGTCTCTAAATAAAATACAAAATAGGGCTGAGGATGTGGCTCAGTGGTCGAGTGACCCTGAGTTCATTCCCTAATAACTCTCCACCCACCACCCACCGGCAAAAAGAAAAATTTGAACTTGAAGTTTTAAGTTTAATTTTTAAATTTCAGGTAGCAGTTTATCCTCATTTAGTGATTTAAAGCATAGTTTCTAACTTTATAGAAATGAGCTTTTGTTGTCAGTAAAGTTTTGTCTTGAGAGTTTTGTTATACAAAACAAATGAGAAAATCCTTGTAAATTAATGAGCTTCCATAAGAGTATTTTGTGTGTGTGTGTTTTTAAGCATGAAAAGTATCATTAAAATACTTAAATTCACCTTAAAGAATGATGCTTTGCAATTTAGAATTTAGTTTTGAGAATAACATTGAATGATCTTTAATCATTTCTCTTTTAGTATGAATCAGATGCAGCAGGAAAAAGAGTTAACAGAAAACATTTTGAAAGTGGTAAGTATTGGCATTAGTTACATTGTAACAGTCCTGGCACACATTTTTAGCAGGTATAGATACGTCTTTTAAGGTATGTGAGAGTTGTCAAGGTCTAGGTGCATTGACGGAAATTTTTACTGACAGAATATAGGGTAATATTGCGCTCTTAATTATACAGGTTTTCAACTCTAGTGGTAAAGTACTTTTATCACCAGTTTTTTGTTTTGTTTTGTTTGGTACTGGAGATTGAACTCAGGGGCACTCAACCACTGAGCCACATCCCCAGCCCTATTTTGTGTTTTATATAGAGACAGGGTCTCACTGAGCTGCTTAGTGTCTTGCCGTTGCTGAGGCTGGCTTTGAACTCGTGATTCTCCTGTTTCAGCCTCCCTAAGTGCTGGGATTACAGGCTTGTGCCACCGTGCCTGGCTATCACCAGTTCTATTACTGAATATTTCATAATACTAGAAATCAGTGTTATAGGTGATGTGTTTATATTGTGTTTTCTAAAAATTCCACAAGAAACATATATAACTTGTATTTTAAAATTATTCCTATAATCAGAAAATTATAATTTGAGTTGCTAGGAATTGAACCCAGGGTTTCACTCATGGTAGGCAGGCACTCTACCACTGAGCTGTATCCCTAGTTCATACCATTTAATTTTAAAAGGACTTACAGGAGGATTTCCTGTAATTTAAATATTATCTCTACTTATTCAATATCTACAATATCCCAGAGGTGTCATATAAGGTAAAGGGGAGGGGAGGAAGAGAGACAGTAAATAATCTGTATCTATCTAACTGGGTGTGGTGGCACATGCCTGTAATCCCAGCACTTTGGGAGGCTGAGACAGGAGAATCGTGAGTTCAGAGCCAGCCTCAGCAACGGTGAGGTGCTAAGCAACTCAGTGACACTCTGTCTCTACATAAAACACAAAATAGGGCTGGGGATGTGGCTCATGGTTGAATACCCCTGAGTTCAATCCCTAGTACCAAAAAAAAAAAAAACCTGTATCTATATAAAAGAAATATGCTGTAGTATTTTGAATATTGGAAACCAAAACCTTGAATCACTTTATTGTTATCCAGTGCCTCGTAAAGTGACTGGCACATAGAGGCACACAGACATTTCTTGAATAAATGAAAGTGGAGCCGTGCAAATTTGTATTTTTTATTTATTGTTGGTACCAGGAATTGAACCTAGGGGTGCTTTACCACTGAGCCACATCCCCAGTCCTTTTTTATATATTATTTAGAGACAGGGTCTCACAAAGTTGCTGAGGCTGCCTTTTAATTCACGATCCTCCTGCCTCAGCCTCTTGAATTCTCTGGGGTTACACCACACCTGGCTGTAAATTTTTAATTTTTTTTTTTTTGTACTGTGGATTGAACCCAGGAGTACTTTACCACTGAGCTACATACCCATCCATTAAATGTTTTTTAGTTTTTTTTTTTTTTGGTACTGGGAATTGAACTCAGGGGTACTTGACCACTGAGCCACATCTCCAGGCCTATTTTGTGTTTTATGTAGAGACAGGGTCTCACTGAGTTGCTTGGCGCCTCCCCGTTGCTGAGGCTGGCTTTGAACTTGCGATTCTCCTGTCTCAGCCTCCCTAAGTGCTGGGATTACAGGCTTGAGCCACCGCGCCTGGCTAATTTTTTTTTAGTTTTTATTTTGAGACAGGGTCATGCTAAATTGCTTAGGGCCTCACTAGTTGCTTAGTGCCTCTCTCAATTGCTGAGGCTGGCTTCGAACCCTGAATCCTGCCTCAGCCTCCTGAGTTGCTGGGATCGCTGACATGCACCACCACACCCGGCAGTGCAAATTTTTCAATAATTTTCATTAACTTTTTATGAAAAAAAAGATTAATCTTTTCTGTATTTTGTTTCCTGATTTCATAGTAGGAAAAGTTTTTTGCTTTTGGTGGCTTTATTTTTTCCTCTAAGATAACTGCATTTCAACAAATTTTATTGTATTCTTGCTGTGTTGGAAGTTTTTAATTTTTTTTAAACTAACTCAGTACCACTAAGCTACTAAGTATCCTGTAAATATTTTCTGGTTAATATAATTGCTATTTTTGTATTTTAATTCATTTATTGTATTTTTATAGCTAAAAGAACAAGCTGCTGATTCTATTTTAGTACTAGAGGCAGCCCTAAAATTAAACAAGGATCTTTATGTCCATACGATGAGAACTCTAGACTTATTGGCTGTGGAACCAGGCATGGTAAATGGAGAGACTGAGAGTTCTACTGCGGGATTGAAAATCAAAACTGAAGAAATGCAATGCCAGGTATTTTTTTCTATATTTTATGACTGCATGGCAAAATTTTTTGTTTTGTATGAGATCATTCTGGAACTTTGAATTGAACTTATTTCTGCCTTTTCTCTTTGGGTTTGACATAAGATGCTATAAGTTTGCATTTGTATTTTACAAATTTTATAAGACTTGAGATTTTTCTGAAAAGGAAAATTTCATGTGATCTATTGTCTCTGAAATAGTTTTCCAGTTGTTTTAGAAGACAGTTTAAATACTGAGAATACAATGAGTATACACCTGATTTGCAGTTTATTCATGTCATTAGAAGTCTAATTAGATCAAAACCAAACAAAACCCTCAAAACTATTGTTGTGCTATACTGAAAGTCTAGGCGCCTGGAGAAAAATCTAGCTTTTTGTTGTCTTTATATCGGGGATGGAATCCAGGGTGCTTTACCACTAAGCTATATCCAAAGCTCTTTATTTAAAAATTTTTTTTTGGTGCTAGAGATTGAACCCAGAGATGCTTTACCACTGAGCTACATCCCCAGCTCTATTTATTTATTTATCTATCTATCTATCTATCTATCTATCCATCGGTACTGGGTATTGATGTTAGGGGCACTCGACCCCTGAGCCACATCCCCAGCCCTATTTTGTGTTTTATATAGAGACAGGGTCTCACTGAGTTGCTTAGTGTCTTGCCGTTGCTGAGGCTGGCTTTGAACTCGCCATTCTCCTATCTCAGCCTCCCTAAGTACTGGGATTACAGGCATGCGCCACTGCACATGAGTTTTATTAGAGACAGGGTCTTGCTAAGTTGCTGAGGCTGAGACAGGGTCTTGCTAAGTTGCTGAGGCTGTCCTTGAACTTGTGATACTCTTGCCTCTTGAGTCACTTGGATTACAGTGTGCACTACGTTGCCTGGCTTCTGCATTTTACTAACACAGAACCTTGAGTACAATAGAAAATTTAAAGTATTCATTAAGTAGTACCTAAAGAAGTCCATTAGATTAGTACTTTTTTTTTTTTTTTTTTGGTACTGGGGATTGAACTCAGGGGTACTTGACCACTGAGCCACATCCCCAGCCCTCTTTTGTGTTTTATGTAGAGAAAGGGTCTCACTGCATTGCTTAGCACCTTGCCATTGCTGAGAACTCGCGATTCTCCTGTCTCAGCCTCCCTAAGTGATGGGATCACAGGCTTGAACCACCACGTCCGGCTTAGATTAGTACTTTTAACCTGTATTCTTTTGTGTAAATTGGTATGACTTTTTTTTAATCACTAATTCTTTTTTCTTTTTGGGTACCAGGGGTTGAATGAACTCAGGGGTACTTGACCACTGAGCCATATCCCCCACCCTATTTTTGTGTTTTATTTAGAGACAGGGTCTCACTGACTTGCTTACTGCCTTGCTGTTGCTGAGACTGGCTTTGAACTCACGATTCTCCTGTCTCAGCCTCCCAAAGTGCTGGGATTACAGGCGTGTGCCACAGTGCCGGGCTTTTCATCACTAATTCTGAAAAGGGATTAGAAATATTTAACACAGTGGGAAAGGGGCTTTTCAGATTTGCTGACTCCACAGTTGAAGGTAATAATTTTTTCAAAACCTGGTGAGATAAAGTTCATAGGAAAAAAATTAGTAGTAGTAAGGTATTGGTACTTGGTAACCTTTTTAAATCATTGATGAAACTTGCATATGAGAGTGTTTCTAGTACTGTGTATCTCATATTCTTACAGAGTCTGTTTAAAAATGTATTGTTGATAGCTGGGTGTGGTGGCGCATGCCTGTAATCCCATTCAAAGCCAGCCTCAGCAACCACGAGGCAATAAGCAATTCAGTGAGACCTTGTCTCTAAATAAAACTCAAAAAATAGGGCTGGGATGTGGCTCAGTGGTCGAGTACCCCCGAGTTCACAATCCCTGGTACTAAAAAAAAAGGCTGTTGATGATGTGGTGGCTAATACTTGTAATCCCAGTGACTCAGGAGGCTGAGGCAGGAAGATCGCAGGTTCAAGGCCAGCCTCGGCAACTCAGCAAGCCTCTAAGCAATTTAATGAGACCTTCTCTCAAAATAAAAAGGAAAAAGGGCTAGGGATGTAGCTCAATTGTATAAGTGCCTCTGGATTCAATTCCAGAAAAACAACAAACAAACAAAATAAAAACCAAAGCTTTTGGCAACACTTCTGATCTGATCTTCACAACACTGTGGTTGACATAACCTGAAAAACAAAACAAAACTATAAAACGCTTAGATGTAGCCGGGCATGGTGGCACACGCCTGTAATCCCTGCACTTTGGGAGGCTGAGACAGGAGGATGACGAGTTCAAAGCCAGCCTCAGCAACAGTGAGGCGCTAAGCAACTCAGACCCTGTCTCTACATAAAACATAAGATAGGGCTGGGTATATGGCTCAGTGGTCGAGTTCCCCTAAGTTCAATGTCCAGTACCCCCCACCCAAAAAAAAGCTTAGATGTGCTAATTTGGCTTTATCACATATTCTTTTAATAACATAGCTGAGTTATAATTACTGTTTTCTGAATTGCAAATTAGTGGTAATAATCATTATAGTACATCTTTAGATTACTAAAATTCACCTAAGACTCAAAAGTATTTACATCATTTACCATAAAACCAAGTGTTGCTGAACTTAGTGGTGCACGTTTGTAATCCTAGCTACTCAGGAAGCTCAGACAGGATTGCAAGTTTGAGGCCAGCCAGGCAGTTTAGACCTTAACATGAATGAGGTCCAAGATTTAATCCCAAGTATTACTTGGGGCGAAAAAATGTTACTGTCCAGTGCAGTTGGTTTCATATCTCTCTCTTTTTTTTTTCCTCAGTTCATTGACCACCTTCTAACTACAGAATGTAAACTCATTTTAATGGCTTGTCAGTTACTGTAGTAAAACTTGAAAAAAAAACTTTTAATTTTTTTTGTATTTGCTTGGAAAGGAGAATTACATATAACTATAATATATATGTGTGTGTATTTTTTAATTGTTTCTTTAGCACCCTTCACTCCAGATGCAAGGAACTCTCTAGAATGAAAATCAGCCAGATATTTAGTGTGGACTAGATAGTGCAAAGCAGTGTTGTAGAGGCTTATGAGAATTAATTTTTTTTTTTTTTTGGTACCGGGGATTGAACTTGGGGGTACTCGACCACTGAGCCACATCCCCAGCCCTATTTTTTGTGTTTGATGTAGAGACAGGATCTCACTGAGGTGCTTATTAGCACCTCGCCATTGCTGAGGCTGGCTTTGAACTCGTGATTCTCCTGTCTCAGCCTCCCAAAGTGCTGGGATTACAGGAGAATTAATCTTGATTCGTTGAACAGAATAAACTGTTTAAAGCATAACAATAGAAGTTCCATAATGAGTATCAGACACTATTATAGCTTAGGTATTTGAAAGAAGAGTAATGGTATGTTAGCTAAGTTTGGTTTGGCATAAATAGAAACAAAGTGTGTAGAATGAAGTTCACTCATTTCTGGGATACCGTATGAATGGGAAATTGAAAAGACTGGTGTGGTTAGAGGAAAAGTAAAGAGACTGAGAGGAAAACTAAGACAGATGTTGGGATCCTTAAAGATTGGGTCAGTGAGATTGTACTTTCTCTTATGGGGGCAGAGTAATAATTGAATTTTTAAAGTCAGCTCAAGTAGACTTATTTGGGGATGAGTGAGCTCAGTGGTAGAGTACATGCAAGGCACTGGCTTCATTTCCTAGTACCAGAATAAATAAAACATCTGCTTTCTCAGCCATGTGTAGAATAAATGTGCTGCATGATATTAGGAATCCAGGAATCTGGGTTTGAGTCTGGGCTCTGCCAGTGTTTGGTTCTATGTTTTCCAAGTCACTTTTTGGAAACTAGTATTCTGTTTTGGTATTGAAATTTGAACCCAGGGCCCTTTATCACTGAGCTACATCCTGTCCTTTTTTATTTTTTATTTTGAGACAGTATCTTGCCAAGTTGCTGGCCTTAAGATTTGTAATCATCCTGCCTCAGCCTCCTGAGTCACTGGGATTACAGGTGTGTACCACTGCTCCTGGCAGGACCTTAGTATTCTTTTTTTTTTTTAGTATCTTTATTTTATTTATTTATTTATATGTGGTGCTGAGGATCGAACCCAGTGACTCACGCATGCGAGGCAAGTGCTCTACCACTGAGCTACAGCCCCAGCCCCGACCTTAGTGTTCTTTAAATGGCTAACCTGACTAAATCTGAGTTGTTTTTGAGGTATGCATTCAGTGAATCTGGGTATTCTAAAAAAAGTTCTTGGAAAAATATAGAAATTCTGCCTTTAGAAAAATACAGCTGAAAAGTAGTATCATTTTTAGCCATCGATTTAAATTGCTCTGTTTAGTTGGTCTGCTATGATATATTTTTGCTTTCCTCTTTACTTGTGGGGGGGGCTCCCCAGCATCTGTTCCCCCCTTCTATGTTAGAGGAATTCCTTACCTTTGGGACTTGGTGGAAAGTAGAGCATGCTTCTTAGAGTAGAAACTCCAAACTATATAGTGGCTTTGTTTAGTCTCTTCCAGCTTGAAAGTAGGCATATCACAGGTGAATACTGTTAATTCAAATTGAATTTGATCCTGTAGATCAAGAAAGTGAGACTGATAGAGAATCTGTTGTGGTGAGTAGTAGTAACATCAACAGTTAAATCTAGTTTCCAGAGGCAGTACTTGGAGAATGCAGCTGCTGCTTCGGTGTCTGTTGGCTGCAGGTAACATATGCTGTGGAATCTAGTGTTGAGATGGGCTACAGTGGTACCTGCACTGGTTTTAGATCTTGTCCTGACTACTTGCCTCCCTTGCCTCTTTTGTTTTCCTCACCTGGGTCTTTGGCATTCACAATAGTTTTATAGGCTCTCTGAAATCTTATCGTTAAACAAGTTCTCTGCTTAAGTGAATTGGAGTTGGTTTCTGTTTTATTGTTCATCAAAATGTTTTTTTTTAACTTCCATTTTTTTCCTTTGTTTTCCTGACATAAAGATCATTTTGAATTCTGTCAACTCTAAAGTCCATGGAAAATTATTATGCAACTTTGGTATTCATTCTATTTTAGGTATGTTATGATTTGGGGGCAGCGTACTTCCAGCAAGGCTCTACAAATTCAGCAGTTTACGAAAATGCCAGAGAAAAATTTTTTAGAACCAAAGAACTAATTGCAGAGGTAAATACAATCATAATTTATAGTTTTTTTGGCTTTGATTTTTCTGATGATAAAAAAAAACAGTGTATTTCGGGGGAATGGGAGTGTAGCTCAGTGGTAGAAGGCATATTTAGCATAGGGAAGGCCGTGGGTTCAGTCTCCAGCAATACCACTAACAAAAACAAACCAATGTGTTCAATTGCACTAAATCTAGAGAGTTCAAAAAGTACTAAAAACTTTTTTAAAAAATACATATTAGTGGGGCTGAGGTTGTGGCTCAGTGATGGAGCGCTTGCCTCACAAGCACTCAGTGTGAGGCACTGGGTTCCATCCTCAGTGCAACATTAAGTAAATAAAATATAGGTACAACTAAGAAAAAAATGTATAAAAATTAAAAAAAAAAAACTACTACCTGAAAGTAACTCCTTTTACCTTTTAATCATATTTTCTCTTTCTGTATGTTCTTACACAGTTCAGCTTATATATATTATTTTGTATCTTGCTTAAGTCTTTAACTAGGCATTTTAAATTTATTATTCTGTTATATGATTTTTATTTTTTATTTTTTTGGTACCAGGGATTGAACTTGGGCACTCAACCACTGAGCACCCCAGCCCTTTTTTGTATTTTATTTAGAGACAGTGTCTCACTGAGTTGCACAGTCCTTGCTGTTACTGATTTGAACTCTATCCTCCTGCCCCAGCCACCTGAGCTGCTGGGATTACAGGCATGCGCCACCAAGCTCGGCTTTGTGTCTGTTCTTTGACTGACTTTATTTCCTTTATGTTTAGGCACTTAGGCTATTTATTGTTTTGTTTTGTATTTGGGTTAAAACCAGGAGTGCTCTACTACTGAGCTATGGCCCCAGCTCTTTTTGATTTTTTGTTTTGTTTGAGACAGGGTTTTGCTAAGTCGTTCAGGCTAGCCTTAAACTTGTGATCCTCCTGCCTCAACCTCCCAAATAGCTGGTATTATAGGCATGTACCACTGTGCCTGGCTAGGTTATTCACTCTTTATTATGAAGCTATATTTATGCCTTAAAAATAAACTTCTGTTGGGATTTTGGAACCTTTTTTTTTTTTTTTTTTGGTACCAGGGATTGAACTCAGGGGTACTTGGCCACTGAGCCTCATCCCCAGCCCTGTTTTGTGTTTTACGTAAAGACGGGGTCTTACAGAGTTGCTTAGTGCCTCGCCGTTTCTAAGGCTGGCTTTGAACTCACATTTCTCCTGTCTTAGCCTCTCAAAGTGCTGGGATTACAGGCGTGCACCACCATGCCTGGCTAGAACCTTTTAATCCCTATAAATAGACTTATCTTGTCAGTGGTTTTTTATTTTTTTTAAACTTTTTTAATTGTAGATGAACACAATGCCTTTATTTTATTCATTTATTTTTATGTGGTGCTGAGAATTGAACCCACATGCTAGGCAAGCACTCTACCAGTGAGCCACCACTGTAGCCCAGCGGCTATTTTTTAAATGCAATAAATTTGTAAAACCAAATTGCTTTCCAGCTTTATTTTTCTGATCATTAGTGTTTTGCTCTGCATTTACTTGAATTGATGTATTTAATCAGTAGTATTTTAAAAAAATAATTTCTTATTTTGTTAATATGATGTGTGAAATATAGTGTCTTTAAAAAATTTACCTTAATTTCTACTAAGGATAAACTTTTTTGTTTCTTTTTTTTTTTTTTTGGTACTGGGGATTGAACTCAGGGGCACTCGACCACTGAGCCACATCCCCAGCCCTTTTTTTGTGTGTTTTTATGTAGAGACAGGGTCTCACTGAGTTGCTTAGCGCCTCGCCATTGCTGAGGCTGGCTTTGAACTCGCGATTCTCCTGTCTCAGCCTCCCTAGTGCTGGGATTACAGGCTTGAGCCACCGCGCCCGGCTTTTTGTTTCTTTTTTTAAAAATTTTTTTTAGTTGTTCACGGATCTTTATTTTATTTCATTTATTTATGTGTGGTGCTGAGAATTGAACCCAGTGCATCACGCAGGCTAGGCAAGCGCTGTACTACTGAGCCACAACCCCAGCCCCAAGGATAAATTTTTAAAATATCTAATTCTTAGCTGGGCATGGTAGCACATGCCTGTAACCCCATCACTTTGGGAGGCTGAGACAGGAGAATCACGAGTTCAAAGCTAGCCTCAGCAACAGGCGCTAAGCAACTCAGACCTTGTCTCCAAATAAAACACAAAATAGGGCTGGGGATGTGTCTCAGTGGTTAAGTACCCCTGAGTTCAATCCTTGGTACCAAAAAAGAAAAAAAAATCTGAGTTTTGCTGGGCATGGTGCCACATGCATGTAGTTCCAGAGACTGGGGAGGCCGAGGCAGGAAGATCACAAATTCAGGGCCAGAGTTGGCAGGTTAGCCAGGTCTCAGCACCTCAATGAGACTCTAAAAATAAAAAGGGATGGGGATGTAGCTCAGGGGAAAAGTGCCCTAGAGTTTAATCCTCAGTAGTAGAGCATGTGTGAGGTCCTGAATTCAATACTGCAATATTGATTCATATGACTACTTTTTTTTTTTTTTTTTTTTGGTACCAGGGATTGAACTCAGGGGTACTCAACCACTGAGCCACATCCCCAGCCCTATTTTGTGTTTTATGTAGAGACAGGGTCTCACTGAGTTGCTTAGCACCTCGCCATTGCTGAGGCTGGCTTTGAACCCGCAATTCTCCTGTCTCAGCCTCCCAAAGTGCTGGGATTACAAGTGTGAACCACCGTGCTGAGCTTCATATGACTACATTTTAAGGTTTATAACTAGGTTTTTGTATGCCATGTGCTTGGAAAAATCCCTGCTTCAATTTCTTCTTTCCTTAGAGAAATTAAATGCCCTAGAGATTTAAGTTAGTTGATTCTTGTGTGTGTGTGTGTGTACTGGAAATCAATTCAGGACCTCATGCATGCTAGGCAAGTGTTCTACTGAGCTTACGACCTCAGACTAGATCTGTTAAAGATGTATTAGGAATTCCAATTTAACCTTGCCCATGGAACTCATCAGATTTCTAATTTCATTACATGTTAAGTATAGTAATATAAAACTTACTCTCTTAAATGTGTCTTTTTTAAAAAATCTTTTTGGTAGCAGCATTTCTGTTCTTCCTAATTGAAGATTTAGAATTTTCTGTATAATCTCCTTTAAATTTCTGACTGATACATCTATTTTAAAATGTTTAAGCTTGTTTTTAACAATGCTCACTCTTTGTTAATGTTTAATTTATCATATCTGGATAGAGAGATAATAATGTCTACCTTTTGTAATTTGACTCAAAAACTTTAAACCAGGAGTTGGCAAAAAAAAAAATTTTTTTGTGTGGGGGTAAAGGGCCAGGTAGTAAATACATTAGACTTTGCGGTCCATGTTCAGTTTTTTCTGATATTCTTTTACTGTTATTTACAATCCTAAAAATTGTTTTTATCGCTGTGAACACATAAGCAATAGATCCAGGCTGTATTTGTCCTATGAACAATAGTTGCTAACCCTTGCTTTAAATAATAAACCTTTTCATTTTTTATGGTTCCTCCAGATTTGAATTTTCTGTTATTTTCTTGTACTGTTAAATACATTAAGGGGGTACTAGACTATTGTTTATATTACATTAATGGATAATGATATATAACTCTTACTTTACAGATAGGTTCATTATCTCTTCATTGTACCATAGATGAGAAGCGGTTAGCTGGCTATTGTCAAGCATGTGATGTTCTTGTACCTTCTTCTGATAGTACCTCTCAACAATTGACTCCGTATAGTCAAGTCCACATTTGTTTGAGATCTGGCAATTATCAGGTAAGATATATGATGGCAATGCACTGGTGTAGCTGAAAAGTTCTAGAAGCCAGATAGAACTGGATTCTATTCCTGGTTCTACCATTTTACCAGTTGTAGGATTTGGGCACATCACTTAAACTCACCATCTGGCCTAAAAAGTAATGGTAATGGTTGTCACATTTCATAAGATTCTTATAAGAATAAAGTGAGCAGCGTTAACTACACAGATGTTCTTTTTTATTGATATTATCCTTTTTTGACGAAATAGAATTTGCCCATCATAAATTGATTCTGTAAGAAACTCTAAAAACAGAACTAAGTTTTTTTGTCCATTTTATTTTTTTTATTTTTTTATTTTTTTTAAATTTTTTTTAGCTGTAGATGGACATAATGTCTTTATTTTATTGCTTTGTATGTGGTGCTGAGGATCGAACCCAGGGCCTCACGCATGCGAGGCAAGCGCTCTACCGCTGAGCTACAATCCCAGCCTTTTTGTCCATTTTAAAAGTATATCCTTGTATCATAGCTTTATTTGCCTTTGTAAGGAGGAGAATGTGAACAAAGTGGGTTTGTTAGGTTGTGAAGCTCATTTGCAAAGCCCACTTTGCCACTGAGCTTGATTTACATCTCAGAGTGTTGAGGTGTCTTGCACGTCAGTGCTTATGTTTAGCTTTGTAATGAAATCACTGGGAAGTAGAGTGTGTACTCTAAAGTATTTATAGAAAAGCTTTGATTCTAGAGAGTAAACAGTGCCTTCATGTTACTTAACTCAAAACTGAAATCATGAAATGACAAAGCTGTAACTTACTTTGTTTTGTGTTTCCATAGATGAGGGAGGGGAGAACACTTCCTTCCCCTTGTCCCTGATTATTTTTCTAATATTACTTTCCCCTATGTTAGACAATTAATTTTTTTTTTTTTTTTACTGGGATTGAACTTAGGGGTGGTTAACTACTGAGCCACCTCCCTAGCCCTTTTTATTTTTTATTTTGAGGTTGGGTCTTGCTAAATTGCTTAGAGCCTTGTTAAGTTGCTGAGGCTGGCTTTGAATTCTTGATCCTCCTACCTCAGCCTCTTGAGCTGTTGGGATTATAGGTGTGTACCATCACATCCAGTGGTTCTGTAGTTTTTTTTTTTTGGTACTGGAGATTGAACTCAGGGGTACTTGACCACTGAGCCACATCCCCAGTCCTATTTTGTGTTTTATGTAGAGACAGAGTCCCACTGAGTTGCTTAGCACCTCGCCCTTGCTGAGGCTGGCTTTGAACTCATGATTCTTCTGTCTCAGCCTCCCTAAGTGCTGGGATTACAGGCTTGCGCCACCACGCCCTGCTGGTTCTATAGTTTTGAAACCACTTTTATCAGCACTTTTGTGATAGTGGCTGATTACCTTTGTTTTCGGAAATCCTCTTTGCATCTTCCCACCCCATCATCCCTTCTTTCTTTTCTCATTTTCTATTGCTTGATGAGACTGAGAAATAAAAAATCTATAAATAATAATGAATTTTTGTAATTCACTAAATAATACATTCTAAACCATTTAAATTTACTAGAATTGTTTTAATTTTTCTAACTGATTTTATTGTAAAATATTTTTTAAAAATTTGCTTTATGAAGCAAACTTAAAGTTTGTTTAAAAATTTTTTTATAAGGGATTGGGTTGCTTCTTACTGATATATGTTCCCATCTCTCTCTCTCTTTTTTTTTTTGTGGTGCTGGGGATTGAACCCAGGGCTTTGTGCATGCAAGGCAAGCACTCTACCACCTAAGCTATATCTCCAGCCCCTATCTGTCATTTTTGATCAATGATTTTCAATTTTAAAGGGGGGGGTGATTTTTTTGATGCAATGTTCTATTTGTTCTTTTTAGATATACACGATAGTAGAGTGTATTTTGACATATACATACATGGAGTATAACTTACTCTAATTAGGATTCCATTCTTGTGGTTATACATGATTCAGTGGCAGGTGATTTTTATTCTTAATCTAATTTTAGAATTTAGAAAGAGAATGTTTTCCCAGTAAGACATTTTAATGATTTTCTTCAACTTGTATTTTCCAATATAGACTTTTTTAAAGTAAAAAAAAGTGCCATGATTTTTGAAATGGATACGATTTTATATATGTGTTCTAGGAGGTAATACAGATTTTCATTGAAGATAACTTAAACTTCAGTTTACCTGTCCAGTTCCGGCAATCAGTGCTAAGAGAACTCTTTCAGAAAGCTCAACAAGGGTAAGTTAGTTGAAAAATTATGTTTAGGTTTTGAACAAAAGCACAAGTGCTTTCTGGTTTATGAAAAAATACACCTCCGATTTATCTATAAATCTTTGACATTACTTTCACTTTTGTTAATATAAAGGAAATTAACATAACTAAAGGAAACATTCTAAGTTGTTTTTTCTAGTGTTTTAAAAGTGCTTTCAGGAGCCAGGCGCGGTGATGCAAGCCTATAATCCCAGCACTTAGGGAGGCTGAGACAGGAGAGTTGCGAGTTTAAAGCCAGCCTCAGCAAGGGCGAGGTGCTAAGCAACTCAGTGAGACCCTGTCTCTACATAAAACACAAAAAAAATAGGGCTGGGGATATGGCTCAGTGGTCGAGTGCCCCTGAGTTCAATCTCTAGTACCAAAAAAAAAAAAGTGCTTTCAGGGAAAAAGATACACAAAACAGAATTCATTCTGTTGCCTAATCTGTAACTAAATTATCCCTTGATAAATTCAAAACCTGTTTTTTTTTTCCCTTGACTTGGTATATGATATTTACTAGTGTGTTTGAATATCCTAAAATCTTCTCAAGTAAGATTGCGTGGGCTGGGGATACAGTTCAGCGGTAGAATACTTGCTTAGCATGTATAAGGCCCTGAGTTTGATCCCCAGCACTATAAAGGGAAAGATAAAAATGAAAAAAGAAATAAATGACTCATTCTTGAATTTATTATTGTAATATACACTTTTTTTTAATGCTTGCTTTATTTTTTTTAATGCATTTCAATTCATAGTATATATAGAGAGAGCTAATTTTCTCTCTCTTTGGTTGCAAACAAGATAGAGTCACACCATTTGTATCTTCATACATCACTACCAAGGGTAGTGATGTTCATCTCATTCTATCATTTTTGCTACTCCCATTCCTTCTCCCCTCCCCCACCTTCCCAGTCCCATCCAAAGTTCCTCCATTTCTTCCATGGACACCCCCACCCTTAATATACACATTTTAAAAAATAATAAAAATAACAGTAGATCTTCTTTTTTACAGAAATGAAGATTTAGATGAAATCTGTTTTAAAGTTTGTGCCTGCAACACAGTCCGTGATATATTGGAAGGTAGAACAATTAGTGTTCAATTTAACCAGCTCTTTCTTAGACTTAACAGAGAAAAAATAGATTTTCTTCTTGAGGTAAGATATTGCTCCCCTTTGATCCATAATTAATGAATTAATTAATTTGGTACTGGGGAATTGAATCCACTGATCTACATCCCCACTCCTTTTTAAGTCAGGGGCTCACTAAGTTGTTAAGAGCCTTGTTTAATTGCTGAGGCTGGCCTTGAACTTGTGATCCTCCTGCCTCAGCCTCCTGAGTTGCTAGGATTAAAGGTGTGTGCCACCATTCCTGGCCATAATTCATAATTTTGCTTTTAAGTTAACCAGTGCCCCTTTACTGCCTTTATCTAATTTCCTTTTCTGTAGTGGGTATTGGTACTCTTGACAGACTGTGCTCTTCTACTTTATCTTCACTATAGCTCTTTGAGTTCTCCTCTGTATTTCTTCTGGATTTTCTTTAATCCTGCATTGACTTTTCTTTTGCCCTCTCTTTAGTTGTTTTGTTTACACAACTTTCGTCCTTGGCTCATTCATCTTCTCAAGCCATATTCTATCTCATACAGAGCTTCAGTCCCCTGTTCAGTCACTGTGCACTGGAAACTCAAATCATGCCTCTAGTCTGTCATGTGAGCTGCAGAATCTGTGTTTTTACTGGATTTCTTTACTTCGTTTTTTTTTTTTTTGGTACCAGGGATTGAATTTGGGGACACTTAATCACTGAGTTACATGCCAGGCCCTTTCTTATTTTTTAATTTTTCATTTTAAAATTTTTGTTACCAGAGGATATAACCTGGGGCGCTTAACCACTGTGCCACATCTCCAGCCCTTTTTTATCTTGAGACAGGGTCTCACTAAGTTGCTTAGGGCCTCCCTAAATTGCTAAGGCTGACTTTGAACTTGCAATCCTCCTTTTTCAGCCTCTCTAGCCATTGAGATTACAGGTGTGGACACCACCACACCTGGCCTACCTTTTTAATTTTTGAGACAGGGTTTCGCTAAGTTGATGAGGTCCTCAATAAGTTGATGAGACTGGCCTCAAACTTGAGATCTTCCTGGCCCAGCCTCTGAAGTCACTGGGATTGCAGGCGTACACCACCATGCCTGGCTGAATTTCTTCTTAACAATTTTGTTGTAATAGGCCCTGTGAGAACTCTGTGAAAAGTAATCCCACTTAATCAAAAATAGAGCATTGCCAACATTCTAGAAGCCCTTCTTATGCTCTTTACCAAACCCTCAGCTTCATCTTGAGGTAACCATTACCCTTTTGTGATAATCATTTCCTTGCTTACCTTTGAAAATACCCGAAAGCATATTGACTGTTTTGAACTTCATGAAATGGAATCATACAATATGAACTTTCCATCTTTTTTACAGAACATTCAATTTGTAGAATTCAAGTTGTGTTTAGATACAGTTTTGTGGTTTTTTTGTTTTTTTTAAATTTTTCTTATTGCTGGAAGGTGTTAAAACTTTATATGGACCATGCCATAATTTATTTATTAAATGGTGATGGACATTTATGTTGCTTTTGTTTTTGGCAGTTATGTTGTTTAGAACATAATTGCACATATATCCAGATGCACACTCACACCAGTTTATTATATATCAAGGGAAAGGATGTCTGCAACATTATAATATCAAAGTGATATGTACCATCAGCATGTATAAGTATTCTCATTGGTCAGTATCCTTGCCAGCACTTGATAGTGTGTGATTTGCCTATGAGATGGTTGTTTAATGGTATCTTATTGAGATTTTAATTTCCATTCCCATATTGCTGAGATTTGACAATTTTTCATTTGTTTTATTTATTTATTTCCATGGTTCTATTGACTGAACCCCGGGCCTCCTGCATGCTGGGCAAGCATTCTACCAGAGGTACATCTCCTGCCCTTATTTTTGTTTATATAAATTTTGTCTATTGAGGTAGCTGTTCCAAATGTTGTGCCTCATTTTTCTACTAGGTCGTCTTTTTTTTGTTTTTTTGGAAGGAGGTTTTGTTTTTTTGTTTTTTTCCCCTTTCTTTGTAGGAATTCTTCATTCTCTTTTACCAGTTTTAAATGTTGCAAGCATCTTCCCTGAGTTTGACTTCTTTCAATCTTATATTGTTTCAAAATTTTAATATAATCAGGCTTATCGATCTTTCCCTTTATAGTAGTGATGTCTGTGTGTTCAAGAAAGCTTTTTCTGTCCTAGGGCATGAAAATAGTCTTCTATTTTTGTCTTCTAAAAGTTTGATGTCATAGCTTTCCTTTCACATTTAGGTGTTTTTAATCCAAAAATCTTTGATTTTTCTGTACCCTGTGAAGTCAGACATCAGGTGTCATTTTGCTTTTTTTACATGACTACTCATTTGTTCCAAAACAATTTATTATTTATTTTTTAAAATATTTTTTAATTGTTGATGGATCTTTATTTGTATGCAGTGCTGAGAATTGAACCCAGTGCCTTATGCATGCCAGGCAAGCACTCTACCACTGAGCCACAACCCTAGCTCCAATTTATTATTTCATCTTTTCATCATTATTATTTTTTTATTAGTTTCTGTGCCAAGTGTGGGTTTGTCATTGAGCTCTCATTTTTTCTTTTCTTTTCTTTTTTTTTGCCTCTGTTGGGGATATAACCCAGGGCTTTGTGTGTGCTATTTAAGCACTTTACCACTGAGCTGTGCCCCCAGCCTGACTAATTTACTAGTTAATGTTTATTATTAGTTTTTCTTATAACTATTCCTTATCTGATTATGAAAGTTCCTTTTTAATTCACTAAATCTTCTTTTAACTTGTGAATGATTTTTAGATTTATTAAATGCTTTTCTTTTCTGTGTTGAAATTATCACAAAATTTTCTAATTTGATAAAGTTTACTAATTTACATGAGTTATATAGATCAACTTGTGTTTTTATATATATTTGTAAGGGTTTTTTTTTTTAACATTCATGTGTGAGATTGATGTATATATTTTTATTTTTCTGTCTTTGGTGTTAAATCACATAAATTGGTTAGGACCTATATCTTTTTTTAACAGTATGGAGTGTGGAAAAATGAAGTCACTGATTTTTCCTCCTCCCCCCCAATGCTGAATTTACCAATGAAGCCTGGGCTAAAGACTTTTTGTGATATTTTTGACATTGATTCAATTTCATCAGTGATTGTAGAGCTATTGTTTTTCTGTTTTTTTTCTTATGTTAGTTTTTGGGTTTTTTTTTTGTACTGAGGATTGAACTTGGGAGAACTTGTCCACTGAGCTACATCCCCAGCCCTATTTTGTGTTTTATGTAGAGACAGGGTCTCACTGAGTTGCTTAGTGCCTCGCCATTGCTGAGGCTGGCTTTGAACTCAGGATTCCTCTGTCTCAGCCTCCGAAAGTGCTGGGATTACAGGTGTGTGCCACCACTCCCGCCTGGGGTTAGTTTTAAGAAGTTATTTTCTAAGAATTTGTTCACTTCATCTAAATTAAGTTTATTAACATTTTTATTGTTTACAGCATTTATAGATGTTCACTAGTTCATGTTCTTAAATAACTTTTAAAAATTAAGGTGAAATTCCCATAACATATGATTACATTTATCATAAGTTAAATATTTTCTTTTTCTTCTCTTTTTTTTTTTTTGGTACCCATGATTAAACTCAGGGGTGCTCGACTACTGAGCCACATCCCCAGCCCTATTTTGTGTTTTATGTAGAGACAGGGTCTCACTGAGTTGCTTAGCGCCTTGCTATTGCTGAGGCTGGCTTTGAATTGATTCTCTGGTCTTAGCCTCCCAAAGTGCTGGGATTTCAGGCATGCGCCACCATGCCCGGCTCATAAATTAAACATTTTCTATGTTGTTCCATGACACCTATACATTGCATCTTTGAGTGAGACCAATTATGAAAGGAAATTCAAGTGTTATTTTCATTAGAAGATACCTTTCCGATGGCTGCAAACAGTAGGAATTCATATATACAATGGTTCAAAATTATTAGAACATAAGTCCATTGTATATAATACTCCAAGATGCTCAAATATGTTTTATACTGATGGTTTAACCAAAAATTGGTATTAAGCATAGTACTTATTAAATAATGGTTTTTTTGGTTTGTTTTATTGATACCAAGGATTGAACACAGATACACTCACCCACTGAGCTTCATCCTCAACCCTTTTTATTTTTAATTTGAGACAGTTTTCCTAACTTGCTTAGGGCTTACCAAGTTGCTGAGGCTGGCTTTTGAATTCATGGTCCTCCTGCCTCAGCCTCCTGAGCCACTGGGATTACAGGCATGTGCTACTGAGACTGTTTTTTGAGATAAGTCCTCAATATGTTGTTCTGGCTAGCTTTTTGGGGGGGAAGGTACCAGGAATTGAACCCAAGGGCACTTAACCAGTGAACCACATCCCAGCCTTTGTTATTTTTTACTTTGAAACAGAGTCTTGCTAAATTGCTTAAGACCTCACTAACTTGCTGAGGCTGGCTTTGAACTTGCAGTCCTCCTGCCTTCGTCTCCTGCGCTCCTGGGATTACAGGAGTGCACTGCCGCGCCTGGCTTGGCCTTGTATTTCTTGACTGAGGCATTCCTCCTGCATCAGTCTGCCACGCAGTTGGCACTGCAGGCAAACACTACCATGCTTGGCTTCTGTTATTTTAATAACAGCTTCATTGAGATATAATTCACATACCATGTGGTCCATCTAACATGTACAATTCAGTAGTTTTAGTATATTACTAGGGTTGTGCAATATCACCTCTTTTCTTTATCCCCACCAAACCTCTTACCATTCACTCCTCGTTTTTTCTAAATCACCCCAATCTTAAAATCTACTTTCCTTTTTTTTTTAACCACAACATACCCAGACCTTTTTCTTTTTTAAATATTTTTAGTTGTAGATGGACACAGTGCCTGTATTTATTTACGTGGTACTGAGAATTGAACCCAGTGCCTCATATGTGCTAGACAAGCAATCCCAGCCCACCACCTTTTTCTTTTTTTTTAATCGAGATAGGTTTTCACTAAGTGTCCAAGGCTGGCCTTGAGCTTGCAATCCTCCTGCCTCAGTCTCCCAAGTTACTGTCATTACAGGTGTGGCCCACTGTGTATGGCTGTCAGAATCTACTTACTTTCTGTAGATTTGTCCTTGTTGGACTTGTCATATAAATTTATTCATATAATTGGTCGTTTTTAGTTGGCTTCTTTCACTTCGTGTAACATTCTCATGGTTCCTACTGTAGCCTTTATCACATTCCTTTTTAATTAATATTTCATTTTTGTTTATCAATTTGTGGGACTTGAGGTTGTATATTTTTTGTTTCAGTTTAGAAAATATTTGACACTTTGAGGTTAGGAGCTCTTATATTTTATTTTGTCTTGTAAGTACTATTTCAGGAGGAATCTTAATCTAGAATAAACTTAGAGTAACAGGAAAATATTGATTGTACATAACTAATATTCCCATAATTAGTTTCCATTATTATTTTCATTGTTTATCTTTTCAACTTTATTTATTATCTTAACCATTAGTTCTATATTCATTAGCTATTACAGATCATTATTTTCAACTTTCTGTTCTGACAGGAACTTTGATTCCTAAAGTTTATCACTTCATGTGATCTGGTCATATACCTTAAAAATTCTGAGAGAATACTCTAATGTGTTACATGATTTGTAGTAAATTGTTGTTTACTCCCTGTAAATACCTGCAGTTATTAGAACAGTCACATTCCACTCCCTTTCTGTAGTGAATTCTTATTCATTGGTCTTAATCTCTTGTCCTAAATTAATCAGATCTGTGATTACTGTACGGTTGAAACAGGAAGATTCAATCATTTTAAATCAACACTTTTCATACTGATCTACCTTTTTTAAAGTGTTTATATTCAAATGCAAATTACTCAAATTCCTAGGTATGTTCAAGATCAATAAATTTAGAAAAAGCTTCAGATTGTCTGAAAGAAAATATGGCTGCTTTTCTAAAGTAAGTACCTTTTTTTTTTTAACCTTTGAACTTAGTCCCGTGAAAAAGAGTATCTTTTATTACCTTTTTGTATTTGTCCTGCATATTTTATAATCAGGCAGTAATTTGTGTTGGGAAAACCAGTTAAGTTCAAATTTGTGTAGCCAAGTGAAACTTTTGGATTATGTAGTTACTTTTGTTATGTATTATAGCACTAGTATTAAAATTTTAAATAATAACCAAAGGGCAATTTTAAAATCTACTTAAAATTTTTGTGATATAATTTATGAAATGATAGCTTTTTAAATGGCTTATTAATAAAAATTGATTTATATGATTATTTTCCTCAAACTAAATTAAACACTTTTTTGTTTTATAATATTTCTTACTGATCTAGGAATGTGTGTCTGGGGTTGGAAGATCTGCAGTATGTTTTCATGATTTCTTCACATGAGCTTTTCATTACATTGTTGAAAGATGAAGAACGAAAGCTTCTTGTTGATCAGATGAGGAAGAGATCCCCTAGAGTAAATCTGTGCATTAAACCTGTAACTTCATTTTATGATATCCCAGGTTAGCTCTCCAGTCTGCCAGCTAGACTGTTGGCACATTTTGCCCCTCTATTCAAATTAATATTGAAATATATTTAAGGATTCCCTTTTACTTGTTTTTGTTTACACATTTTAGATATATACCTGTTTGCTATAGTTTGATTTCTGTATGAGCAGTTAAGTGCTAGGATGTTGTTGAGCCTGTGGTTAATAAGCAGTCTTTTATGAGGCCAAGATTTTGGATGAGTACATAAAAGATTTTAGATGGGGAAATAGACAAGCATAACCCTACTGCTGATAAGTTGTTGGAGGTAAAAACAAGGGAAGGGGAGTGGTAGTGGATAGTGGGCCCAGAAAGATGAAAATTTTGATTTTAGCTTTTATCATTGTGCTGCTATTTGTTGGCTAAACATTCAGCTTTGGCAACATTGCAGTTTTTCTTATTTATTCAATGATTATGTCCCATTTTCGCCCTTATTCATAAAAAGTGGAAAATACAGTGCTGTTTATTAATAAGAAACATAAGTTTCAAGCCGGGTGCAGTGGCTCATGCTTGTAATCCCAGCACTTTGAGAGGCTGAGACAGGAAAATCGCAAGTTCAAAGCCAACCTCAGCAACAGCGAGGCGCTAAGCAACTCAGTGAGAACCTGTCTCTACATAAAACACAAAATAGGGCTGGGGATGTGGCTCAGTGGTCGAGTACCCCTGAGTTCAATCTCCAGTACCAAAAAAACAAAAAACAAAAAACATAAGCTTCAAAATTTAGTATAGATGAGATAGTTCAGTTGGTTTAACATAAGCAAAATTTTAGCTACTTTGGCCCTCACTAGATTAAACTGGTTGACTAACCAGTCAGAAAGGAAAAATAATAACATTAACATACATGAAATGCTAGAAATAAATTATCGAAGACAGTCTGATAGCTGAGCTATAATTAGGGATTTTTTTTTTTTGGTACCGGAGATTGAACTCAGAGACACTTGACCACTGAGCCACATCCCCAGCCCTATTTTGTGTTTTATGTAGAGACAGGGTCTCACTGAGTTGCTTAGTGCCTCACCGTTGCTGAGGCTGGCTTTGAACTCGCAATTGTCCTGTCTCAGCCTCCCTAAGTGCTGGGATTACAGGTATGTGCCACGGTGCTTGGCTAGGGATTTTAATGATCTTTTTTGGCTCCTTTCCCTCTCTTCCTTTCCCCTCCAAAACGAAAAATAAATAAACAAACAAAAAAAACCTCCCACATCTTTGATGTTTATTATTCAAAAGTCAAATTTTCTTCGTGCTTATATTAACACATTATGTTCAAAAGTAGGAGTCTATTTGAATTAATTCTTTCCATATATCCTGAATATTCTTTCCATGAACCAATTATTGACTTTAACTTTGTTTATATTTTCACTGTTTTTCAAATAGATTCACTTACTAAAATGCAGATGTATTTCAAATTGTAGGTTTTTTGAGTGAAGATAAAGTTAATAACTTACATTATGGTGAATGAGTCAGTTCTCAAAATGATAGCTCCTTTGAACTTTGAATACTTACAAAAATATGCACAGTTTCAGTTGTCATTCTCATAGGTTTACATATATCTTTGAGTTAAATAATTATTAAAATGGAACTCTTATCCTTTCTTAGCCTCAGCAAGTGTCAACATTGGTCAGTTGGAACATCAGCTTATATTGTCAGTGGATCCCTGGAGGATTAGACAGATTTTAATTGAGTTACATGGTATGACTTCAGAGCGGCAGTTTTGGACAGTGTCTAATAAGGTACGAAACCCTCTTGAGAACAGAAAACAAAGCTATTAAATCAGTAACATCTAAAAATGAGTTTATATTGTTTGTTGCTGAAGTATCTACATGCATTTTTAAATATAGCTATAAATACGTATAGTGTATACTACCTATAATAATCTTTAGCTAATACTATGTACTGTTTAGGGTCACTTTCTCCCCTGACCAGTACTGGTTATCAAACCCAGGACTTTGCTCTTACTAGAAAAGCACTCTTAGCTGGGCGCGGTGGCGCAAGCCTGTAATCCCAGCACTTAGGGAGGTTGAGACAGGAGAATCGTGAGTTCAAAGCCAGCCTCAGCAAGGGCGAGGCGCTAAGCAACTCAGTGAGACCCTGTCTCTACAGAAAACACAAAATAGGGCTGGGGATGTGGCTCAGTGGTCGAGTGCCCCTGAGTTCAATCTCCAGTACCAAAAAGAAAAAAGAAAAAGAAAAGCACTCTTATCACTGAACTGTACTTTGAGCCTTTGTTTTTGCTTTATTTATTAATTTATTTTTAAATAATTTTTTTAGTTGTAGATGGACACAGTACCTTTATTTTATTTATTTATTTTTATGTGGTGCTAAGGATCGAACCCAGTGCTCTACCACTGAACTACAACCCCAGACTCTTATTTTTACTTTATTGTGTGTGGTATGTAGTACTGAGGATCAAACTTAAGAGTACTCTACCTCTGAGCTACATCTCCAGCCCTCCAGCTTGTGATCATGAATAACTAAAATTACAGGCATTCACCACCTTTCCTAGCTTGGTTTTGCTTCTTAATACTGTCTTTAAATCTAAAGCCTACACCATGGAATTTCAGTATGTTAAAAGTTCTTCATAGAACATGTTCTTTTAAAGTGTCCCACCTAATTTACGTATTTACCTATTTCTGAGGTTATCTATTTAAATTTCTTACTGGAAAGTGCAAGTGAAAATAGCTTTTAAAGCCCCATTTCAGCTGGTTGTGGTGTTGTCACACACCTGTAATCCCAGCGGCTTGGGAGGCTGAGACAGGAGGATTGTGAGTTCAAAGCTAGCCTTAGCAACTTAAGGAGGCCCTGATGAATTCAGTAAAACCCTGTCTATAAATAAAATATGTAAAGGGACCGGGGATTTGGTTGACTGGTTAAGTGCTCCTGGGTTCAATCCCCACTACCAAGAAACAAAACAAAACTTTATTTCAGTGAAGGATAGCTTAGAGATAAAAGGAAATAAACCACAATTGTAGGAGAAATATGTGACAGTGCTTCTAATTAACTGCATACTGCCCCTCCTGCTGAAGGAGTAGTGGAAAAGCAGCCAGAAATTCATTTATATTTTATGAGTCTTAAACATATTTAAGTACAGTGAAATGAAAAATTATTATTTTTATTTCTTCTAGTGGGAAATACCTTCTGTGTATAGTGGTGTTATCCTGGGAATTAAGGACAGTTTAACAAGAGATTTAGTATACATTCTCATGGCCAAAGGCTTACACTGCAGTACTGTTAAGGTGAGTACAAGTGTGCATCAAATGTTTGTTATGAATATGCTTTAATAATTTTAGCAAAAAGTTAGGAGTTAAAACCTGTTATCTTTTCCTGGTCTGAAAATCAAAATATAGGGCTAAAAAGATTGGCCTAAAATGCTATTTGAAAAGACATTTTAGTCAGTTCTTTCTCTTTTACCCTTAAAATTATACCACAATGGTCTTAGACATATGGATATCACTCTGTACCTTTTTAAAAGTCTAGAAAGCAGGCATGGTGGTGTGTGCCTGTAGCCCAGCTACTTCAGAGGCTGAGGCAGGAGGATCACTTGAGTCCAGGAGTTCAGGGCCACCCTGGGCAACATGGTGAGACCCCGTCTCTTGAATGAATTTAGAGAGCACGAAAAGGTATCATTTGTATTCTTTAGAGTTTAATTAGTAAAGATTGTATAAAAGGATTAAAAAATAAAAAAATTGTTAAAATTACTTTTGTAGTATATTTCATATAAGGAATTTTCAGTCTGGGACATTGAGGCATAAGTCATATAAAAGTGTAATTGTGCAACTAACAGTTTTCCTATTGTATAGGAAGCTTAAAGATAGCATTTGGAAGGCAGAACTCCTGAGCTAAAACTGAGGCTTAAATCATGTAGCTATTTAAAGAAAGTGAAAGACATTGAAGCAAAGAGGATGATACTGTAAGGAAAAGTTAAAAGATAAGAAAAGATGGTATATGAGGGGATTGGAAGTAGTTCCCTTTGATTACAGCATTGTTAGTTGAGGCAGCCAATAAGGTGGCTGGGGAATTAAGATCCACACTATAAGCTGGGTGGCACAAGCCTGTAATCCCAGCACTTAGGGAGGCTGAGACAGGAGAATCGTGAGTTCAAAGCCAGCCTCATCAACAGTGAGGAGCTAAGCAACTCAGTGAGACTCTGTCTCTACATAAAACACAAAATAGGGCTGGGGATGTGGCTCAGTGGTCGAGTGCCCCTGAGTTCAATCTGCAGTACCAAAAAAAAAAAAAAGATCCACACTATAGAGACTCCTGTGAACTTTACTAAAAAGATTGGCATTTCTGGGCCAGCAGTCCTATCCGAATCACACAGCTAGAAGTAGTTTAAGATACAGACATTATAGTTTAAGGAAATAGTTCCTAGCTTCTCAACTTCATACTCTTTCCTAAAATTGTCCTAAAAATGCACACACTTACACTCCACATGTAATGTCAGTTCTCCATTCCCCTCTGTTTTCATAGTTGTCCTTTTCCTGCTTCTTAAAGTAAATGGGGTGGGAAGAGCAGCATAATGTAACAAAGTTTTGAAACTAAGTTGTGTAGGTCCTCTGGTTTTATTGTATTTGAAAGACAGGTTGGCTGTTGCAGGTAGTTTTTCATATAAATTTTAGAATCGGCTTTTTAGTGGCTAAATAGAGTCTGCTGTAATTTTCATTCAAATTGTTATAAATAAATTCGGAGACAATTGCTATTTTAATATTCTGTTCATGTACATAAGCATGCTTCTTTTATTTATGTCCTTATTCTCATGAGTTTGTAATTTTCATTGTACAAATCTTGCACATTGTTGGATTTATCCCCAAATGTATGTTTTAAAAAACATAAAGTATAATTCATTATTCAAAAGCCAATATTTTCACTATACCATGAAGTAAATCCTTTGCATTTCCTGAAACTTATGCTTAAAATTCACATAGGAAAATAAATACTTTTACAATAGTAAGTAGAAAGTGAGCATAAATAATCTTTTTTTTGGTTTGGTACTAGAGATTGAACCCAGGGGCACTTAACCATTGAGCCATATCCCCAGCCCTTTTTATTTTATTTTTTAAATTTTGGGACAGAGTCTCACTAAGTTGCTTAAGACCTTACTAAATTGCTGGGGCTGGCCTTGAACTTGAGATCTTCCTGCTCCAGTCTCCTGAGCCATTGCACCTGGTCTGAGCAAAGAATCTTGAAGATAGTGCTCTAGACCAGTGGCTCTTTAAGTCTGGTCCTTGCACCAGCAGGGCCTGTAATGGGAACTTGTTAGAAATGCAGATTATTGGACCTGACCCTAGATATACTGAATCAGAAACTCTGAGGATGGGGCCAAGGATCCTGTTGTAATAAGCTCTCAAGGTATCAAGGTAGCTCTAATATACATTGAAGTTTGAGACTTGCTACTTTAGACCAACTCTTATCAGTGGAAGTATAATGTGGGCCATGTATGTAATTTGTAATTTTTTAGTAGCCCACTTTTTGGGGGGGGGGTTTGTATTTTTAGTGCTGGAAATTGAACCCAGATCTCATGCATCCTAGACAAGTATTCTGCCTATGAGCTATATCCCCAGCCCAATAGCCCACATTTTTAAAAGTAAAAATACAGTGATTTTAATGATACATTTAATTTAATTTGAATTATTATTTCTAAATTATTTCAATGTGTAATCAATACAGAAAATTGAGATTTTTTTATTCTTTTTCATATGTGTGTGCTGTGTTCAAAATACACCATTTTATACTTAATTACCTCATTTTGGACTGATCACATTGTATATGCTTAGTAGCAATACGGTAGCTAGTGGCTGCTGCATTGGACAGTGCATCACTACACAGTTGTAAGTCATTGACATTTTAATAGGGGATGTGTTATTGGCAGCTTTTCTTCTTTGACATTAAAATAGCATATATTGAATACAAAGACTATTCTGCAGTTTTATACGCATTCTTTTGCTTATTCACTAAAAATTGTGTCAAAGGTATTATCTCTGTCATAGTAAGAAATCAGAAACTCAAAGTATTAAATTGTCCAAGATCACACAACTAGTAAGTGGCACAGTGTTGAAAGGAATAAAAAGAGAACATACTTGGGCTGGGATTGTGGCTCAGCGGTAGAGCACTTGCCTCACATGCGTGAGGCCCTGGGTTCGATCCTCAGCACCACATACAGAGCAATAAAATAAAGACATCGTGTCCATCTACAAAAAAAAATTAAAAAAAAAAAAAAAAAAAAGAACATACTGTAGAAATACTTATTGAGTTAAAATCCAGGGATTGGTGACTGATTTGATGTGGACAGCAATAGGGAAAAAACAATTAATGATGATGCTCACTTTTCTGATTTGGGTCTCAGACATGGCAGTCTTAGTAAGTGAAATGTTCAAGAAACTTTAAAAGGCATATTGTGGGCTGGTTTTGGCTTTTTTGTTTGTTTGCTGATGCTCAGGATCAACCCTGGGTCTCAAGAGCTTTATTGCTGAGCTACATCTCCATCCCTTATGAGTTTATTTTTACAATGGATAATTTGAGGCTGAAATTGGAAACATAATCCTGAAGCCTAGGGAATGGTCTGGACTAGAGATACCAATGTGGGATCCTGGAAGATAACCCAGCAATTCACAGAGCATGGAGCTCAAGGGAATGCAGCATTGGGTCCAAGAAAGAATGGTGTGATAGGTATGGGGACCAGACAGATATGTAAAGGGAAAAAAGAATGTAAAAAAAAAAAAAAAAAAAAAGGTAGTGCACAGCACGGAAAGGTAACTGAAAAATGTTTAATTGATTAGAAAATCTTTGGTTTGTGAAAGTTACTTTGTAGTGATGGAACTACAGCTAGATTGTTAAAATGAATAAGACACGTGGAGAAAGATAATAAGTGAAGATTAGTCTTTAGAAAACTTGGGATAAGTAAATGCCAGAGAAAAACATAATCTGGCCTCACTCTCTGAGATAAGCATTGTTAATCATTTAAATTAATTCTTTGTCCTGTACTGAAGACACAGTTTTTCACTCCAAATAAAAGGTGACTCAGGGTATTCTGTCATTTCTTTTATAGGACTTTTCCCATGCTAAACAACTATTTGCTGCTTGTTTGGAGTTGGTAACAGAGTTCTCACCAAAACTTCGTCAGGTCATGCTGAATGAGATGTTACTTTTGGATATTCATACACATGAAGCTGGAACAGGGCAGTCAGGGGAGAGACCTCCCTCTGACCTTATTAGTAGGGTACGAGGATATCTGGAAATGAGGCTTCCGGGTAAGACTGGTTCACAAAGTCAAATTCAGAAATTCAGTACTTAAGTAAGTGTGGGAAAAACACTAAATTTTTTTTTTTTTTTTTTTTTTTGCTATCTGTAAAAATTATTTCTCTAACAGGATTTGGGTTTGGCATGCACTTGAGAACATTGGGGAAAATGGAAGAAACTACTTCCTAGGATTTCTATAACACAGTACCACAAATTGAGTGACTCAAAACAACAAAAATTTATTGTTGAGAGCTAGATGTCTGAAATCAAGGTGTTTCAGGCCATTCTTCTAAAGGCTTTCTTACCTCTTCCTGATTTCTGGTGTCTCCCAGCAATCTTTGATATTCCTTGCCTTATAACTGCATCCACTCTCTGCCTTTGTCTTATATAGCATCCTCTCTTGTGGTTGTCTGTTTCTTCTCTTCTTAAAAGGATACCAGTCATTGGATTTGGGGCCTACCTTAAACCAACATGGACTCATCTCAATTAGTTACATCCGCAGAGACCCTCTTTCCAAATAAGGTCACGTTCTGAAGTTCCAGGTGGCCATGAATTTTCGTGATACTATTCAATGTGCTATAAAAACTATATTTCAGGGTTTTTGTTTGTTTGTTTTTTTGTTTTGCTTTTGAAGAAGGGTCTTGCCATGTTGCCCAGGTTGCCCTTGAACTCCTGGGTTCAAGTGATCCTCCTGCCTCAGCTTCTTGAGTAGGTAGGACTGCTGGTATATACCACCACACCCAGCTTATACTGTAGTTTCAAGATAAGTCTGTTGAACAATCAAAACATCCTTAGGAATATACTTTGAAGGTTTATTTCTTCATTACTGCCATAAAATGTCCTCAAATGATTGCCAGTGGGCCAGGAGTTCATTTGTGGCCACTTTAGAACAGAGCTTGAGCACTCAATTCCATTTATAAATATCTTTTTGTGAAAATGGGCATATTGGCCGAGATGTGGTGGCACACACCTGGGAGTCTGAAGCAGGAATATTACAAGTTGAGGCCAGCTTGAGAAACTTAGACCCTCTCTCAAAAGGGGATGGTGTGTAGCTCAGGTGTAGCATAGTTGTCTAGCATGTGTGAGCCCTGGATTTAGTCCCTCTTTACCTCTCCCTGATTTTTAATTTTATAGGTTTTAAATTTATTTAAAGGTATTAAATCATAATCTACACGTTTAATACTGTAACTAATGAAATTGAGTTGTAAAGAAATGTGCCCAAACAGTAACAATAGTTGGCCAACTAGAGGTCTTATGAATTAATGACATTCTAATTTCCCACAGTGGGCATGTAGTTATAAATCACAATTTTTTATTAGCATTGTAGGTAGAATATCTTTGAGAGATTTAATACATCAGTCCCCTTTGATATCATAATGGTTTATTTTTGGTATTGGAGATTGAACCCAGAGAGCTTTACCACTGAGCCACATCCCCAGCCCTTTTTATTTTTTGAGACAGGGTCTCACTAAGTTGTTTAGGGCCTTGCTGCATTGCTGAGGCTGGCTTTGAACTTGTGATACTCCTGCCTCAGCCTCTGGAGTTGCTGGGATTATAGGCATTTGCCACACACCCAGCGATACCATGTTTTTATAAGTATTGATCTGGTAACATGCTAGCACTAAATGTTTATGGACACATGCTTGCTATGTACATGCTTACTTTTTAAAGGTAAGATGATTTTCATACATGATTTTTCTCAATGAAAAGTTTAAAACCTTAAACTTAACACTTATTGATGTTAGCTTCATGTCAAGACGATGTTCTAAGAACTTTAATTGCATAACTCATGCAGAATGGCAGCTTTGTGAAGTAGCTATTGTGGCATGATCCCCATTGTGTATAACAAATAACTGGGATGAAGAGAGTTTAAAGCATTGCCCAAAGTCACACAGTAAGAGAATGAACCATTTATGATTTTATTAACCTATTGGTCCAGCTTCTAAGCCTGTGCTCTTACTCTTTGAAATGGGTGGAAGTGACTCTAATTAGTAGTTTATTGTACTACCCTTTTTTTGCAGGGAGGGGGATGCTGTGATTGAATCCACATGCTAGGCATATACTCTACCACTGAACTACCCTCCCAGTTCCTGTATGAGTTTTTTTTCGGGGGGTGGAGGTAATTAGGGATTGAACCCAGGAGTGTTTAACTACTGAGACATAGCCCCAGCCCTTTTGATTTTTTATTTTGAGACAGTCTTACGAAGTTGCTTAGGGCCTCACTAAGTTGCTGAGGCTGTCTTTTGAACTCAAGATCCTCCTGCCTCACAAGCCACCGGGATTACAGGTGTGAGTCACTACAACTGGCTTCTTTCTGCATGACATTTTTGATTTAACAATTTGGAGGTCATACCACTCTTTTCCATTTTGTTTCATAAGGGGCTCATAGCTCCGCATATAGGTTTTTTTTGGGTTTTTTTGGTACTAAGGATTGAACTCAGGGATACTCGACCACTGAGCCACATCCCCAGCCCTATTTTGTGTTTTATGTAGAGACAGAGTCTCACTGAATTGCTTAGCGCCTCATCCTTGGCTGAGGCTGGCTTTGGACTCGCGATTCTCCTGTCTCAGCCTCCCAAAGTGCTGGTATTACAGATGTGCGCCACTGTGCCTAGCTTGCATATAGTTTATGTAAACTTTTAGCTTGTTGAATGTTCAGCTTGTCCTGTTGCTTGTGCATAGACTCCTGCCTCTGACATTCTAGCTCTGTACCTCAGTGCATGTAAGAGTTGATATTGGTAGACATGCTTTCTCTAAAGGTTGTCATATGCCACCTCTTCACTCCTTTTGTAAAGAAAAGAGGCCAGTTGTGCACAAGGTGGATTCATGCCCTCTATAGAACACAGAGAAGCACTCTTAATGGGTTGACTTGGTTTTTATTTTAAGGAACAGGAAGTGACCTTAACTGACAGCAGATCCAGCCTTTCAGTTATAGTAGAAATAAGAGGAGGACATTCATTTTTCTAATACTACTTATGACTTTTGGGAGAGAGCCCAACTTTTAATATCTGCAGCTAAGTAGGGTCGCTTTCTATTCAGACATTTCTTTTTTATGTTTGTCAATTGCAGCTAAATTGAATGTTAGGGTAACTCTGACTGTTAAAGCCTATGACAAAGCTTATCACTTTGCACTTTTAATGAATAACTGTGTTACCAGTACTTCAGGGGAAAGTTAATTTCTAAATCACTCATTCTCAAGCTGTATCAGAATCCAACTCCTTAAATTGATTCTCCTTTAAGAATCGTTCCTGGGGTTGGGGCTGTAGCTCAGTGGTAGGGTGCTTGCCTGGCATGTGTGAGGCACTGGGTTCGATCCTCAGCACCACATATAAATAATAAATGAATAAAATAAAGATCCATGAACAATGAAATATATATATATATATACATATATATATATATATATATTTTTTTTTTTTAAAACGTTCCTGTAGTAAGCCCATGTTAATGATGAAGAGGCCTGGTGAATAAAGGAAGCCTTGGAGCCAAGTATTCCCTTCAGCAAAATGTATAGAACAGTAACAGACATGCATTTGGGGAACTAATTTCACTTTTGTCTTCATTCTGTCTTTAGAAGATGATGCATATAATGTATTTATATTTTATTTTGCTGTCTTTTGCATATTTTTTATCACCTCGCATCCTTTTTTGTAATAAAGTGAGATAAAAATAGCCATAGGCACTGTCCAAGAAATACCAAAAGACTGAGGAATACAGTTATGGAGAAAAGGGGGAGCTCAGTTCTCCCATGTTGTCTTAACATTGTTAGTTGGGATTTAAATTTAGTTTCTTTTTCCTAAAGTATGTTAATATTTGAAATTATGTACTTTGAGCTGTGAACTTTTGCAACATATGAGGGTATATTTAATTATTTCAAAGGAAATAATGTTGCAAATGTTTTTTTCTTTCTACTTTTTTATTAGAAATTCTTTGTAGTACAGTAAATGTTTTTTGAATGAGTAAATGACTTGTGTAAGTGTTACATTTGAATCAGAAAAAAAAAGATAAATTGGGCGCGGTGGCACATGCCTGTAATCCCAGTACTTTGGGAGGCTGAGACTGGAGAATCACGAGTTCAAAGCCAATCTCAGCAAAAGTAAGGCAACAAGCAGCTCAGTGACATCCTGTCTCTAAATAAAACACAAAATAGGGCTGGGGATATGGCTCAGTGGTCGAATCCCCAGTTCAATCCCAGTACCAAAAAAAAAAAAATACACACACACACAGATTTATTGCAATTTTATGTAGTTCACCTATTTTCTATAAAAGTTTATAACCATACCATTTTGACTTGTTGTAGCATTACTTTATTTCTCTTCTGTACCTTTTTTTTTTATTCATTTGAAATCTGAGCAGATGTTACAATGGTTATTCCAATTGTTTGTTTTTTAGATATTCCTCTTCGTCAGGTAGTAGCTGAGGAATGTGTTGCTTTTATGTTAAACTGGAGAGAAAATGAATATCTTACACTGCAAGTTCCTGCATTTCTACTTCAGAGTAATCCATATGTTAAGGTAATTAAGGTTTTATCTAAATAAAGTTATTATTAGAATGGTGTTGTTGTACCTATTTCTTTATACAACTCTGGGAAGTTGCCTAATTTCTATCATACAGTGTAAGATGAGACAAATGCTTGTAGTTAAAATCATAGTATTTGTTAGTTCATGCACCTTGCCCTTTTGAATATTTCTAATGCCCTATAACTCATGAAGGTACAAATGCAAATTATGTGGTTAACAGACAACACTTTGGTATAATCATAATGTAGTAAGAGGTTAGTTAAGTTTTGTTTCAAATGCTGTGATTAAACTATAGAACCAGTGTTGCTTCTGTACATTTTCCATTTGAACATCTTATCTTTTTTTAGAATCAATCTACTATTCTGAGTTTGACATGCCTGAATCTATATCATGTTTGTTAATTAGTAGCATGTTTAGTATATACCAGTATGAAAGAATTTATTCATCTGATCATGGTGGCACATACTTGTAATTCCAGCAGCTTGCAGAGGCTGAGACAGAAGGATGACAAGTTTGAGGCCAGCCTTAGTAATTTAGCAAGTTCCTAATAAACTCAGCGGGATCCTGTCTTAAAAAATGAAAAGAGTTGGGCATGTGGCTTAGTGGTTAAGTCATCCTGGGTTCAATCTCTGGTAAGCCCCATGTATCCCCCTTGGCCAAAAAAAAAGGTTTGAGGCCAGACCGTGCAACTTAATGAGAAACTTGGAACTTTGGCAACTTAGTGAGACCCTGTCTCAAATAAAAAATTAAGGGGATTATGACTGGGGTCATAATCCAGTAGTAAAATACCCTGGGTTCAATCCCTAGTACTGAAAGAAAACAAAACAAGGGGCTGGGATTGTAGCTCAGTGGTAGAACGCTTGCCGTGCATGCGTGAGGCCCTGGGTTCGATCCTCAGCACCACATACAAAACAATAAAATAAAGACATTGTGTCCATCAACAACTAAAAAAAAAAAATTTAAAAAAAAAAAAAAAAAAGAAAACAAAACAAAAAAGTTTGTTAGACTTTATCCTTTTTTTAGGAATTTCAGACATTGGATCTTATCTCTCTGTTCAGTGAACTTTCTGGGGTATGAGTTCTTGATATCTAGAGTACTGATGTGGTTATACCCAACAGTCTACTCTCAACTTTTAATAAACTTTCAAATGAGAGTTATTCCAAGCTTATCATTTCCACTTAAAATTGTAGCTTGTGGCACAGTATTAAGACACTGAGAACTCTGTGGTGGTGTATACTAGGAGAGACAGGTAGATGCTTGTGTAGTGAATATTTGAGGGCCTGTGATGTGTAAGAACACAGGAAATTTTGTTGTAGGCAAGATTATCTTGCTGCTTCCCGAAGTTCTCTAGTGTGGCCCCAAAGGAGGAAGAATGTATGGTGACCTTGCCAAAAGTAGTTTTAGATACATCTCATCAAGTCATCTGATGTTTGGGTTTTGTATACCTCCTTCCATAATTGGCCCCTGGCTCTCTGGATAATGTTAAGGCAAGGGGACTCTGGAGTTTAGAGTAGGAAGAGTTTGTGTTTTAAAAATAATAGAGTTTAAGCCGGGCACAGTGGCGCAAGCCTGTAATCCCAGTGCTTAGGTAGGCTGAGACAGGAGAATCACGAGTTCAAAGCCAGTCTCAGCAATGGCGTGGCACTAAGCAACTCAGTGAGACCCTGTCTCTACATAAAACACAAAAGAGGCCTGGGATGTGTCTCAGTGGTCAAGAACCCCTGAGTTCAATCTCCAGTACCAAAAAAAAAATAAGAGTTTAGAGCAGTTAATAAGTACTATATTTTGGGAAAAGCCTGTCAGGGTAACAGATATTATCTTGATAGTGGAATGTTAGGTAATTTTAACCAAATTACCTAACAGTTTTATTTTCTGTTGTACATATTTTCTTATTTATTTAGTATATATTTTATAATCACAGAAAGGAAAGTTAAGGAAAAATTGTAAGCATGTGACTAAATAGTACCCTTTTGCAATAATGCAGAACTATCTAGTCTGCCCCGTGGATCAGAAGAGGAGGCAGTATGGTATAATGGAAAAAGCACAGGATTTATAGGTACTTGAATTATAAAAGTCTAGAGAGTAAGAGTGGTTGGTGGTTTTTAACATTACCTACAAGGCCTTTATTTATTCTTTTTATTTTATTTTTTATTTTTTTTGGTAACGAGGATTGAACTCCGGGGCACTCAACCACTGAGCCACATGCCCAGCCCATGTCTTATGTAGAGACAGGGTCTCACTGAGTTGGTTAGTGCCTCGCAGTTGCTGAGGCTGGCTTTGAACTTGTGATTCTCCTGTCTCAGCCTCCCAAAGTGCTGGGATTACAGGCATGTGACGCCATGCCTGGGTTTTTTTTGTTTTTGTTTTTTTTTAAATGGACACAATACCTTTATTTTGTTTATTTTTTTATGTGGTGCTGAGGATTGAACCCAGTGCCTCACATGTGCAAGACAAGCGCTCTACCACTGAGCCACAACCCCAGCCCCATTCTACAAGGCCTTTTAAGGTGTGAGTGCTTCTCTTGTAGGTGTGTCTCCCTGCACCTTGTTATGCCCACACCAGTATGGTTGCATGATGTTTTCTCATGCTTTTGTACTTTGCATGTGCTGTTCTCTGCTGGGCTCTCCTTCCCATTTGGGGCTGTTGATGTAGTTTCTTGTAAGCTTTCCTTTCTCCCTACATGAGTAAATCACTTTCTCCTCTGGATACTAGTGTGCTGTTGTACTGGTCCTGCTACTGTCATACGGTTGACGTATTTCTTCTGTTTTTATACTGTATTGAAACTTATTTGTTCACTTGTTTTTCCTATAAGACAGTGAGTTTCATGGAGGCAGTTAATTTTTACATTTCCATGCCCTACATGGTGTCCAGGAATGTTGGTACTCAGGGAGGTTTGTAGAATTTAGTTGATTTGGGGAACTTAAGCCCTCTGAAAGCCACCCCCCCCCCCCATCAGATGGTAGCCATTATAAGAAGGTTTAGCTGGAGGCACATCTCATTCAACACCGTAAATACCCTGTCATCACACTTGTGAACTGAAAAGGATCTAAAAGTTCTTATTTTCAATTAAATTTATATTGTTAGGAAATTTAGGTAAGTATATGATCCCTGACAACAGTTAATGAATTTGAGATAAGGAGCTGTAGTACTCCTCACATGGTATTGCAGTAAACAGCTACTTGTTTTGTGATTCCAGTTCTTGGAGATGAATCTGTTCAGTGGGCATACAGGATGAGCTGTCCTCAGATTGTGGGTGCCTGATATCCATCATATGGTTCAAGTATGTCCATCACATGGTTCAAGTAGGGTTTGTACATTCTCATTAGATTTAGAAAGCACCAGTATTCTTGTTAGTTTTCTTCAGTGTGATCATGGAGTTGTGGTTATATAGGAAAATGTCCTTGTCTTTAGAAGATGTATATTGAAATATTAGGGGTGAAGTAATAGCAGTAACTTAATAGTTTAATAAAATAGTGTAGATAAATATAAAAAGCAAACTGGCATACTTTTCACAATAAATTGTTATTTTGACTATTCTGTTTGACCAAAGAAGTAGGAGAAAGCACCAATTTTCATTTTTGTCATGATCTTGCCTCCTCCTAAGAGAAGCCACCTTAAGAAGTGGGGACCTCATTAGAAAGCAATTTGGTGGGAACTGGGGTTTTCAGATGAACTTGAAATTATCCTTGTCACTGAACCCCCTAAAGGAGCCATGATATATAAAATTTAATGAGTAAGGACAGAGGGCCTTCTTTTGCTTTGAAATTATGGAAAGAAAATGCTGAATTTGACATAAAACTGGTTTTCTCCTCTGTATTTTGGTCCTATCTTTTCTCTGCTTGTTACTTTAAACCCTTTCGCTATTTTGGAGTTTTTCCTATGTCTTAGGTCATTAAGGTTACCTTTAATCAGATTAACCACTTTCTGTAATTTGTCCTTTCTTCATTTTAGTTTAGATTAGCAGTAGCTCTATCCCCAGGTGCAACCATTTTTGTTAGAGAAAAGTGGCTTTAAGGGCTGGGATTGTAGCTTAGTGGTAGAGGCCCTGGTACATACAGTTCCTAGCACCAAAAAGAAAAGAAAAAGTTGCTTATTCCTTTTTCTGCTATCTTCAATCTCCCTACTCTTTTCCTTTTTATAAAATGAGTAAAGGTAACAAATGTATTTGTGCACATATATAAGTACTATTTTAATCTCACCTGTGGACTTTTACTGCAGTTAAGGTCATGGTGTGTGCTTTCCATTATATACTTTATTATTATTATTTTTTATTTGTGCTAGGGATTGAGCTCAGGGCTTCATGCATACTAGGCAATTGCTCTACTATTACAGCCTTTTTGAGACAGGGTCTCATTAAGTTAACCAGGCTGGCCTCAAACTTGGGATCCTCCTGCCTCAAGCTCCCAAATAGTTGGGATTACAGATGTGTGCTACCACACCCAGTTACATACGTTTTCTTAAAAAGATGCATCATACTATGTATATGGGGCAGTTTTCCCCCCAGTTAATTTGTCTTTTTGTATTCATTATCTCATTTTTTGGTCCTCATTAGCATAGTTTCTATTTTCTTAGATTTTAATTGTTCAGAAATGAGGAGGTTTATATGGTAGAGCCAGTGGATCCTCTTCCTCAAATTCAGATCTGTCACTATACTGACAGTAAGTCCTGAATTTCTCAGAAGTTTTATTGAGTGGATAGCATAAAATAACTGTTCCATATGTTTGGGCAGTTACCTGCTTTCTTCAGTGAGTGCTAATATGATGTAACAGATTATCTTTTATCTGTTTTCTGTTTTTCATGTTACAGCTTGGACAGCTTTTAGCAGCTACATGCAAAGAACTTCCAGGCCCTAAAGAAAGTAGACGGACTGCCAAAGACCTTTGGGAAGTTGTTGTTCAGATCTGTAGTATATCCAATCAGCACAAACGAGGAAATGATGGCAGAGTCAGTTTAATAAAGCAGAGGGAATCTACATTAGGTATAATGTATCGGTATGTGTTGGTTTGTTTCTTTCAGTTACAAGTTTTTGCATTCTCATTAATTTATACTATCTGAATTGTTTAAAGAACATCTACTTTTATCCTGTATATCATAATGGTGAATAATCTTAACAATTCTATGGTTCTCATTTCTGATGGCCACCTTTGAAAATAGTTTCTGTTTAAAAGGACAGCCCATCAATAACTGAATAATTTAATCAGCTGTAACTCAAAATCTGAAGTTGCATAGTATTAAATGTCTGAGGTTGGATGGTACCAAAGAATTTTAGGGCTGGGTTTTGGAGCCTGACTTTAATTTTTGCTTCAAAAAATTATTGTCATTTATTTAATGATCACAACCTGGGTTTCATCCATTAAATTTGTTGTAAGGAATTAAAAAGTCAATTTTTTTGAGGTAGGTAGAAGTACTAGTTGGAAAGAGATCAAAAGTCATGAGGGGGGCTGAAGGTGTAAGTCATGGTGAAGCACTTGTCTTGCATGTTAGGTACAAATCTGCTAGGATTATATAGATGAGAAGAAATGTTTCTCTATTAAAACAGGAAGAAATGTTTACTAGGTTATGACAATAGTATATTCCTTTTCATACATGTAGAATTGGACAGTTAATAATTAACCTTCTTGTACAATTTTTATTCTTGATCTCATTTTTAAAAGTCTGATATTGAGTATACAAAAAATTTTTGTTTTTATAGGAGTGAACTGCTTTCTTTTATCAAAAAATTACGGGTAAGTTTTATTAAAATTGATGTAATTACTTTTGCTGATTTTTGTAGAATGCTAATATATTATGTTCCTTAAATGGCTTGTTAATGTGCTCATCTGCAGCAATTCAATTCATATTAGGGATGAGATAATCTGAATAGAGAAATTCACTTTGTATTTACCATGTTTTAGTAGTAGAGCAGGTACTTTTTAAATTGTAAAGAACTTTCCACAATAGGGCTAGGTTTGTGAAGGCTGGCTTTAACTTTTGCTGGAAGGATTTAGTGTCATATTTAATGGTCATGACCTAGGATTTATCCTTTAAATGTTATGTAAGGAATAAAAGTCTATTTTTTGAGGTAACAGGAAGTACTAGTTGGAAAGAGATCAAAAGTCATATGGAGGTGTAGCTTAGTGGTAGAGCACTTGCCCTGCATGCTGGAGGCCCTGGGGTTGATCCCCAGCACCACCCAAAGATAAGGAATTGAGCCCGGAGAGAGAGTACCATAAACCAAACCTCTAAATGTGGTAATTGTTATGTAAATTGTGTTCTGATTTTTTTTGTGTGAGATTAAAAATGAAGTTGATTTTTAATATGCTCTAAATTAAAGCAGAAGCTAAATTCTAAGAGACAAGGATCTTTTGAAGAAAATACTTGATGTCTCTGAGATTGATAGGAGAAATATTAAAAAGATATATTTACATGTATGGTGTTTGTACAAATGTAAACATAGCACACTATTTTAAGATTTATTTTTCCTCCTAGGAACCGTTGGTTTTGACTATTATTTTATCACTCTTCGTGAAACTTCACAATGTTCGGGTCAGTATTTTATAATTTCTTGTTTAAAAATATTTGAAAGAAATTCCTTTTTAAATCACACTTTTGGGCCGGGCGTGGTGGCGCATGCCTGTAATCCCAGCACTTTGGGAGGCTGAGACAGAAGAATCGCAAGTTCAAAGCCAGCCTTAGCAAAGGCAAGGCACTAAGCAAGTCAGCGAGACCCTGTCTCTACATAAAACACAAAATAGGCTGGAGATGTGGCTCAGTGGTCGAGTGCCCCTGAGTTCAATCCTCAGTACCAAAAAAAAAAAACTCACTTTTGGGGACTAGGGTTGTGGTCAGTGGTAGAGTGCTTGCCTGGCATGTGTAAGGCACTGGGTTTGATCCTCAGCACCACGTTAAAAAATAAATAAAAATAAAACAAAGATATTGTGTACATCTAAAACTAAAAAAAAAAGTTTTGTTTAAATCACCCTTTCTGTTTTTTAAAGGAAGACATAGTAAATGATATCACAGCTGAACACATTTCTATTTGGCCGTCGTCTATTCCCAAGTAAGTAATCATTCAGCTTATGATATATTAAATTAAATAGGTTAGATATTTAATGTATATATTATACATATGATATGTATTATGTATTATATATATATTTAATGTATATATTATACATATGATATGTATTATGTATATTTAATGTATATGTTATACAATAGTTATATATTTAGAAATCATCCTGAGTTGTATGGATATCCTTAGGTAATTTAATTGAAAGGTACAAATCTGTTAGGATTCTACATACAACTTTGTGTTTCTCTGTTGTAGCAATTGTCTTCCTAAAAATTAGGGAGAAGGCCCTATTAGAACAGAATATCTAAGAAGTTCTGATTTTCAGTGAATAGAATTAGAAAGTCATCTATCCATTTGAAAATCATTTGCTGTTTCATAATTCCCTGTAGATCTCTTGTAATACTATGATTATCAAAGGCTTCCAGTCCCTTCAGTTGCCATAGGAGTTTCTTTAAGTACTTTATGAAATCTCTCTTACTTTCATCACCTGAGAATCTCAATAAAATGATGGGATAATTTTTTTAGAAGAGAAAGTAATTTTTTATTTTTCTGGAAGAATAAGCTTTACTTTTTTTTTTTTTTTTTAATACATAGCAACTTTTCATACAGAAGAGTTCATTTGTTTCCTGTCAAAAGTTTCTGGGCTGGGATTGTTGTTCAGCAGCAGAGCCCCTGCCTAGATTGTGTAGACACTGGGTTCGATTCTCAGTACTACATGTAAACAAATTAATAAAAAATGAAGGTCCATTGACAATCTAAAAAAAATATTTTTTTTTAAAAAAGTTTCTTCTCTGTCGTCCCTCTCAGTTGGCTTACTTTGTACTTAAAGGGTAGGTACCGCCAGCCTTATTTGATTGCTCTTAATGGCATCTTTGAAGAAAAAAAGATTTTAGTAGGTAGGTAAGCAGGCAGTATAATAAGCATAAGTAATTTGCTTTCATCTCAATCTTGGAGATTGGAAGTAGCTCTAAATCTCATACAGGGATTTAGAGAGTCAGAGTGGATGAGTGTCCCTGTCCTCGACTTAATAAGGGTGTTTTTCCCCCCAAAGGAGTACCATCTTCATGAAGCAAATGTGCATACTCTGCAGCATTCTAGCTGCAAATTCCATCATAATGTCTGTCTAATTTTTGTGTAAAATTCAATATGTTAGATAGTAGTTCAAGAATCAGGTAAAGAGAATTTTGTTTGTGTATGAGAGTAAGGTATTGGGGGTTGAACCCAGGGCCTTACGCACGCTAGACAAGTACTGTATCACTGAGCAGCACCTCCAGCCCTTAATTGTGCCTTTTTAAAAAACTTTTTAATGGTACTGAGAATTGAAGCTGTGGTACTTTACCTCTGAGCCATACCCCTGATCCTTTTTATCTTATATTTTGAAACTGGGTCTCACTAAATTGCTGAGACGAACCTTGAACTTGTGATCCTCCTGCCTCAGCTTCCTGAATCCCTGGGATTACATGTGTGTGCCACCATGCCCAGCCGAGAGTCTATTAATTCCAAGAATAGCATTCCTAGAATAGTGAGAATGGCATGAGATTACATTTTGAACTATTTCAAAACTAACTGCTGTGTAAATAGAATTCTTAGATTTAATATTTTGTAGATATCTGTAAAATATAATCATAAACCAATTTAACTTACTTTGTTGTAAATAAATAGGGATTTGCTGCTAATACCACTTTTTTTTTCTGTTAGACAATGGTACTGTGATAAAATCAAACACCTGTGGGTAACAGAAGTACTTTGTCCAAGTTCATCTTACAAATAGAGCCATGACTTGGACCTTACGTGTGTCTGAATCCAGAACCCGTTTTCTACCACCGAGCCTTACTGCTTCTGGGAGGGAGGAGCCTTCAGCTATGTTTCTGGCTTTTATCCTCACAATTCCATCTTCTGGTTTTGTACCTCCAGACCTCCCCTCTTACCAGAGTTAGAGTAGCTAAACCTGTTTCCTACCCTTTTCTTGATTCTTGCTACTACCAAAGTACTGAAGTGTCATACTTGTCACAAACAGCCCTTAACCCCATTAGGGCCAGTATAACATCTAATCCAAGAGTCATTTACTCTTGCAAGAACCCATAGGTAGGGCTGGGGTTGTGGCTCAGTGGCAGAGCACTTGCCTAGCATGTGTGAGGCACTGGGTTCAATTCTCAGCACCATATATAAATTAATGAAAAACAAAGGTCCATCAACAACTAAAAAAAAAAAAAAATTAAAAAAGAAGCCATAAGCTGGGTGTGGTGGCATGCGCCTATAATCCCAGTACTTTGGGAGGCTGTGACAGGAGAATTGCAAATTCAAAACTAGCCCCAGCAATGGCAAGGTGCTAATCAGCTCGGTGAGACCCTGTCTCTACATAAAACACAAAATAGGGCTGGGATGGATGTGGCACAGTGGTTGAGTACCCCTGAGTTCAATCCCCGGTACCAAAAAAAAAATGCCATAGGTAGATTTAAGGTCACATGGCAGTATTAGTGTTTGAGCCCTTGTTTTTTGTGGCTTCTAGATAGTAGACCTTAAAAAGCATTTGGGGAAATTTTATGAGCCTGTCTCTTTTATTGACTCTAAATTATCCTGTAATAGGTAAAGGTAAGGGTTTATCACATTTATGGCCATAGACTAAATTTAGGCTTAGTCTCTTTGTTTTTAGTAAATGCATATATGGAGTTTGAAGTTGACTTTTAAAATAGAGGTTAATGTTAAGTATCTTTCCTTTAGCCTTCAGTCAGTGGACTTTGAAGCTGTGGCAATCACAGTGAAGGAACTAGTTCGGTATACACTCAGTATAAATCCAAACAACCATTCCTGGTTAATTATTCAGGCAGACATTTATTTTGGTAAGTGAAATGTTTGGTTTCCTATTTTGCTTTGGTAACACTATTAGAAATAAAAGTAATCAAAAAGTAATTAAAAGTATTACATAGTTCATTACAGTACTTTGTTAAATTCTCTAGGTACTCTTGGTAATTATTTGTATTCTTGGAGATGGACTCCCCTCCCCCTTATTGATTATGTGTTAAAATTTTTCAACTTGATACGAAATTTTTAGTATTTCTTTCACTGTACAGATCAAATAAACATTCAGATTGATGTACTTAGAGGATCTTTTTCTAGAAGTTGATTTTTTTAGAAGAGAAAGTTCAAAATTTAAAGGTGGAATGGATAGTAAAATGAACTCTTGTTTATCTGCCTTTCAGCTTTAATAATAATTAACTCATGATCAGTCCTGTTTCTTCTATACCCTTATCTACATCCTTCCTCTCTCCTCCAGCTTATTCTGAAGTAAATAATTGCTGATTTTTTTTTTTTTTTTATTACTGGGGATGGAACTCAGGTGTACTCTACCACTGAGCTACATCCTCAGCCCTCTTTTGTGCTTTATGTAGAGACAGTGTCTCACTGAGTTGCTTAGTTGCCCTTGGCTGAGGATGACTTTGAACTCGTGATTCTCTTTTCTCAGCCTCCCAAAATGCTGGGGTTATAGGCGTTTGCCTCCGCGCCCGGCTTAATTGCTGATTTTTAATGTTTTCACCCCAGCCCCCAGAAGAGTTTAATATATATTTGCAGAATAAATATATTGATTCTGAACTGCCTCAAAAAATTAGGATATTTTTCTAGTTTGAATATTTGTAAAATACCTTAAGATACTGAATTCTGTACTAGTAAATTTGGTGAGAAATCGGAAGTAAATTTTTGTTTTATCAGTTTTAGGAGGCACAGAATCTACTGCATCAGTTGTTTTTTTTTGATAGTGGTGGTACTAGAGATTGAACCTAGGTATTCACATGCTGTGCAAGTGCTCTACCACTGAGCTACATCCTTAGCTCGCTTTTTTTTTTTTTTTGTGGGTACCTGGGATTGAACCCAGGGATGCTTAACCATTGAGCCACGTCCTCAGCCCCCTTTTTAATTTAGAGACAAGGTCTCACTAAGTTTCCTGAGATCTTGCAAAGTTAAGTCTGGCTTTGAACTTGTGGTCCTCCTGCCTCAACCTCTCAAGCTGCCGGGATTACATGCATGCACTACTGTGCCCAGCCGTTGTATATATTTTTTTAAAATGTGACTTAAAAAAGGCAGGTTTTCTTGTTATTGTCCTGAATAAGTATAAATCTATCATTTGAATCTATTTTTGTTAACTAATGACTCTTCACAAAATAGACCGTTTTTTTTACCAACTCTTGTATCTAATAACAAGTAATTCTTTACCTCTGTTTACTACTTCAGCAACAAATCAGTATTCGGCAGCTCTTCATTATTACCTCCAGGCAGGAGCTGTGTGTTCTGATTTCTTTAATAAGGCTGTGCCTCCGGATGTTTACACAGACCAGGTAAGTTATTTTGTGTGCTTCTTTCTTCTTACTTACCTTTACATAGTTTTTCTTCCTGGGCCCCTTTTTAGCCATTTTCATGTACGTGGTGATGAACTCCGAAGTTGATGGATCTAGACCAAATTGCTGTCCATATTTTCTTTTTTCTTTGGCTGTCCATATTTTGTGTCAGTATTTCCAGTGCCTACTGGTGTTTTGATTTCTCCCAAACATCTCAAATTCAATCCGTCTAAAATTTGGTTCCACTTCTTACTTTACCAGGCTCCTCTCCTAGTAAATTCACCTGTCCTTCAAACAAACTCTCCAGAATACCAAATGGTTTTATTTAAAAATTTGAGACAACTAAGCCCAAATCCTTAGCATTGCCTTGGCTCTTTTCCTTACTTTACTGTGATTCTGCCAGCAGTAATATCCATTCAGCTTTCAAATCATATCAATTCTCTCCCCTAAATCTCCAATTCTTTCCCTCTTGTGTATGCCTAAGTGCGTCTGTGCGCTTAAGGCATACAACATGATACAGGTAGAGATATTAGTTAAATCCATCATCTTCCATAGTTATCCCTCCTCCCTTGTGCTAAGAGCCCCTGAGATCTAACAACAGATTTTTACTATATGTTGTTGTTTTTGTGTGTGTGGTGCTGAGGAGTAAACCCAGGCTTGCATGTGCTAGGTATGTGCTCTACCACTGAGCTACATCCCCACCCTTACCATATGCTATTATTAACTGTATGCCTTATATAGAATGTTAGAGCTCTAGACTTATCATTCTGATTGCAGATTTGTGCCCTTTGACCTATATCTCTGTATTTCTTCCTGCTCCATGATTGCATTATCAAATTTTGTTCCTTTTCTTTTAATATGTTTCTTCTGATTTGTCCACTTGTCCACTTGACAAATGCATTTTTCAATACTCAGATAGTTTTTGAAATGATTTAGCATTTTTATTAGTTTTTGTTTTTTGGGTTTTTTTGTGGAGGAGGGTAGTGAGGATTGAACTCAGGGGTACTCCACCACTGAGCGGTATTTTGTGTTTTATTTAGAGACAGGGTCTCATTGAGTGGCTTAGCACCTCACCATTGCTGAGGCTGGCTTTGAACTCACAATTCTCCTGTCTCAGCCTCCCAAAGTGCTGGGATTACAGGCGTGTGCCACCATGCCCAGCTAGTTTTTGATTTTTGGAGCACTTTTATATTAACACCAAAATTGAGTAGAAGGTATGGAGTTCCCATATATCCTCTGTCTTCCCCAGTCCCACAACTTGCCCTCTGTTGACCTCATACCAAAATGCTGTATTTATTATTGTCTGTTGTTAATAGTTTTTTAAAGTAATCAAATTTTTTTTGTAGGTGATAAAACGAATGATCAAGTGTTGTTCTTTGCTGAATTGCCACACACAGGTTAGTTTATAACATGGCATTGACTTATTTTCATACATATTAGGGTTTATTATAAGTAAAAAGCATTGCATTGGGAGCCAGCTTTTATTTATCATATCAGAACTACTTAATTTTATGGTGCAAGAAGTTTTGCATATTTAAATTTTGTTAGTTTATAGAATTTTAACTAAAAGTATGAATTAGAAAACATTGACCTTTGAATCTTCTGAATAGAAAGGAGCATTCTCAAGTATGTATTTTTATATTTAAGATTAGATACGTTAGTCATTAGGGAAATGCAATCAGAACACACTAATAAGATACCACTTCACATCTCACTAGGATGGCTATAATCAAGATATTTCCTAATAGCTGCTGGTGAAGATGTAGAGAAATTAGAATCCTCATGCTGTTAGAAATATAAAATGGCACAGCCTGTGCAAAACAGTTTAGCATTTCCTCAGAATGTAAAATACAGAAGTTGGGTGTTGTGGTGTATGCCTATAATCCCAGTGACTTGAGGGGCTGAGCCAGGAAGATTGCAAGTTCAAAACCACCCTCGGCAACTCAACTAGAACCTGTCTCAAGAGGACTAATATCTAGAATATATAAAGAACTCAAAAATGTTACACCAAAAAAAATCATTTAACCCAATTAACAAATGAGCAAATGAACTAAACCCATACTTCTTAAAAAAAGAAAAATGGCCAACAAATATGTATAAATGTTCAAAATCATTAGCAATTAGGGAAATGCAAATCACAACTACACTCACACCAGTCAGAATAGCAGTCATCAAGAACATAATAATAGCTCAGTGGCAGAATGCCTGTCCCGCACATGTGAAGCACTGGGTTTGATCCTCAGCACCACATAAAAATAAATAAACAAAGATATTGTGTTCATCTATAACTAAAAAATATTTTTAAAAAAAGAACATAATAATAAATACTGGGTAGGATGTGGAGAAAAGGGAACAGTTTACACTGTCGGTGGGATTGTAAGTTAGTACAAACACTATGGAAATCAGTATGGAGAGTCCTCAAAAGACTAGGCATGGCACCACCATTTGACCAAGCTATACTACTTTTAGGTATTTATCTTAAAGGCATCATACTGTAGTGATACAAGCATACCCATGTTTATAGAAGATCAATTCATGGTAGCCAAACTGTGATATCAGCCCAAGTGTCCATCAACAGATGAATGGATAAAGAAAATGTGGCAAGTCGGGCGCAGTGGTGCTAGCCTGTAATCCCAGTACTTAGGCTGAGACAGGAAAATTGTGAGTTCAAAGCCAACCTCAGCAACGGCGAGGCACTAAGCAACTCAGTGAGACCCTGTCTCTACATAAAAACACAAAATAGGGCTGGGGATGTGGCTCAGTGGTTGAGTGCCCCTAAGTTCAATCTCCAGTACCAAAAAAGAAAATGTGGCGTATATTCAATGGAATTTTATTCTTCCATAAAGAACAATGAAATTATCATTTTCAGGAAAAATGGATGGAATCAGAGACCATACATTAAACAAAATAAGTGAAACTCAGAAGTTCAAGGGACTGTTTTCCTCTCATGTAGAATCTAGAAAGGAAAAAGGAAAAGGTGAAGGTGGATCTCATAGAAATCAGAGACCAGTAGAAGAAAGGAACCAAGGTGTAATAGGGAGAAGTGCTTAGGAGTGATATTGGCTAAATTGTTATATTGTGTGCATGTAGGAATATGTAACAACAAATCCCATCATATGTACAACTATAATGTACCAATAAAAGTGGAGAAAAAAATCTGTCTCAAAATAAAGGGCTAGAGCTGTAGGTTGGTGGTAGAGTACCCATGTTCAGTCCTCAGTACAAAAATAGACATAGAAATGATCATATGACCCAGCACTTCCATTTCTACAATAAATATCCAACAGAATTGAAAACACATCCCTAGAAAAAGTTTATAACTGCATTTACAGTAGCCAAAAAGTAGGGAAAGAAATCAATGTCCATCAAACAGTGAATGGTTTAATAAAATGTAGCATATCCATATAGTGAAATACTATTCAGCCATAAAAAGGAACTAGTTATGGCTACATCCTATAACATGGAGGATTATTGAAAGACAATGCTAAGTGAAAGACTCAAAGTGCCACATACTGTATGAATGAATTTATGTCCAGAACAGTAAATTTTTTATTTTATTTTTTATACTAGAGTAACCTGGGTTCAACCTCTATCAGTGAGTTACATCCTTAGCCCTTTTAATTTTTCATTTTTGAGAGAGTCTGGTTAAGATGTCCAGGCTGGCCTTAAACTTGGCGATTCTTCTGATGTTTATTGCCTAGCACAATGGTTAGATCTTTAGAGACAGAACATAGATTAATGGTTATCAGAGTCTTGAGAGACCAGGAAATGGAGAGTTACTGCTCGTGGGTATGGTTTTTTTTTTGGGGGGGCAGGGGTATGGATTGGTAATGAAAATATTGTACAGTTTTGTATACTAAGAAGTATTGAGGGCTGGGGTTGTGGCGCAGTGGTAGCATGCTCGCCTAGCACGCGGGAGGCACTGGGTTCGATCCTCAGCACCACATAAAAATAAAATAAAGATATTGTGTCCACCTACAACTAAAAAAAATAAATAAATAAATATAAGAAGTATTGAGGGCTGGGGCTGTAGCTCACTGGTAGCGCGCTTGCCTAGCATGCGTGAAGCACTGGGTTCGATCCTCAGCACCACATACAAATAATAAATAAATAAAGACCCATCAACAACTAAAAAAAAATTAAAAAAAAAAAAGTATTGTGTATTTTTTAAAAATATTTTTTAGTTGATGATGGACCTTTATTTCATTTATTTATTTATATGTGGTACTGAGAATCGAACCCAGGGCCTCACACATGCATGGCAAGTGCTCTGCCACTGAGCCACAATCCCAGTCCGAGTTGTGTATTTTTAAGAGCATTATTTTAATGATTTTTAATTTTTAATATTTTTAAAAAATAAGGTTTTTTGTTTGTTTGTTTTTTGAGATGAATGTTAGGACTTACATACCCGATTAAAACAGATGCTTTCTATGTTAAGCAGACTGGCAGCCTGAATTTTGCCAGAGTGGGCCTAAATTTTGCCAGCTGTGAAAGGTTTAATTTCATGTTCTATATGTCCTTGAATGTCATGACACTTTGACTTAGTAGTTTTCTATCCCCTACAGTTCAATTTTCTGAACTGGATTTTTGCCAACTTATTAAAATAGTTAAAAAAAATTTTGTGACTTTGATCACTGATGAAAAAAATATTGATAAGACAGACACTTGGGTAAACGTTTTTGAAATTAAAATGAGATGGAATTAATAAATATGAACTGGCCTATTTGGTGTGATCTGCAAGTCGTCTTTATTTTTTTAAAGAAAATTTTAAAAAAAGTTTTTAGTTATACACGGACACAATTATCTTTATTTTGTTTATTTTTATGTGGTGCTGAGGATCGAACCAGTGCCTCTCATGCGTGAGGCAAGCACTCTGCCACTGAGCCACAACCGCAGCCCCTCTGCAAGTCTTCTTAAAGAATACATTCTTTATATAAAAATAAAGGTTATCATCCAAATCCAGGGATGTCATTGTTAAATGAAATCATTTTAAAAATCTTTGTTTGTAGGTGGCAATTTTGTGTCAGTTCCTCAGAGAAATTGACTACAAGACAGCCTTTAAATCACTACAGGAACAAAACAGGTATGAATGATTTTTTAAATAAAATGAAGTTGAAGTTTTTCTGCTTAAGAAAAAAAATAACAGAATTCTATTTGCAGTCATGATGCTATGGACTCCTACTATGACTACATTTGGGATGTTACCATCTTGGAATACTTGACCTGTATCCTTCCATTCATGTATGTGATGTTAGAAGCCAACTTCTTTGGATTAGTTTTTCATACTGTGTATTTTTTAAATAGTCTGAAAACTAGATGAGATTCTATCATGATATTTAATCCTACACTATCAGATTTATTATTCTTAACTGATTCATGTAGATCTTCATCATAAGAGAGGAGAAACAGATAAAAGACAAATTGCGGTAAGTTACCTTATGCTTTTCTTCAATGATGTGCTTAATTTCCAGAATATTAAATAATTAACATTTATACCAACAACAACAAAAACTTTAGTGTGCCCAATCACTGCCAGGATTTTTTATTAATGTTTACTTTAGGTCAGTTTTTTTTTTTTTTTTTGGTACTGAGCCACATCCCCAGCCTTATTTTGTGTTTTATGTAGAGACAGGGTTTCACTGAGTTGCTTTGCGCCTTGCTGTTGCTGAGGCTGGCTTTGAACTCACGATTCTCCTGTCTCAGCCTCCCTAAGTGCTGGGATTACAGGCTTGCGCCACTGCGCCCAGCTTGTTTTGTTTTGTTTAAGAGACAAGGTCTCACTGAATTGCTTAGCGCCTCACCATTGGTGAGGCTGGCTTTGAACTTGTGATCCTCCTGCCTCAGCGACAGCCTCCCCAGCTGCTGGGATTATAGTCATACGCATTGGTGTTTACTTTTTTTTTTGGTGGTGCTGGGGATTAGAACCCAGGGCCTTATGCACGCAAGGCAAGCACTCTACCGCCTGAGCTATATCCCCAGCTTCTGGTGTTTACTTTCTAAAAGGTCTTTTTTTGATATTATGAGCTATTCCATCTGTTTCTTTCTTCTTTTTTCCTTTTTTTGGGTACGAGGGATTGAACTCAGGGACACTCAACCATGAGTCACATCCCCAGCCCTATTTTGTATTTTATTTAGAGACAGGGTCTCACTGACTTGCTTAGTGTCTTGCTTTTGCTGAGGCTGGCTTTCAACTCGTGATCTTCCTGTCTCAGCGTCCTGAAGTGCTGGGATTACAGGCGTGCGCCACCGTGCCCAGCTCATATTATTTCTGTTGCAAATCTTCAGATGGTTCTCCTGTCACACGAAGTCAAAGTGTCAAAGTCTTCAAAATGGCCTACAAGGCCACATATAACTTGACCTTCTGTTTACCCACGTGACTTTCTCCCTTCCTAATTTCTGCCACAGTTACCTCTATTGTTCTTTGAACATTGATTCCCTAAGAATCTTTGGAATTTTCTGTTGTAGGAGGAATCAGCCTCCCACATGCCTATCCTCAGTTGTTACCTTCTTAGTGGTCATTCTTTACTGATATCTTATACCATGTCCTTCTTTTTCCCTCTAATTACTCTTATTTTCATTCCCCTTAAGTGTTTCTCTGTAACACTTAACCACTGTTTGACATACTATGTATTATTATCTTTTTCCCCATGAGGATAAGGACTTGATTTGCACATAGTAGTTAAGTAGAATGGTACATGGCACACATTAGGTGCCCAATGGTTGATAGGTTTAGATTTTTTGTCTGTTTTAGGGATTGAACCCAGAGGTATTTCAACCACTGAGCTACATACATACCCCAGTCCTTTTTTATTATTTATTTTGAGACAGAGTCCCACTAAGTTGCCAAGTTTGTCCTCAAACTTGGGTTCCTCCTGTCTCCTGAATACTACTACCTGGGACTACAGAGGCACATAGTATGCCCACCATCCAATGGTTTTTTACTAAATGAATTAATTATTTAAATTTGGCTATGTGCCAAAATATTTTAAATTTAATGGTTCATATTATAACTTGACTGCTGAATCAGTATCACCACAGATAATTTTCTTTGCTCTCACTCATATTAATAAAACTAACTCTATGCTATCAGTATCTTTTAAAGCTTTGCACTTGGACAAAATTGTACGCTTTTTGTTTAGTGGAAACAAACTGATAATAGCATCATTAAAAAAGAAAAATAGGTAAACATGAAGCTAGTCCCCTTGTTTGGAAGCCAGTCATGCTGCCATTTCCAGTTTATCTGGGGCTAGAAAGCAATATTGATATGTCCTCAGAGCTCCCTTATTTCTAAGCCATTTCTACTTTTTTTTTTTGTACTGGTGATCAAACCCAGCAGTGCTTTACCACTAAGCTATATTCCCAGTCCTTTTAATTTTTCAGTCTTTCTCAATTGTTGGATCTGGCCTCAAATTTGTGATCCTCCTACCTTAGCTTTCTGAGTTCTCTGGGATTACAGGCATGCAGCGCTGTGCCCGCGAGCCATTTCTTCTTGTGTCAGTTTTTAACAGCCCTGTCTCTTTTGAAGCTTATATATGCCTCTTTACTCTCATTTAGTCTCATTTAATCTTTACTCTCATTTAATTTCTCTACATAAATCAAAGGGCGCATGATGAACTTTCCCTAAGTTTACAAGTCCTTGCCGGCCTCAGTTATATCAATTATCACCATTACTGTGTGCCAGCCAGTCACACCCATAGCCATGTCTTACTGTTAGCCACAGTTCTGAGGTTTTATGCTGAAATCCACTCTGCCAATAACTTACTCTTCTGACTTCATGTCTCTTATGCTCCTCATGATCATTAAAGTGTTCTGGTGTGTGACTAGTTTTTCCCTCACTTTGTTAGCCCTTTGTCTTACCTTCCTTTCCTACTTAGCCTCAGCACAGCAAATACCAGTCAGTGTACTCGCAGCCATGCTGATTCAGGCCGTTTGAGGTGGGGCTCTAGAATCCAATTTTTAAGTTCCCAGGTAGTCTGATGATAACCCAGGTTTGGGAACCCCAGCTAACCATGATTGACTGTCAGAACTATTCTTTGATCATGGCTTTTTAGTAGCTTTTCTTGTCCTTTACCTCTTCTGGAAAAGTCCTGATCTGAATCTTGGTGGAAATTTGAGTCCTGCAACCATGCCACTACCAAACCATAGTCTCCAACACTGTTTCCTTAGCTCTTTTAAATGGTCTACTCTTTTTTTTTTTTTTTTTTTGGTGGTGCTGGAGATTGAACCTAAAAACTTTATTTCTATGTGGTGCTGATGATCAAACTCAGTACCTCACACATGCTAGGCAAGCACTCTCCCACTGAGCTACAACTCCAGCCCCTTAAGTGGTCTTTTTTTTGGGGGTGGGGAGGATACCGGGGATTGAACTCAGGGACACTCGACCACTGAGCCACATCCTCAGCCCTATTTTGTGTTTTTTTGTAGAGACAGGGTCTCACTGAGTTATGCTTAGTGCCTCGCCGTTGCTGAGGCTGGCTTTGAACTCACAATTCTACTCTCAGCCTCTCAGAGTGCTGGGATTACAAGTGTGTGCCACTGTGCCTGGCAACTACACTCATCTTTAAGCCCATTTTTCAGTTAGTAGGAGGTTATACTATTCTTTGTTGAAGGCAGATTCTTATGCTTTTGATTCTCTCCCCTTGAAGACCTTTTAGTCATCTCTCTTCCTGTATTGTTAACCTTTTCCATGGTCTATAAATTATTTCATCCTTAATAAAAACCTTTCTTGGCCCTGCCTCCACCTCTAGCCACTTCTCATCCCTCTGTAGTTTTTGATGCTCTTTAGCCCAGTGCAGTTTGGCTTTTGCCATCACAACTCTTAACAGTATTCTTAAGGGTTACCAAATGCAAATGCCAGTGGATACTTTCCAGTCCTTTTCCTACTGTTTATTTTCTTCCTTCTTGAAATTCTTTATTCCTTTGGCATCCCTGACAGCATTTTTTTGTGTGTGTGGTGCTGGAGTTGAACCCAGGGCCTTGTGCATGCAAAGCAAGCACTCTACCAACTGAGCTATATCCCTAGCCCTGACAACATTTTTATTCAGTTCTTTTTCTTCTTTTCTTTCTTGTGGATATCCCCTGTCCAGTCATAAAATTAGTTTTCCCAAGATGTTAGTCGTTGGGTTATTTTCTTATCATCCTTCATTCTTCCGAGTTAATCCTATCCACTCATGGTATGACTACCACTCACATGAGTTGTATTATTTCTCTCAGATATCTGACTTCTATTTCAGCTTCTTACACTTTGGACTTTATAACCAACTCTCTTTTGGATACCTTGTTTGTTTGAAACAACTCTTTAGTTATATCCCACTATAGTGCCCCCTCCCCTCATACCAGGGTTTGAACGCAGTGGGGACTTAACCACATCCCCAGCCCCTTTTTAAATTTTGGGTCTTGCTAAGTTGCTGAGGCTGCCTTTGAACTTGTGATCCTTCTGCCTCAATCTTCTGAGTCACTGGAATTATCAGTGTGAGTCACTTTCCCCCAGCCCACTATCAGCTTTTGCAGCATGTCTTCCTTCATATTGAAAATGGCCTCATCCAGCAATTTCTATTCCCTAATCTCCCTTATCTATCTAATGATGATTTCTAAATATTCATAGCTCCTTTCAAGCCACCTATGAGAAGTCTTATTATAAATAAGGTCTAGATATTGGTTTTTTTTTTAAGTTATTGGTTAATTTTAAAATCCAAAGGTAGCTTATAAAGTCCAAAAAAGTTCTCACTGCTCCATAGCAGTAGCATAGCACTCTATGGATATTTAGTAAGTTGAAATACTTTTCTGATCATGGAAAGTTGAGTCACAGTACGCTTTTATACTGCTAAGTAACTTGCTGTTTTTGCACATTAACAATGTAAAGCTCTGGGTTGGAGTTGTGGCTCAGTGGCAAAGCGCTTGCCTCGCACATGTAAGGTACTGTGTTCGATCCTCAGCACCACATAAAAATAAATACATCGTGTCCATCTACAACTAACAAAATACTTAAAAAAAAAAAAAAAAAGGGCTGGTGTGGTGGCTCAGTGGTAGAGTGCTTGCCTAGCATGTGTGAGGCACTGGGTTCAGTTCTCAGTACCATATCAATATAAATAAATAAAGGTATTGTGTCCATATATAACTAAAAATAGTAAAAAAAAAAAAAGTAAAGCCCTAAAACATGAAATTGTGATTTTTCCCAACTATTTTAGCCTTTTTTTTGAGCTACTTATTTTTATTAGCTTAATAATTATATATAGTAGTTGAATTCATCTCAACAGACTCATTCATGCATGGAAATGGATTTCAGTTCATGATCCCCCCACTTTTCTGTCCTCCACCCCCTCTCCCATTCTCCTTTTCTATTTCCTTTTGCTTGTCTATTAATTTGTATTTGATTGGTTCTTTGTTATTTTATCCTTCCCTCCCCTTCCTTTATTTTACTCCAGCTTCCGCACATGAAAGAAAACATTGTACTTTTGAGTTTTGCTAATTTCACAATAGTCCCCATTTCCGTCCATTTTCCAGAAAATGCCATAATTTCATTCTTTATGGCTTAGTAGAACTCCATTGTATATATACACCACAATTTCTTAATCCATTCATCTGTTGATGGGCATCTGGGTTGATTCCATAATATAGCTATTGTGCTGCTATTAACATTGATGTGGCTGTGTTGCTGTAGTATGACGATTTTAGATCTTTTGGGAAAATACAAGGAGTAGGATAGCTGGGTCATATGGTAGTTCCTTCCATTCCTAGGTTTTTATGGAATCTCCATATTGCTTTCCGGAGTGGGTGTACTAGTCTGCAGTCCCACCAACAATGTGACAAGTGTACCTTTTTTAGAAGTCTTAACTGTAAATTAAGGTAATTTGGTATCAAATTACCAAGGAGAGTTTACTTAACTGGCATTAAATCCAATCAAACATGGATTTATTTAATGTAATAAAATGCAACTCAAGATAACTCTGTAAACTATGTTGCAACACTCTTTTTCTTAAGAGTAGCTCAAAACAATCATGTTAACTTTTTCCACAGCTGTTGGGTTTTACAATTAGATTCATTTAGATTCAGTTAATCATTAAACTAATTTCATTATTGTTTGCATGTAAGTAATTTTACATTGAATATACTAGCAAGACTTTAATTTTGACCAGACCTTTAATAATACTGTTTTTCTGTTTTGAGAAGATCAAAGCCATCGGCCAGACAGAATTGAATGCAAGCAACCCAGAAGAAGTGTTACAGCTGGCAGCACAGAGAAGGAAGAAAAAGTTTCTCCAAGCAATGGCAAAACTTTACTTTTAAGCACTCAAAAGTTTTTTAACTTTTATTTTTTAAACAATGGGCTAAAAATAAACAGTATTAAAAGATTAAGTTTTATTATATACATATGTACACATTTAGTATTTTCTTTTCAGACGGTACTGAAAGAAATATAGTTTAAAACTATACAGAGAACTTCATACTATAACAGTAGCTTTAATTTACAGTTTCTTCAAAGGGAGAAGAGATTCACATGTCTGGTAACAAACTAGCAATCTAGGATAATGTTTTAGTAATTAAATCTACTTTTGAGGCTGAAATTTATCCTTAAAAAAAGCTAATTTAAGGTAAGTAGTAGCTAGTCTATATACAGCAAGTTCTTATGTCTTTTTTTTAATAAATAGATTTGTAGTATACATTAATATAAGTTTAAGTGTTAATCTTTATCACTTTTACAGTGTCCTTATCTCATAATGTTGGAATTTAAAATGGACCTTAACAGTTTTACAAACATAAATAAAGCCTTAGTCACACTAAACTTAAAAAAAAAAAGAAATCCGTAGGGATGTCTTAGAGTAATAAAGTGACTTTCTCATATAAATAGACTGAAAAGGTACTTAAGTTTTTCACCCAAATTGTGATATAAAAAAAAAGGTCATTATAAAGCAACGTATATGTCAAGATAAAGCCCCAAGTAGGAGCCACAGCATTTATTTTATTTTTAATTTCTTTGGTACTCCCACTGTTTAGAGCACTTTAAAACATCATGTTCATTGAGCCTTACTGGTTAAGGAGTATTATTGCAAGGCAAATAAGCGAGTTAAAAAACATTAAATCTCAGCATTTGTAAAAATTCAAGTTTTATAATAGCTTGCTACCACAGGTTTAGATAAATTAGTCACCTTATTACAAAACTAAATGTTGGTAAACAAGTTTTAAATTTTATTTTCAAGAACCAAATTGCACTAGTCAAGAGTATAGGAATTTTGAGAATCTAAAAGCTAGATTCAAAGTATTGTATCACTTAATGTACCCTTTAAGGTAGCATTTATCTAGTCCAAAACTCCAATGATAAAAATTCCTGTTTATCAAGATAAGCATAGTAACACTGGATCCAAAAATAATCATGGCTGGCTTCCTTCCAGTAGACTTGTGGATGAAGTCATCTTTGTAAACATGTTCAGCCTTCTTTAACAGCTAATATAGGAAGTGAATATCTTCTTTAGTGCCAATTTCAAGTGGTTTTTTAATCAAAGAATGGCAGTGTAACTTCTGAATTGCCAAGGACAATCACAGCACTATTTTCCTGTAAAAACTTCAGTTCAATTATATGAAATCCTAGCAATACTTGCTGAGTTCCAACTTGTTTACCAAGTTAACTCCTTTAGTGTTTTCCTGGTGGTTTTTCAGTGCTCTTCGGTGGTGTCATAATGCCCCCATTGCACACTGGTGACAACTGTCCCCCTTTTCTGAAGGTATTCACATAATTTGCTTCATCCTATACATATGAAGAAATTATATAGTGATTAACAGCTAAGATAGACCATTGACACAGTAAAATAAAGTCAAACCAGATTTCCAGTATCCATTTGAAACTATTCTGGTCAAATGCAATTGGTTCTTTTATGTCTTTGCAACTGTGAATTCATTCTGAAGGTTCAACAGTTTGAACTTGAACTAACTGCAACATACTATGTGTGTGTGGATTTAAAACTCTTTAGACTTTTCTCATTGATCTTGAGATGCTTCTCAAATCCTGATTTGACTTCAAAATGATTTTTTAAAAAAATGTTCTTGGGTACTAGGGATTTAACCTAGGAGCACTTTATCACTGAGGTACATCCCCAGCCCTTTTTCACTTTTTATTTTCAGATAGGGTCTGCTAAGTTGCTGAGGTTGGCCTTGAATTTATGCGGCTGCTCCCAAGTTGCTGGGATTGCAGGCATGCACCACTTTGCCTGGTTAAAATAATTTTATTAACTTCTCTACAGTCTGAAAAACATGAGGCCCATTACTTTCTCTTTATAACTGCTAAAATCATATTCCATAGTGTACTATCAGTTTCAAGGCTCATGAGATAGCAAAATCAAAACAAAAAACCCCACAAGACATACCAGCATAGCCAAATAATTTGTATGTGTCTGGATATTATGTCTGTCTTCTGTAGGTATCTTCTTAAAAGTCTTTAGCTTCACTGGACTAGTACTTTTTACTACACTGACAAAAGGCACCATCCAGTCTACACATTCTGAGATGATGTCCCATTCCAAACCTAGATTGAAAAAGTTGGAAAATTCAAGGCTGTACATCACAAACTTTCTTACATATGCCTAAAGTACTTCAGTTATTTAAAAAGTCATTTTAAAACAACAGTAAGCTTAGCTGAGGTCAAAACAGATTATCACTCTCAGACTATTTTTTATGACTATTAGAAAGTAAAGGGACTTTAGATCATCTTAACCAGTATCTTCTGCATATGAAACTGAAACTCTTAAAGCTGAACTATAATTGTGTTGTTTCACTTTAAATGGACTTAAATTTTCTTTGTGATTTGTGGAGACTCAGTATTATAAAGTATTTCTAAGGGAGAAAGAAAGACAATCACTAAACTGTTAACTTTGGTGAGATGTTAAAGTTCATATCCCATTAGAAGTTGTGAACAGGTAAGAAGAAGAAAAAATAGTGTCTTACCTGAGGCTTTCTTAACCACTTCAATGGAGGTAAAATGGCACAAGGCAGCAGCTGCCAGTATTCTGTACTGGAACTCTAAGGAGTCAATGGCTAGAATACACAGATCTAAAAGCTAACAAATGAAAAAAGTATAGATAATTTAGGAGAAGAATGAGTACTACATGTTACTACTAAAATCAGCTAACATTTTGGGGGGTATATTGGACCATATGCCAAGAATTGTTAAAATGCTTAAGGATTCAAAGAAAAATAAGCTACAACCCTGAAGGAAGTCAGGTTTTAGGGTAGTAGGTCAGGAAGTAACTAGAGTAGGAAAGGACTATTGTGCTGCAAGTGTGGTATGTACTAGCAGAAAGGGCACTTAATCCAGATTGGAAAAGGTAGTGAAGGCTTCTGATGCCTTACATGAGTGTCTTAAAGAAAGCACCCAGGAAGATTGGGAGATAATGTTCCAGGTGGAAGAATGTGACTTGGAACTGAAGTAGTTTGGAAAACCTAAGGTGAAAATAAAAAGTATCTTTCTTTTATTTCTTATCCAAAAAGGTGGGCAGCTGGAGATCCAGAATAGATCATAAAAGACTTTTAGGAAGGGGGCTAGCTAGGGTTGTGGCTCAGTGGTAGAGTGTTTTCCTGGAATGTGTGAGGCTCTGGGTTCAATTCTCAGCACCGCATGTAAGTAAAATAAAGATCCATTGACAATTTTTTTTTTTAACAAAAAGGCCTTTAAGAAGTTAGAAAGTTACTCTACACGTGGATAATTAAATCTACTGAAAGACTTTTAAGTCACAAAAGTTAAATTTTAAGAAATACCTTCACCTGCAGTGGAGTGGACAGACTAGAATGCAACATGTTTAAAAGTTAAGCAGTACAATCTAGGCAGTAAGAGAATTGAACTAGTACAGTGGTGTAAAAGGGCTGTTTCAGAGGTTTGAGGTGATATGAGAAGTTCAGTAGAATAAAACTAATAGTAGAAATAGAAGTGAAATGTCACCACAGACTAAGCATACTTTATTAGAAGTGCTTGGGACCAGAAATGTTTTAGATTTCAGATTTTTTCAAAGATTTTGGAATATTTGCATATACATAATAAGACTTGGGGATGATACCCAAGTCTAAATGTAATTACTTTGTTTTATATATACATACCTTATACACATAGCCTGAATTTTATAAAATGTTTTTAGGGTGCCTACAGTTTACAACCTCTTACATGCGGTCACTGGAATTTTTCCACTTGATCATGTCAGCATTCAAAAAATTGCTACTTTGCAGCATTTCAGATTTTTGGATTAGGGATCTCAATCTCTGTTAAGTGCCTCTAGATAAATAAACTTTCTGTATTGTTTCAGCTTATCAAAGGGTTTACCTCCCTCTTTCAAAAGGGCTTATTAGCTGCCTATGAAAATCTGAGGTACTGGGGATTGACTGAAAAGTAAGTCTTTCTGGGCTGGGGATATAGCTCAGTTGGTAGAGTGCGTGCCTCATATGCACAAGGCCCTGGGTTCAATCCCCAGCACCACTTACACAAGTAAGCCTTTCTTAAAAACTTATACAAAATGAGCCAATTCCTATATTGGTTGTCCAATTTTATTATTCATAATGTGCTTTGTTAGATTTAGGACACAAAATTTAACCTAGGTAACTTAATATTCATTCCAAGTCCACTTTTATTTCTGTTCCATAGGTAAAATTTTCACATCCTACATAGAATAAAAATGACTTTCTTCACTAATGTATATGCTAGATACTTTGGCCTTTATTATTTTAAGCAATAAGCAAGAAAGAATGGGATACTCCATCCTCTAGTACGTTTGTTAGACTATTTGTTCTATGCTGACCTATGAAAATTTTGTTTGAATGCAAGTTTTTTAAAAAAGATCCTATAACAAAATAAGGTGATTCAGAGTCTGATGAAATGTAACTTAAATAGGTAACCTGTGCATTCAAGTACACAGAACAAGAGAATCATACAGAATAATTCCATAATATAAAGCTTAATGACAACTGGCTGAAAACACTTTTCATCATTTGATATCAAAGAGAGGTATTTAACTCTATTTTGGACTCCTAAAGAATGAAAATACTTGTAAAAGTTTAAGAACTTTGTTCAAAATTATTAAACAACAAATATTGGGACATAATTATACATGTCCAAAATTTTGTTGTAGTCAAGAGTATTTCAATATGCCATTATTTTGTTGTGTAGTCTATTTAAGACTATACATGCACACACACACACACACACATATATATATACTCTCAATCTGTAATAACCAATAACATTAACCTATATTCAATAGTGGTATAAATACCTGAGCTATTTGAATGAATGTTTCCTGAGAATACTGAGGTAGAAGAACTTTAGGAGCATCTTTAAGAGCATCAACTTGGAGAAAGAGATTTAACCAGGAGATGATTGTTACAGGACAAAGTTCCCATTTTAAAGCCTGTTAATGAAATTTAAATATGCCCATTAATGAATGTACATACATATACCAATTACATAGAATGCAGAGGTTAAGTAAATTTCCCTCCCAGCCACAATTGTTTTATTTTGATGTGTTATTAGAACATGCCAATAATAAAACCTGAGTTTTGACTATTTATAGTATTCTGAAATAGTTACAAAGTCACAACTAGAAATAAGGACAATTATTACCTTTAATATAATGAGTTCCATCCTTAAGATATCCTCTTCACTGCAAGCACCATCAGTGACATAAGCAAACTCTTGGAGTTTTGGAGCATAGATTTCCTTTAAATTGGAATTTTTTATTAGGCCCAGTTGAGATTGACGTTAAAAGAATTCTATACAAACCACATACAGACTTCAGTTTTAAGAACTTCACAAAGTGATTATAAATCTTAGTAAATTATTCTGTAACCCAAAGTACCTTATTATTTTTCATATCTAGGTACCTAAATTGGTAACTATTACCAAGACTTACTTTCCTAGAATTGACTTTGAATTTTAGTGATACACAAGTAGAGTATCTTAACCAGTTATTTCAGTTAAAAAGCAAAAGCATGCCAGGCACAGTGGTATATGCCTGTAATCCGAGCTACTTGGGAGGCTGAGGCAGGATGATGACAAGTTAGAGGCCAGCCTCAGCAACTTAGTGAGGCCTTAAGGAATTTAATAAGATCCTGTTTCAAAAAGAGCTGGGGATATAGCTCAGTGGTAGAGTACCCCTGGGATCAATCCTCAGTACCACACACACAAAGCTAAACTTATTTTAAGATTGCCTAGTATGTTGGTCTTGTCACACCAAAACAAGACACTTGTGACTTTGTACAAAAATATGGTTATTCAGAAAATATGGGGCTGGGTATAGTTCTGGTAGAGCACATAATCTTGCATGCCTAAGCCCTGGGTTCAATCCCTAGCACCACCAAAAAAAAAATGCTTATTGAAGTTTGGCTGAGAGGTCTTGAGTCCAGAAAGGAACTAGAAAGATCAAAGGATTAGAAGAGATGCCTATTGAGGCTCACAAGTTTGAAGCCAGCCTTGACAATTTAGTGAGACCATGTCTCAAAAATAAAAAATGAAAACGGGTTGGAGATACAGCTTGGTGGTAGAGCACCTCCTAGGTTCAGTCCCTAGTATTGCAAAAAAAAAAAAAAAAAAAAAGTTGAGGTCTGTCATATAGGACAGGTTAAATATTAGGATTTCAATCTAGAAAGATACCTGCAACAGTATGATTTCACATAAGAACAAGTTGAATGACAAGTCGACTACAAATTGATATGCCAAATTTGGCAGAACTTGGGGATAGTCCTTATGCTCAAAAGACACAGAAGGAAAATAGTTCAGGAAATTATATGATCATGATCCCTCTCCCATTCTTAAAACAATATCAGCTGCAAAAAGTATTGATGATACCCATAATGTTTAAGAAAAGTAGATTGAGTTTACATGGAAGGAAAATCTCAGGAAGAAAGGAGTTGCCTTCTACCATGACACCACCATTAGATTAAAAATACTAGGCTGGACAGACCATTATTCTAACCCATTAGAATTGGGTTAGATTTCATTTGATTGGCTTCATTTCATTTGATGGGCTCTTTAGTTTTCAAAGACCATTCTGTTGTATTTAAATCCCATAATTATGTGTATAAAGACAGCATTGATACCTCATTTGGCACAATGAGCCATTGAGCATTTTACCTAGATACTAATCTCAAGAGTCTAAACCAGAGACTTATATAGGCTCAGACACTAAGAACTATATATTTTTTTCTCCATTTCTATCATCATGTTCAGAAAATGTTCTAAGGAACAAAACCATTCACTCTAAAGAGTTAATATAAAAAATGGTATTCTCTGGGATTAATGTGTTAACTGGAAAACAAGTTTGGGATCAATATATCCATGGATGAACTTTGAGAACTCACCTCAAGTTTGGAAGCAATGAATAATGAGGTAATTCCAATAAGCTGAAGCATATTTTTGTTTATATCCTTTTGTGTCAACATAAATCTATCGAAAAAATCTTGTGCAAGATAAAATGTTTCCCTATGAAGTGTGTATACTTCACATACCTAGGGAAAGAGTCCAAATATTTTATTGTTACCCTCAGATTTTCTCCAATTTAGAAAGTCATCTCAGCATACCAGACTTTAGAATGTTTTTAAGCCACACTTTGCTTTTTAGTATACCAAAGCTAAGAAAGGAGAGAAAATAATTTAACATGTGCTAATAGAATAAATAAGCCTATTATTGTCCTTATTTACGCTTCTATAGTTATATTGATTTAAAAAAAATTTTTTTGGTACCAAGGATTGAACCCAGGGGTGCTTAACCAGTTGGCCACATCCCCAGCCCTTTTGTATTTTTCTAACTTTTCAGACAGGCTCTTGCTAAGTTGCTGAGGCTGGCTTTGAACTGCAATCCTCCTGCCTCAGCCTCCTGAACCACTGGGATTGCAGGCGTGTGACACCATACTCAGCTTTTTTCTCCCCATTTTTTACCTCAGTTATTTTTCATATTTTACTGCATTGGCTAAAAATATAGAATACTGTTACACCGATGGTGACCAAAAATCTTAATCTTATCCTTGGCTGACTTTAGTGGAAATTGCTCAAATGTTTCACTGTTGTTACTACTACTAATAACTAGAAACATTTCCATACTTAAAGGGAGAATAACTCCATACAGTAGCTGTTATTATCCCCATTTTGGAGATGAGGAAATGAACAGAAATATGAATTCCTAATAAACAATGACTGTTAAAGAAATACGTTATTCCTAGCTTACTCCATTCCCCCTGCCCCTTACAGGGAATTGAACCTAGGGGTGCTCTATCCCCTACATTCCCCAACCCCTTTTGTTTTTTGAGACAGGTTTTTGCTAAGTTGCCCAGGTGGCCTTGAGCTTGCAATCCTCCTTTCTCAGCCTCCAGTTGCCAGGATTAAAGGCATGCACCACTGCACCCATTGTTCACTACCTATTTTAAAATCAGGAATGGGTGTTGAATTTCAAAAAAAATCTCTTGCATCTGAGATCTTAGGCTTTTTCTTACTTAAACTATTAAGGTAATAAATTAATAGATTTTTCAAATGTTGAATCATCTTTGCATTCTTAGAATGAAAGAATGTGTTATTAAGACAGATTTTAACACTGTTGGATTTGGTTTTGTGTTTATGCTTTTGCATATATTGTATTTAAGGAAAAACAGGAAACACTGGATAGAACAGCCCAACCACAGATAAAAATCAGTATGAGGTTAAAAGTAAAAACATTAACTAGATACTCAGAAAAAGTCAAAACCTTGGGTGGGAGTGTAGCTTAGGTAAAGCACATACCCTGTGTTCAATGCCTAGCAAAAAAAATGGGGAAAAAAACCCCCAACAACCTAACTATCTTGTAGGCGCAGTGGCGCAAACCTATAATCCCAGCAGCTCAGGAGGCTGAGGCAGGAGAATGGCAAGTTTGAGGCCAGCCTCAGCAACTTAGTGAGACTTTGTCTCAAAAAAATAAAAAGGGCCAGGAACACTGGTGTAGGCCTGTAATCCCAGTGGCTCGGGAGGCTGAGGCAGGAGGATGAAAGTTCAAAGCCAGCTTCAGCAATTTAGCAAGGCTCTAAGTAATTCAGTGAGACCCTGTCTCTAAATAATATATAAAAGGCTGGAGATGTGGCTTAGTGCTTAAGTGCCCCTGAGTTCAATCCCCAGTTACTCCACTTTTTCCCCAAAAAAGGTATGGGGATAAAGCTCAGTGGTAAAGCACCTTGTGTTCAATTCCTAGTTTATAAAAACAAAACACCAAACTACCTTATATATCCACACTATTAAAATAGTCTCTCACTGGGCGCGGTGGTGCACATCTGTAATCCCAGCACTTTTGGGAGGCAGAAACAGGAGAAACATGGGTTCAAAGCCAGCCTCAGCAATGGTGAGGCGCTAAGCAACTCAGTGAGACCCTGTCTCTACATAAAGTACAAAATAGGGCTGGGATGGATGTGGCTTAGTGGTTGAGTACCCCTGAGTTCAATCTCTGGTGCCAAAACAAACAAACAAACAAAAAACAGTCTCTCCTTTAGTCAGAATAAGAAAGATGCCTGATGTAAAAGGATATTTTGTAGTTTTAAGACTTTGCTGATTGATAGCTTGTAAGATCTACTCTGCCTTGTGCTACTCCACCAAAAAGCCTTGTCTTTCTCCCTTAGATGCATCATCTCTAAAAGAGACTACAGAGCAAATGTCCAAGGATTGGAGGAAAATCAGTATCATGAACATAAGTAATCATTTCCTCAGTAATAAGTTTAGAGACTCTTGGAATTATCCAGAAAAAGGGAATGGGCCTAAATGAGAAAATGTTGGCACAGATTTACAGGGATTTCAGGATTACTATATTCCTTTAGATTGATGGTACAAACCGAGTGTGGTGCTGGAACCCTAGTTGCTCAGGAAACTTAGGAGAATCACGTTTGAGGTCAGACTCGGCAAATTAGAGCCTGTCTCAAAATTTAAAAAAGGTCTGGGGATATAGCTCAGTGGTATAGTGTCACTGGGTTCAATCCCCAGTATTGCCAAAGGAAAAAAAATTGCTCATACAATGTATCTCTGGAAGGAATACAAGTACATTATAAAAGGAAGTTACACAGAACCTAGCTAGAGTGCTTAGGGCTTCTAAGTATCCAAAGCCTCATTATGGTTTAGGGCATAGAAATCAAGATTTCTAATCATAATTTGATTTTGGTAATGTAGAAAAGGACTTCTCAGGGCCAAGAAGCGTAGTCTTGGATCTTTGCTTAGCAGTATTCAAAACCTAGTCAACTATGCATTCTATTCATCTTGAGTACCCTCAGCACCTAGAACAGTGCCTCCTACACAGCAATATGCACACAAACCAGGAATTCTTAATTGGGTTTGGGTTGTATGTAGTGGCTGTGTCCTTCCAACTTTACCCTTGTTTTGGTGCTGGGGACTGAACCCAGGGCCTTGAGCCTGCTAAGTACATATTCTACCATGAAGCTACACCCTCAGTCCCTGAATTTACTTATATAAAGTAGTTTTATTCCACTTTGGATGCCACCAACTGTAGGAAGCACTCCCAAAAAGATGGCTTGCTGTCAATGGATAATATATCCTGAGGGCACATTTAAATATTTTTCCATTATACAGAGATAAAAGCAATTTATTTTGCTGGAACATACCTCTAAAAGCCAGTCTAGAAGTATTGACCTCATCTGTGGTTCCAAGTCAGAATGTAGGATTTCAAAATGCTTGTCATGAACATACCTGCTTTCTTTTTTTAGCATGTTTAGCCAAACCTCTTTTGAACATCCCCAGCTATGGGAAGGGGAAAACATAAATTATGTGATCTAAACAACATACGAACTGTTTACACAGCATAAATCTTTCAGTTAGAATCTGAAAGAAGCTCCTAAATTAGAAAAATATTTCTACCTTAATTTTTAGAAACCATTTCTTTTGCATGAGAAATAAAAGCCTGAAATAATCAGTAACCTAGATTATGATCATATAAATTGGTAATTTTCAAAGAGTGCTTTTTCATCCCACTTATTTACAATTATTAAAAGGGTACTGTTTCAGATAATCATGTTTTCTGAAGAGCAATTCTAAAAAGCTAAATATTGAAAGCATATGAACACAGTGAAGGCAAGTCTCAATACCTGCAAACAGATCATCAACAGTATAGTCACCTACAATTGGGGTAAAGCGAGATGGAGTTTAGGGGAGGAGGATTGATGTGTTTAAGTATCTGATTTCATGAATTTGCTTATTAAAGTCAAACACAAGTTACTATGCTACATGTTTTATATAGGTTGTACCTCTTAGTCATACTCATGGACTGGAAAAAAGAATTAAGTATAGGCCTTATTATGCTTGGAAAGCATACATCAATTGAAAATGCTGTCCATGTTCAAATACTTGCATCTTAATTCAGATAAATTCCATTAAAATTCAGTTCTGCTAAGTCTGATAGTATTCAGGAAGCAAATGAAAACAATTTTATAGAATCAGTGTTTTAAGTACCCATGTCATTTGTAAATAACACTACTCAGATTAAAATATGTGCTGAATTATTAGTGAAGAAAGCAATTTTTGAACAAGTTTATTTTATAATAAAGGCAAAAGATAAGACATAACACTATTCTACACAGTTTAATCTTTGATATAAATTACTGAAATTTTTCTTACCTTAAATCTGGCAAAGGCGAAGGATTAATAAAAAGATTTTTAAATCTGTAATTTGTAAATCTGGAAAAGTCACTTGTTCCTATTTCTTTGTGGGGTGTTTCAATGATAATGCAAGGACTGATTCCCCCAGATAATACAGGTGGCCAACAATTCTGTCATTAAAAGAAAAAGAAGATCTATTTGTGCAATAGGAAACCTTAGCTTTTTTCCTGGATCTTTCATAAATGATAGTATTTCTCTTTTTTTAAAAAAATATATATATTTTTAGTTGTCAATGGACCTTTATTTTATTTATTTATATGTGGTGTTGAGAATTGAACCCAGTGCCTCACACACGCTAGGCAAGCGCTCTACCACTGAGCCACAACCCCAGCCCGATAGGTAATATTTCTAAACCATCTGTAGTTTTAGCTAACGTAGCTGACAATTAGCTAATTTGACATTCATATTTTATAAGAAGCTATACAACTCATACTAATCTTCATGCAGTAACAATGTTTTAGATAAAATATAGTTCGGATAATACAAGACATAAGGTATTGAAGGAGAAGAGTAATAACAAAATGCTTCTATAATATACCAGTCACTTTGAAAGTAAGAAGGATTACCTTTTTAAATTAAAACAACAAAACACCTCTTTTTAAGTTAAGTCTTTCCTATACTTTAGAATATTTGAGAGCAGAAAACCTTAAAAATGGAACCAAGTGAAATGGATCACTTTAGGGGACCCTTTCTCCAATAATGCTGCTTTCAAAGGGAATCATTGTCTCTAAGTGCTATCCATATAACACACAGGAAGAAGAGGTAGCAAAGGGCTGGGTGCCAGACTGTCAGGGATCTCACATTCTATTTATGCCAAGGCAGCAGCTATTAGGACCCTTTGCTACAGTATGAGAGGGAACAAAGAGCAGTATATCAGGCAGATTAGGCGGGCCCTGGTGCACCAGGCAGCTCCAAGGGGGAGGGATTTACAAAAAGAAACCAGCTGCTTTAAGGCAAATTTACTCTGCAGCTGTGGTTGGATTCAAGAACCATATAAATGTCCTTCCTTGCTGGCCTCTGGGGGCATTAAAGGTAGAAGCGTTAGAGGAGTCTTTCTATTGCAAAGCAATAATACTATTTTACTCATTTGTCCTCTCCTGCATTTGTTTCTCCCAAACCCACCCAGCCCAGTTCTGCATTACCCTAATCTCATACTGATGTTTCTTGGTGACCTCCTCTCTTCTTTTTTTGACATCCTGAAAAATAGAAAAGACCACTAGTAAACTAAGGTTGTAGCAAGGAATTTCCTCCCTCCTTTCTTTCCCCTTAAATCACCTGTGCTGTTTTTCTCTTCTTAGCCTGGATTATCTGGACTTCTTGGGGAGAGTCTGGCTGGCTGGGCTGAGCATGCTGCTTAGCTTGTAAACGGCTACTGTAGTGAATTTTTAAAAAGGAAGTTTAATTAGTAAGTCATGTGTTTCAAAAGTAGCTAATTTTGAAGCATGTCTCTAAGACAAAAATGTTACCTGCGTCTTGACATTCTCTTTCAGGTGTATGAAACCTCCTGAAGGGGTAGGGGGAGAAAAACCAGAGTTAAGTACTTTGTCATCCATATTCTCCAAGTGCCCATTAGAGCTGATTCAGAGGTTAGAGTTAAGTCCTTCAGAAGGTGGCCTGGGTCATTCTACCACGCTGTCTTCTGCACTATATTAGTTATCTCATAGTAATTAATTTTGGACACATGCCTACATTTCCTCTACTGAATGTACAGCCAGAACGCGAGCGTCTTCAAAAATTTACAAAGCACCTCCAGCACTCTAAACGTGCAGGGAGGCAGGTCTCCCCCAAACAAGTTTTTCTGGGTCCTCCACCCTCTCCCCCGTAGAACCAGAGTGGAACTGGGGCAGCGCTACCACATCCCCCTCCCGTCCTGGACGGCCTGCGCCAAGAGGGGGTTGTGGAGGCAAAACGCAGTGGAGAAGCCGGTTCCGCGCCAATTTGGAGAACGGCAGTGGCGGGGAAGCAGGGGGCGGAGGGAACTGAGACTGGTGTCACGTCCTCCAGTCTCCTTTCCCTCCTTCCCTAAACCCATCAGGCTCTGCCCGCCACTTGGAGGGGCACTGAGACCCCAACTCCAGATGGTGGATGGAGGAAAGGAAAGGGAGTTTAAAGAAAGGGGGAAATGGGGCAGGTCGGTAACTTTTCTCCCGTGAAAGGAACCCAGATCCCCATCCTCTCTCCCGCGAAGAGTTCCCCAAATAGGAGTTGGATAGAGAAGCCCGTGGAATGAGGGGCTTTACCGTGGCCTCTCAGTTAGGGGCTGCCCTCCACTCCACCTCCGCTTCCCCATCCCCTGCCAAGGGTCCTGCCAAGATCGGAACTCATTCACCTAGTTTTCCGCCTTTCCACTTCTCCTCCCTTAAGGCTCCCGCCCACAAGGTGGACCAGCCCGGGCTTTCTTTCCTCCAGCATCCCCCCTAAACCCAGCAACTCCTCACCGCCAGACCCGCTACCGCTTCGCTCAGCTGGCGCCGGCGCCAACCCAATATATAGGCCGGGTCGGGCCCGCCCCGCACGCATGCGCTTCAGACTGACACCTCCGACAGCGCGCCTCCCTCCCCCGTCCGCGCGCGCCCCTCCCGCCTGCGCACCGCGCCCTGCCTTCAGTGCGCGCGGACGCACCCAGAGTGTCTGCAGAGTCTGCTCGCTCAGGTCCGCACCCTACGTTCCCAGAGCTCCCCTTCACCTGCCCGCGCGCCCAGGAAGCAGCTAGGAGTCCGCAGAGGCTCCTCCTCCAGGTTGGCTCCCAACCGTTCTGCTCCCGCATCTCCCGCCAGTTTGCTTCTGTCCCCTCCCACTGTAACATCCGAATCTTGGGGGCATCGTGCGGTTCAGTCTCGGCGTTCGTCCAGGGATAGGTGACTTGGGTGTGCACAGAATGACCAGGAAGTGGCCAACCCGCGGTGCGCCCTGATCCTCCTGGCAGGGCCTTAGAAAGCCAAGTCTTTCCTGGAAGACGCGGGGACCAGGAGGGCCCGCCCCTCCGGGAGGAGCAAAGCTTTGGCTGGAAAGCTGACCAATGGGAGGCGAGAAGTACAGCACAACGTGGAGCGGCTGCAGAATGTAAACACAGCCCGGGCTCCTGGCTGCCCACGTGCGCTCTTGCGCGCGGCGGCTCCGGCTAGGTTCTCCATTCCCAAGCGGCCACGCTCAGGGGAGACTTTCCCACCTTGCCGGCTAAGGTACGTATCAATCCTAACTTCCCGCTCCCTGCTACGCTGACCGGGCTACCCTCTCCGAGAGTGGGATTCTTTCCCAGCTGCCGCCCTGTTCCTACCCTGCAGCTTGCATCTCGCAGTCCCCGAGCGGGAAACTCTAGCGCCACGCCAATCCTTCCTTTTCTCTTCTTAGCCCTCAATTCCAGATGCCCGAGGGCAAAACCCCTCTCCGGAGAGATAGATGAGCGTTCCCCGTCCCCCCGAGTATTGTGGCCCTCCAGGAGCCTAGCTGAGGGGCGAGGGGCGGGAGCGAACAGCTACAACCGCGTGCAGGCCCGGGGCCCGCCCGCCCGCCGCATCCCGCCCCGCCCCGCTGCCAGCGCGCCCTGAGGAGCCCGCGCGAGCCTCCTGGGCGGGAGGGAACCGCCCTCCCCACTAATGGGAGGAGGCAAATCCCGCTCATTTCCTTTCCTTTTTTGCTGTATTTAAGTTTAGGGGTCCCCTAGCCCCCCCCTAGCGTCCCCACCCCAGCGCCCCCTTGCACTTCTCGAATTCGGACATGAAGGTTTTGCAGCGGGAGACAGCTCCCGGAACAAAGACCTCCGGGGCAGAGGAGCCATTTGAAGGCTTCCTGGAACCTCAGCAGCTTGGGTTGGAAGTCGTCTGGGCGCTTCTCTGAGAGCGGTGGGAGAGGGCGGAGAGACGCAGCCCCCTACCCCGCAAAGATCTCTTCCGAGATTCACCCGAAGGCGGCCGGCCAGAGAGACCCCCGCTCCCTGTCCAGGCCTTTCGTGCTTTAGGGCCCCAGATCATAAAAAGAACCAGCGCTTTGGGGGGCGGCAAAATCCTTTTTCACACTTTCCCTTTCGATTCTTAGGACAGTCTCCTGATGCTAGCCAAAGAATGATTTCTCTTCCAATTTTACCCTGAATAGCCCTGTCCAGGTTGACATAGAATCAAGAGGTCCATGCCTTGTCTGTTTAAAGAAACTTTATATTACTTATAATGCTTATGATGGCTCTAGGTAGGGCGGGAGTAACCTCGCTTTTGCAGTCGCTGAAAACCTTTTTACCATGTACAGCTTAGCCTATGATGTCAAAAAGGGAAGATGTTTTCCAACAAGTGTGTTTTAGTCCAGCATGAGCAAAACTGGTGACCTATATGAGTGAACTTGATCATTAAAATATACTGAAAATCAGGGATGTCATTAACATTTGTGGGATTAATCTTTGAGTATTGTGTACCCAGCACTGGCATACACTAAATTAATTGTAAGCAAGGCATTGTTATTAGAAATGCACTTGAAGCCGGGCGCGGTGGCTCACGCTTGTAATCCCAGCACTTAGGGAGGCTGAGACAGGAGAATCGCGAGTTCAAAGCCAGCCTCAGCAACGGCGAGGCGCTATGCAACTCAGTGAGACCCTGTCTCTATATAAAACACAAAATAGGGCTGGGGATGTGGCTCAGTGGTCGAGTGCCCCTGAGTTCAATCCCCGGTACCAAAAAAAAAAAAAAGAAATGCACTTGAGTCATATCCTTGACTATTATATGAACCAAGTGCAATTGTAGTAAGGAAGAAATTAGAGTGATCCCCAAACAGCTTTGTATATAAAGATATTGGGTGAATGCTTCCATTTTACAGGTACCTCGTTAGTAGACAAGTGGGTCTGTAAAAAATGGGCTTTCATATTGACTAGGTTCCAGTCTTGTGCTGCTGCAAGTTACCAATCCCTCTAGTATGGATTTTCTCTAGAAAAGTCATAAGGAGACATTCATCTCAAGGGTTATTTTTTTAAAAATATTTTTTAGTTATACATGGACACAGTGTCTTTATTTGGTTTACTTGTTTTTATGTGGTGCTGAGGATCGAACCCAGTGCCTCACATGTACGAGGCAAGTGCTCTGCCACTGAGCCACAACCTCAGCCCCTCAAGGGTTATTTTAAAGATTAAATTTGATAATGTACATAGAGACCTCTCTATGTGTACCTGTCACAAAGTATAGATGTTCAATAAGCACTAATTCTTCTTGCTCTTAACTTACCAATAGAAATTATGTTCAGCATTTTAAATAAAATAGAATGCTGAGTTATAAAATTTATATTTCCCAGAATTTTTTTCATGTAGTTATCCTTTGTTGGACACCTAGTCTGAGGGTCATCTTTCAGTATGTCATCTGTTTTATAATTTTATATGCTCATTTTTTGACTTCCTCTTTTTCCAGTCATCTCAGTTTTAAAATTCACCTACTTTGAAACATACGAAATTCCTTTATACCTGTAATAATTTTAGAAATTTTGGCTGTTTCTTTCCTGTACTGTCAAGTGAATCCAGTACCTTGAGCACGCCAGGCAAGTGCTTTACCACTAAGCTGCATCCTCGGCCCTTTTTTTTTTTTTGGTACCAGGGATTGAACTCAGGAGAGTGCTCAGCTACTGAGCCACATCCCCAGCCCTCTTTTGTGTTTTATGTAGAGACAGGGTCTCACTGAATTGCTTAGCACCTTACCATTGCTGAGGCTGGCTTTGATTTCGAAATTCTCCTGTCTCAGCCTCCCAAAGTGCTGGGATTACAGGCGTGCGCCACTGCAACTGGCTCAGCCCTTTTTATTTTGAGACAGGGTCTCAATCAGTTGCCAAGGCTGACCTCAAACTTAATATTCTCTTGCCTCATCCTCCCAAGTAGCTGATATAATGGCATGCTCCTGATATAATGGCATGCTCCTGATATAATGGCATGCACCTCTTCACCTAGCCAGAAGTTTTGGCATTTTCTAAAGTATATTTTCCCTGTTGTATATGTCCTAAAATAGCATGGCAAACAAACTCTTGACCACTACAGTGCTTCATTTTCTTTCTTTCTCTTTCTTTCTTTCTTTTTCTTTCTTTCTTTCTTTCTTTCTTTCTTTCTTTCTTTCTTTCTTTCTTTCTTTTTCTTCCTTCCTTCCTTCCTTCCTTCCTTCCTTCCTTCCCTTTCCTTCCTTCCTTCCTTCCTTCCTTTCTTCCTTCCTTCCTTCCTTCCTTCCTTCCCTCCCTCCCTCCCTCCCTCCCTCCCTTCCTTCCTTCCTTCCTTCCTTCCTTCCTTCCTTCCTTCCTTCCTTCCTTCCTTCCCTCCTTCCTTTCTTTCTTTCTTCTTTCTCTTTCGTACCAGGGATTGAACTCCGGGGCACCCGATCACTGAGCCACTTCTCCAGCCCTACTTTGTGTTTTATGTAGAGACAGGGTCTCACTGAGTTGCTTAGCGCCTTGCCTGTTGCTGAGGCTGGCTTTGAACTCGCGATTCTCCTGTTTCAGCCTCCCAATACAGTGCTTCGTTTTCATAATGCTTTTTATTCCCATTTGTTTTTGTGGGGGGTGGCAGTAAGAAGATTTTGGGTCTTTTGGTGGTGGTGGTGCTGCTGGGATCAACCCAGGAACTCTGAGCTACATCCTCAGCCTTTTTATTATATTTTTTTTGTTTAGAGATAGGATCTTGCTAAGGTGCTGCGGCTGGCCAGAAATTTGTGATCCCTCTGCCTGAGTCTCCAAAATGGCTGGGATTACAGGCATGCACCACTTTGTGCGGCCCAGAAATATTCTTGAAGGAGCAGGTTTTTTAAAAAATCAAGCTGGGTGTGGTATACACCTGTCCCAGCTATTAGAGAGGCCAGGGTGGGAGGATCATTTAAGCCCAGGAGTTTGAAACCAGCCTGCACAACATAGCAAGACCCTGTCTCAAAACAAAACAAAACAGAAAGCCAGGCGCTGTGGCACACACCTGTAATCCCAGCACTTTGGGAGGCTGAGACAGGAGAATCACAAGTTCAAAGCCAGTCTCAGCAAGGGTGAGGCACAAAGCAACTCAGTGAGACCCGGGCTCTAAATAAAACACAAAAGAGGGCTGGAGATGTGGGTCAGTGGTTGAGTACCCCTGAGTTCAATCCCAGGTACCAGAAAACAAACAAACAAAAACAGGACAAAAAAAAAATCAGGTTAAGCCTACCCATTTCTTGCCTTTACTATACCTCCTGTGTGTGGACTTCCCAGATCCTTTTCTCTGTTCTCTATGGGTACAACTCCTCACAAGACAATAATTATCCTTTGACTTCAACTTGGTCTTGGACCTTTTGTTCATCTTTTTATAGCCAGTACCTAACAGTTCAGAGGCCTACAGAATAGGAGCTTGGTAAATGCTGATTTGAATCATGCTTGGCCTATCCTATAGTAGAACTTTGTCTCCATGTTGGAGTGACAAATGATGGATGGTAGAATTAGTCCCAGTGAAAAACCAGTATGGTTTTTTTCTTCTATTAATAGACTATATTTTAGAAAGTTTTACAGTTTGAAAAGATGAACAGATAGAAGTTCATATACTTTGCTGCTTCACTTCATACAGCTTCCCCTATTACTGACGCCTAGTGTGGCACATTTATTACTCTTGGATACATTTGTTACTAAGGAATCAGTGTTGATGCATTATTACTAACTAAAATCCATACTTACTTTAGTTTTTACCTGATGTCTTTTTATCGCTCCAGAATCTCATCTAGAATGCATTACATTCAGATGTCATCATGTCTCCTTAGGTTCTTCTTGATTGTGACAGCTTCTCAGACTTTCCTTGTTTTTGATGACCTTGGCAGTTGTGAGGAGTGCTGGCAAAGCAATTTGTAGGCTGCCCCTCTTTTTGAATTTGATGTTTTTCTCGTGTTGGAATGGGTGCTACATCCCAGGCCCTTTTTTTTTTTTTTAATTTATTTTTTGAGACAGGGTCTCTCTAATTTGCCAAGGCTGATCTCAAACTTGTGAATCCTCCTGCCTCAGCCTCCCCAGTCACTGATATTGTAGGGGGGGGGGTTACCCAGTATGTGTCACTGTGCCCTGCCACAGTACTGTTTTCATCACTGAGTTAAGGGTGATGCTTACTGTCATCATGATTTATCCCTGTTGCTGTTGGTCTTAATTGTCTGGCTGAGGTAGTGCTTGTCCAGTTGTGCCATTGTAAAGTTACTCTTTTTTCTCGCATTCTGTACTGCGCTCTTTGGAAAGCAGTCAGTGCCTAAACACATACTTGGGGAGTGGAGGATAATGCTTCTCCTTCAAAGTGAAGTATCTGCATTATCTGAATTTCTGCATTGGAGATGCATCTCTTCTGTTTAACTTATTCAGTTATTTATGTCAGTATGCACTCATGGGTATTTACCTTATTCTTTGATTATAATTCAGTACTTATATCTTCTTGTTCAAATTATTCAAAGCTTGGCCATGGTATTTTTAATCTTTATATTCGATTTTTAATACTTAGTCATGAAACTGATTTGAGTCTGAGCAAAAATGAAACATGCCAAATGAGAATCAGTGTTTCTCACATAATAAAGAATAAAACATTTTTTACCATTTAATAAAACCTGCTTATCACTTGTGCTTATCCAGGACACATCTGAAGAAACAAAAATCTAGCCAGCTGTGGTAGTGCATGCCTGTCATCCCTGTGGCTCAGGAGACAGAAGCAGGAAGATCCTAAGTTTGAGACCAGCCTCAGTAACTTAGTAAGGCCCTAAGCAGCTTAGCAAGACCCTGTCGCAAAAAATAAAAAGGACTGTGGGGGGTATGTAGCTCAGTTGTAAAGCACCCCTGGGCTCAATCCCCAATACCAAAAATGAATGAATGAATGAGCAAATAAATATGATATAAATACATATTTATGTATCTTATTTTTATTACTTTTTCTACTGGGATTGAACTTAAGGGCACTTAACCACTGAGCCACATCCCCAGCCCCCCCCATATATATATATATATATTTATATATATATATATATATTTTTTTTTTGGTCGTCTCACTGAGTTGCTTAGTGCCTCACTAAGTTGCTGAGGCTGACTTTGAACTTGAGATCCTCCTGCTTCAGCCTCCCCAGCTGCTGGGATTACAGACATGCGCCAACGTGCCCGGCTATATATTTTATATATAAAAGCATTTTATTTTATATATGAAATAAAAATCTATCCAAATTTTAGCAGTGGATTACCAATTTTGGGGAGGGTACCCAGAATTGAACTCAAGGACACATGACCACTAAGCCACATCCCCAGCCCTATTTTTTTTTTTTTTAATTTAGAGACAGGGTCTTTCTGAGTCGCTTAGCACCTCGCTATTGCTGAGGATGGCTTTGAACTCGTGATCCTCCTGTCAGCCTCCCAAACCATACCAGTTAAACTATTCCTTTTATTGTCTCATCAAGTGCATTCTTAAGTGATATTGCTTGTTTTTTGATATTGTTTTGTTTTTTAATTGAGAATAAATGGCAGTGAAGAGAATGACTACTGAAAAAGTTTGCTTTAACTTATGCCAAGGCACTAGCAGTTTTTTTTTGTTTTTTTTTTTCAAGGCACTAGCTGTTTTAACCACCATAATTTCTGCATCATCACAGTAAGAAGGCAGATGTCATTTGGGCGCGGTGGTGCACACCTGTAATCCCAGTGGCTGGGGAAGTTGAGGCGGGAGGATCGTGAGTTCAAAGTCGGCCTCAGCAAAAGCAAGGCACTAAGCAACTCAGTGAGACCCTGTCTCTACATAAAATCCAAAATAGGGCTGGGGATGTGGCTCAGTGGTCAAGTGCCCCTGAGTTCAATCCCAGGTACCAAAAAAAAAAAAGGGCAGGTGTCTTAATTTTATTATTAAAGAAATAAATTGTGTAAGATAGTTTTGACTTTGCAGTTCATCTGAAAGAGTCTTTGGGTTTCCCAGCAGTCCACAGAACATGAGAACTGTAGAACTAGCTGTTCTGAGGAGACAGGACTAACGCCATCTTGATACTCAGGGATTTTGTCCTCAACCCCCACCAGTTCCTGGAAAAGCCGCGAAATGTTCTCTGGCGCTAGCAAGTCGTTTCGCAAACTAGGGCCAGCCAATTAAAAAACAAAGCATTGGCCCCATGTTAGCTAAACCTATCAGCCTAAAGGTCAGTTGACCACACTTACCCCTCACCCAATCCTGTAATGACAAGACGGGAATTCCTCTACACGTGCTCACCTTCCCCCAATCCTGTAACGCCAAGGCATGCACACCTCTGCTTGAGGTTGGAACCCATAAAAATCCCTGCCTCCCTAGACTCGGGGCTGCACCCCCTACCCACTGCATTGGTGAGGGTGTGCGGTCCCTGCTCAAGCTTGTAATAAAGACCCTCTCTGTGATTGCATTGGAATCGGACTCCTGGTGGTCTCTGGTGGTCTTGTGAGCTTGGGCATTACATTTGGGGGCTCGTCCGGGATTCCTCCAGACCCCCAGGACTCCTGAACCGAAGGGTCAAACACCAGCTGGTAAGAACTCTGTGTCTGTACTGTGTGTATATATGTCTTCTTGATCGGTGCATCCCGGGAGACAATTCTGCGACCTAAGACGTGCCAAGGCAGACGCGCTGTGGGGCACTGGTCGAGGAAGACGTTGCAGACCCCATGGGTGAGGACGGAACGCCTCTACCAGAGACAATGGCCATCGCGGCGATTGCGTAGTGGGCCCCATCTCTCGGTTTTGCTTCTGAACAGGGTTCGGTAAGCGTCTGTGTCTGGCCAGCTTTGTCATTTCTGTCTTTCTGCTTGTCTTTTTGTGTGTCTACCTGACTGAGACTGATGAAATGGGACAATCAACCCCCTTGAGCCTAGTAATGTCACATTTTAAGGAAGTTAGGTCTAGGGTTCACAATCTCTCTGTAGAGGTACACAAAGACAAGATGTGTGACCTCTGCAGTTCAGAGTGGCCAACTTTCAGAGTCAGATGGCCCCCACAAGGGACCTTCCACTTGGATTCCATCAGAGCCATCGAAAGGATTATTCTCGGCCAACAGACTGGTCATCCAGACCAAGTTCCCTATATCACAGTATGGAGATCTCTGGTAGAAATTGACTCGCCGACCTGAGTTAAAGCTTTCCTGCCTCCTGCTAATCAAACTTCCTCCAAGAAGGTTTTTTTTGTTTTTTGTTTTTTTAAATATTTTTTTAGTTGTGGATGGACACAATGTCTTTATTTTATTGCTTTGTATGTGGTGCTGAGGATCGAACCCAGGGCCTCACGCATGCAAGGCAAGTGCTCTACCGCTGAGCCACAGCCCCTCCAAGAAGGTTTTGATCACAAAAAAGAACAAGGAACCTGACCAAGGACCAACAACACCCCTCCATCCGGTCCTTCAAGGAGGAATAGAAGAAGTAGTTATCTTCCTCCCCCTCCTTATGTTTTGCCCCCTCCACAGGCTCCATTGCCCCCCACAGGAGACCCCGAGCCCATGCCGCCAGCGAGACCAGGACCAGCCCAAGGGACCTGTAGTTGTGGAGCTGCCCTGGAGGCGGACACCACTGTGGCCCTGCCTTTGCAACCGGTGGGCCCAATGGATGCCCAAGGAAATCAGCCACATCATTACTGACCGTTCGCCGTGGCTGACCTTTATAATTGGCGTTCTCAGAACATGCCTTTCTCCGGCAATCCCCAAGATCTCATTAATCTCTTAGAAACTGTACTGTTTACACACCAACCCACCTGGGATGATTGCCAACAGCTTTTGCAGGTTCTCTTTACCACGGAAGAACGGGAGCTCATTCTTCTGGAAGCCCGAAAGCAGGTCCTGGGCACAAATGGCAAACCCACTCAGAATCCCGTAGAGATAGATGTGGGATTCCCTTTGGGGCGCCCAAGTTGGGATTACAACATGGCAGAAGGTAAGGAGTGACTCCTGTTCTACCGCTGGGCTCTGTTGACAGGTCTCAAGGCGGCTGCCTGCCGACCTACTAATTTGGCTAAAGTTTATGTCAGACAGGGATCAGATGAGAGCCCAGCCACTTTCTTAGAATCTTAGAGGCGTTTCGCCAGTATACTCCCTGTGATCCTGAGAAACCTGAGAATCGGGGAATGGTGGCTATAGCCTTCGTCAATTAGGCAGCTCCAGATATAAAACGAAAATTACAAAAAAACGAGAGGTTAGGAGAAAAAGAATTACGTGATTTGGTCGCCATAGCAGAGAGGGTCTATAACAACCGGGGAACCCCAGAGGAAAAACAGATTAGGGCAGAAAAGAGGCAGAATAGAGAGTTGTCTAAGGTCCTTCTAGCCGCCACATCGGATCCAATTGAAAGAAGAAGAAAGCTGAAACAAATTGTTGGGGGCGAAGAAGGGAAGCTGTAAGGAAGCCGCCATCCCGCGCTAGGTAAGAACCAGTGCGCCTATTGTAAGGAGGAAGGTCACTGAGCTAAGGACTGCCCCCAAAAGAGAACCAAGACCAAGGTAATGTTCACTGAGGAGGATGACTAGAGGGGATGGGGTTCGGAATCTCTCCCTGAGCCCAGGGTAACCTTAAAAGTGGAGGGGAGACCTATAGACTTTCTGATTGACACCAGAGCCCAACACTCAGTTTTACTTCAGACTGATGGGCCAATGTCAGTCCGTAAATCTTGGGTCCAAGGGGCAACCGGAACTAAACAATATTTGTGGACTACTCGAAGAACCATTGACTTGGGAATGGGATGGGTAACCCATTCATTCATGGTGATTCCTGATTGCCCCTACCCACTGCTCAGTAGGAACTTGCTCACAACAATGCGGGCCCATATCTCTTTTGGGCCCAACGGGGCTCATTTGACTGATGCTAAAGGAAGGCCTATACATGTCCTAGTTATGGATTTACAAGAGGAATATAAACTATATGAAGGGCCTAAGTCTCCTGAAAAAGATATAAAATATTGGTTAAAAGAATTTCCACTAGCTTGGGCCAAAACAGGTGGTATGGGAAAAGCCAAACACAGACCCCCTATCTTGGTTGAACTCAAGCCGAGCGCCCAACCCATATAGGTCAAGCAGTACCTTATGTCCTAGGAGGCTAAGAAGAGCATCACTCCCCTGTACACTGCTTATTGGAGTCGAGAATACTCCAAAAATGTCAATCAGCTTGGAATACTCCTCTGTAGCCAATAAAGAAACTCAACTCCAATGATTACTGGCCAGTCTAAGATCTCCGTGAAGTTGATAAGTGAGTGATGGATATCCACCCAACAGTGCCTAATCCCTACACTTTACTGAGTTCCCTTCCCCCAGGACATCACTGGTATACGGTCTCAGATCTAAAGGATGCCTTCTTCAGCCTCCCATTGGCTCCTAAAAGCCAAGAGATTTTTGCTTTTGAATGGCATGACCCGGAAGCGGGCACCAACAGGCAGCTCACTTGGACCAGATTGCCTCAGGGATTCAAAAACTCCCCAACCATCTTCGACGAGGCCTTACATGAAGACTTGGATGAGTACCTAACCTAACTCTCTTGCAGTACGTGGACAACCTTCTGATTTCGGCTCCCACACGGGAAGCCTGTCTGGAAGGAACAAGGGACTTTACTGCTGGTCCTGGGAGATAAGGGATATTGAGCCTCTGCTAAGAAGGCCCAAATTTGCAAGGCCGAAGTAACTTATTTGGGCTACATTCTGTGACAAGGACAAAGATGGTTGTCACAGGCCCCAAAAGAAACTGTGCTAGCTATACCAGAACCAACTTCACCACATCAGGTAAGAGTTCCTGGGGTCCGCAGGCTTCTGCCGACTCTGGATTCCAGGGTTTGCTGAGATGGCAAAGCCTCTGTATGAGGTAGCTGAAGAAACTGGACAGTTTCACTGGGCAAACGCCCAGAAGCAAGCCTTTAAATAGATAAAAACCGCCCTGTTAACGGCACCAGCTCTAGGGATACCTGACATTACCAAACCTTTCCACTTGTATGTGGATGAACAGAAAAGAGTAGCCGAAGGGGTTTTGACTCAAAAATTGGGACCTTGGCGGAGACCAATAGCCTATTTATCAAAAAGATTGGACCCCGTGGCCTCAGGATGGCCCCCATGCCTGCACATCATCACAGCCACGGCTGTACTTGTAAAGGTTGCTGATAAGCTTACCCTGGGGCAGAACTTAGCTATTACCACTCCTCATGCCATAGAGGCTGTTCATAAGCATCCCGCAGAACGATGGCTCAGCAATGCCAGAATGACTCATCATCTCAGGCTCTGCTGTTAAACCCTACGAGGATTGGGTTTCGGGCTCCTACTGCTCTGAACCCTGCCACATTGCTTCCAGATCCAGACCTGGATAGGCGGATTCATGACTGTCCTGGAATATTGGCCAGGGTACATAACCTCAGAACTGACTTAACGGATGTTCCCCTACAAGGTGTAGATCACACCTGGAATACAGATGGGAGCAGTTATAAAGGACAATACCATAAGGGCTGGAGCAGCAGTGACCACTGAAACTGAGGTCATATGGGCTCAATCCCTGCCCCCAGGCACCTCAGTGCAGAAGGCCGAGCTCATAGCCCTCACAAAAGCTTTAGAACTGGGAAAAGGACTGGCTGTTAATATATATACTGACAGTCCTTGTGCCTTTGCCACCGCACATGTGCACGGGGCCATTTATCAAGGGAGAGGCCTATTAATGGCAGAGGGAAAACCAATTAAGAACAGACTAGAAATCCTAAACTTACTAAAAGCCCTATGGCTCCCCAAGAAATTGGCCATTATACATTGCCCAGGACACCAAAAAGGGGATTCAGCAACAATTAGAGGTAATAACTTGGCGGACCAAACAGCATGGGAAATAGCCTTAGGGGAGCCGACTATGGCCATCACCCTCCCTGACCCAGGAAATTCAACACTGCCGGAGCAGCCTAAATACACACCTGAGGAGGAACTATGGGCCAGAAACCTCCCCATGTCACAACAAATCAAAGGATGGTGGCATTTGCTGGATGGTAAGATAATACTTCCAGGTAAATTGACAGAGGACAAACTCCGAAAAATCCACCGGACCACCCACATGGGAACTAGACGAATGGAAGACATGGTGGGGCGGGCTGATGTAAAAATCAAGGATGTCCATACCAAAATAGACTAGACTGTGACTAATTGCAAGGCTTGTCAGCTCACCAATACAGTCCCCAATGCCAAGAACCCTGGGGCTTGCCTAAGAGGTAAGCAACCTGGGGCTTATTGGGAGATAGATTTTACAGAGGTCAAGCATAGAAAATTCGGATATCGCTATCTGCTGGTCTTTGTTGACACCTTCTTGGGATGGACTGAAGCATGCCCAACTAAAACGGAAACCACAAAAATAGTTGCAAAAAAGCTATTAGAAGACATTCCTCCCAGGTATGGGTTTCCCCAAATGATTGGGTCTGACAATGGACTGGCCTTTGTCTCTAAGGTAAGTCAGGATGTGGTGACCTTCCTGGGAGCAAATTGGAAATTACATTGTGCTTATTGACCCCAGAGTTCAGGACAGGTAGAAAGAACAAATCAGACCCTAAAAGAGACCTTAACTAAATTGACCTTAGAGACCGGCAGAGACTGGGTGTCACTCCTCCGCTTTGCCCTATATAGGGTAAGAAACTCACCTTATCAGATGGGTTTGACTCCCTTTGAAATTATGTTTGGAACTACTGCCCCCATTGTCCCTAGCCTACAGGAACAAGTCCTGGGTGAATTCTCATGCTGATTTGCTGTTTAAACTACAGGAGGTGCTGGGATTGTGGCTCAGTGGTGGAGTGCTTGCCTCACATACATGAGGCACTGGGTTTGATCCTCAGCACCACATAGAAATGAATAAAATAAAGATACTGTGTTCATCTACAACTAAAACAAAATATTTAAAAAAAAAAAAAAAAAACTGCAGGGGACCCGATGGGCCCACCAGCACATATGGCCTAAGTTGAGTGCCTTGTATGAGACTGGACCTCCTCCTGAGCCCCATCGCTTCTGCCCGGGGCACTGAGTGTATATCAAGCGCCATCGCCAGGGGACTCTCAAGCCTCCCTGGAAAGGACCGTTCATCATACTGCTGACAACTCCAACGGCGCTTAAGGTCGTCGGGATAGCAGCTTGGATTCATTATATCCATGCCAGACCAGCGGACCCTTTTGCTAGAAAGAGTGACTACTTAAACCCAGAGGCTACTATGGAATGGAAGGTCCAAAGACACAAAGACAATTCTTTAAAGCTAAAATTGTCCAGCTTCAAATCTTCCTAGGACTCCTGGCCACATGTAAAGGAGGTTCAGACTCTCACTTCCTCTATAATCTTACATGGAAGTTAACTGACTCCGTGGGGCGACCCCTCAACATCACCTCTCATGTAGCCCCCCAGAACACCTGGTACCCTGATCTGAGTTTTGATTTGTCCTTGGTGATGACCCCCGGCCAAAGCAGGTACCCCCCTGGGACAAGTAAAGTACAATATTATGTTTGCCCTTCACCTTACGGGCCACCATGGCATGAGGAGAACTATAGGACAATTGATGATTTTTATTGTTCTAGTTGGGGCTGTGAGACTCAAGGACCCTGGATGAGTACTAAATCGGACGCCCTTATAGAGATTATCAGGGATCCCAGGTTTAAAAACGACTGCCCCTGGTATCCTGTCTCAGGCAACAATCCTGCAACTCCCCCATTCCCCTTGTAACCAGCTCCTTCTTAGATTCAAAGATAAAGGCAGACAATTCCCATCATGGACTAGAGGCAAAAACTTTGGAATCAGGCAATACCTTTCAGGATATGATTATGGGGGAATTATAAGACTGTTTCTTATAGTAGCAGCAGTAACCCCTAGAAAAGGACCCAAAGGCATAGGACCAAACCCCGTCCTTAATCCTGGACCAAGAAGCCGCCCTAACCTTATATCTACCAGGGCGACCCCCACCACCTCCAGCGTCACTAAATCCCTTCCCCCAACTCAGAACCCCCCCAATCCCCATGACTCGGACCCATTGTGGGAACTTATGTTACATACCTATCTAGCCATAAATGGTACTAGACCAGATTTAACTGAGTCATGCTGGCTATGCTATGATGCCAAGCCCCCCTATTATGAAGGAATTGCCATAATGGGCAATTATACCACCACTGCTGACTATTCCCAGTGCTGATGGAATCAGGCCAGTAATGCCCAAATAACCCTCCAGTCAGTATCCGGCCAGGGATGCTGTATTGGGCAAGTACCCCCATCCCACCGGGAACTCTGCAGTGTCACAGATGTTGTCTTAAGCAGCCAGAATTACTTGGTCCCCCGCACGGATGCTTGGTGGGCATGTTCTGACAGGCTCACCCCCTGTGTCTATGGACATTTTGCATATGTCTATGCAAAATCAGAGCTTTTACATTATGGTCCAACTGGTTCCAAGATTAATCTACCACAGCCCAGAGGACCTTGCCACCCTTTGGGAACATCATCCCCCAGGTCTGACTCTCAGTAGACAAACAAGAGAACCTGTAACTACCCTTATGCTGGCAGTTTTATTAGGTTTAGGAGCTGCAGGGGCTGGGATGGGCATTTCTTCTCTGGTCCTACAAAAAAACATTATGGCCAGTTGAGAGCGTCCATAGACGAGGACATAGGGCAATTAGAAACTACCATTTCTCACCTCCAAGATTCCCTTTCATCACTAGCAGAAGTAGTTCTCCAAAATAGGAGAGGCCTAGACCTCCTGTTCCTACAACAAGAGGGCTCTGTGCAGTCCTCGGAGAAGAATGCTGTTTCTATATGGATCACTCAGGAGTGGTCAGAGATTCCATGGCCAAAATTAGGGAAGGATTAGAAAAACGAAAGCGAGAGAGAGCAAAATCAGGGATGGTTTCAGGGATTATTTAACACCACACCTTGGCTGACCGCCCTGATATCCACAATCATGGGACCACTGTTAATTCTGTTGTTAATTGTCACATTTCAACCATGTATCCTCAACTGGCTCATGTCTTACATCAGGGAGAGACTGGGGGTGATCCAGCTGATGGTCACGAGATCACAATACCAGTCTCTGTCATTAGAATCTGACAACTAAGATTGGCTTTAGTTACTACTAGAGAGGAGAATGAGGAGACAGGACTAACGCCATCTTGATACTCAGGGATTTTGTCCCCAACCCCTACTCAGTTCCTGGAAAAGCCGCGAAATGTTCTCTGGCGCCAGCAAGTCGTTTCGCAAACTAGGGCCAGCCAATTAAAAAACAAAGAATTGGCCCCATGTTAGCCAAACCTATCGGCTTAAAGGTCAGTTGACCACACTTACCCCTCACCCAATCCTGTAATGACAAGACTGGAATTCTCCTATGCGCGCTTACCTTCACCCAATCCTGTGACGCCAAGGCATGCACTCCCCTGCTTGCAATTGGAACCCATAAAAATCTGCCTCCCTAGACTCGGGGCCACACGTCCCTACCCACTGCATCGGTGAGGGTGTGTGGTCCCTGCTCAAGCTTGTAATAAAGACCCTCTTTGTGATTGCATCGGAATCGGACTCCTGGTGGTCTCTGGTGGTCTTGTGAGCTTGGGCATTACAGTTCAAACCAAAATTCTGAGAATCAACTTAGTCCTTCCTTTATTCTGTTTTCTGAGCTCCATGATTATAGTTAACATTTCTTTAGTAAGATGATGTGTTAAACTGTGCCCCGAGCATTAACTTGTGTAGGTCCTCTCCCCGTGATGAGACAGGAGCTGTTACTGTCATCCTGTTTTACGGATGAGGAAGCTAAGGCACAGAGGTAATTTGCCCAGGCTCCATAGTGGAGTCTGACTCTAGTGCCCATGTGCTGTACTCCCTCTAGTTGTCCTCAAGTCCTTTTCTGTTTCCATGTTATTTCCAGATTAAACTTTTGCTTTTTCTGCCTTAGCTCAGGACTTGAGTCTCTTCTTAGTGTGTTGAAATTCTGACTGGAAGTTGGGGTTGTAGCTCAGTGGTAGAGCGCTTGCCTCGCATGCATGAGGCCCTGGGTTCGATCCTCAGCACCACATACAAAGCAATAAAATAAAGACATTGTGTCCATCTACAACTAAAAAAATATTAAAAAGAAAGAAAGAAAGAAAGAAATTCTGACTGGCTTTCCAGATACGTGTGCCTCTTCCAGTTGGCTTTCCAATGTCTCACCAAAGCTTTTTCCAAAGCACAGATCTGCCCATGCTGCTACCCTGGTTAAACCCTTGTGTGGGTCACCTAGTTAAAGGCCAAAGCCTCTAACACACAAAGCCTCTGGCACTGGGGAAAGCAGTCTAGTCACATGCCGTTTTCCACACCTACCCTTCTCACCTTCGGACTTGTGCACCTGCAACCCTTGTTCTCCCCACCTCCACTGCCCCACTTGGCTAATCCTCATTTATCCCTTCATATTCAAACACATAACCCCTCTAGAGAGCTGTGCTGCCTGCCCTAAGATGGGGACTTATCCTTTACAGCCTTCCCTCCTGGACTGCCCTTGCCTGGCTGTGAGAAGCTGCTCGGGGGAGGGACTGTCTTTTTTCATTGCAGCTGACTCTGGCCCCCTTGTGGGGTAGAAGAGGGGCAGCAAGATGTGCACACTGGGGTTGATCCTCCTAACCAGATTCCACCTGGCACCTTAGTGGGCTCATCAGGTCATTCTCTGTAGAAGCAGAGAGGCTCCTGGCCTCTGGGAACTCCAGAAGGAATAGAATGTAGAAGTGGCCCACTGCAGAGCTGCCTGTGACCGCTGTCCCAGAAGGAAGGCCCTGAAGAAGGAAGGCCTGGTGGAGCTAGAACACACCTTAGGGGCAGGTCCAGCTCCCTCAGTGTTCCCAATTCTCTGTGGAAAGAAGAGTACAGGAGGGCTGGGGCTCAGAGGTAGAACACTTGCCTCGCATGTGTGAGTCACTGGGTTCAATCCTCAGCACCACATAAAAATAAAGATATTGCATCCATCTACAACTAAAAAAAAAAGTAGAGGAAACCAGGGCAGCATTAGAAATCCAGGAGCTCTGGGTGGAAGCTGATGAGGCAGGAGGGTGAGAGTGCTCTGGTAGTGCTCCCATTTACCATAGGGGACACTGGCAGTTAGCAAGTAATTGCTATCCACTGAGTTTACATTCCATAGGCTGGGGACAGAATAAATGTGCAACAGTTTATCTATTGTTAAGCAGTACAGAAAAGATAAAATAAGGTGCTATGGTAGAGGAGAGGGGGATGAAATTTTAGTTAATTTGTTACTTCAGCAAATGCTGATACATAGTAGTAAAGTGAACAAAAATTCCTGACCCCCTGGAGCTTAATTCCAGTTGTGGGAGGGAGAGGTGACATAGAATGACAGACACTGCAGACGGTAATAAGAACTTAGAAGGAAAAGAACAGTAAGAGGAGAGATGTGAGAGGATGTACAGTATTAGGTGGATGTTCAGGGAAGGTTTCTGGTGTGACATTTGAGTAGAGAACTGTAAAGTGGGAATAGCCATACAGATAAGAAAGAATGCTCCAGGCAGGAGATCAGCAAGCCCGGAGTACCTTGGCATGTTTAATGAAGGAGAAAGTCTGTATGGCTGGAATGTAGGAGGGAGAAGAGATGCAAGGGGTGGGAAAGAGCCCAACCCGGGAGTCAGGAGACCTGAAGGCAATGGTGGTGAGGACAGGTCCCATTCTGGATACATGTCAGAGGTACAGCTGAAAGAATGTGTTGATGGAATAAATGTCCACAACAAAGGTGCCAGTCAGAGGCCAGCAGCAAGATGAATGGCGGTCACTGGGAGGAGGAGCTATAGGGTAGGATGAAATCAAGAGTAGGTTTTGGACAGGTTAAAACTGTTAAAATTTTTCCTTTGTTTTATTATGAAAAAATTTTAAATGTTAAGCAATGTTGAAAGGATTCTGTAAAGAGGACTCACATACCCGCCACCTAAATTCCACCATCATTTTGCCATCCTTCCTTTATCTCCTCTCTCCTCATTTATTGTTCTAGCTTATATTTTGGTTCCTTAAAAAAAAAATTCTAGGTGAGGTGACACACATCTATAATCCCAGCACTTTGGAGAGGCTGAGACAGGAGAATCGCAAGTTCAAAGCCAGCCTCAGCAAGGGCGAGGCACTAAGCAACTCAGGGAGACCCTGTCTCTACATAAAACACAAAATAGGGCTGGGAATGTGGCTCAGTGGTTAAGCACCCCTGAGTTCAGTCTCCAGTACCAAAAAAAAAAAAAAAGAGAGAGAAATCAGTACACTTCCCCCTAAATATTCTGGCATGCATAATATTAACAGAGTTCAATATTTGTTTAGTTTTTCTTTGGGAGGCAAAATTTATTTTCAGTGAAAATATAATCCTTTTCATTTATTTATTTATATTTTGAGGTGCTGTGGATTGTTGCAAGCATCTAGATAAGCATTCTATTACTGAGCTTTACCCCTCAGCCTGAAAAGTATAAATTGTAAACATATACTTTTTTTCTGAGACAGGGTCTAATTGCCCAGGCTGGCCTCAAACATAGTCATCCTGCCTCAGCCTCCCAAGTAGTTGGGGTTAGAGGTATGAGCCACTTCACAACACCTGCAGTATATACTTTTTTTTTTTTGTATTGGGGATTGAACCCAGGGTGCTTTACTACTCAGCCACATCCCCAGCCCTTTTTATGTTTAGTTTTGAGACAGGGTCTTGCTAGTTGCTGAGGCTGGCCTAGAACTTGCAATCTTTCTGCCTCAGCCTCTTGAGTTACTGGGATTACAGGTTTGGCCACCATGTCCAGGTGGATATACTTTTTTTTTAAATATCTTTTTTATTAGTTATAGACAGACACAATATCTTTATTTTGTTTGTTTTTATGTGGTGCCGAGTATCAAACCCAGTGCCTCTCATGTTCAAGGCAAGTGCTCTGCCACTGAGCCACAACCCCAGCCCATGGATATACTCTTTTTTAAATATATATATATATATATATATATATATATATATATATTAGTTATACATGGACACAGTGTCTTTATTTTGTTTATTTATTTTTATGTGGTGCTGAGGATTGAACCCAGCGCCTCACACCTGTGAGGCAAGTGCTCTGCCACTGAGCCACAACCTCAGCCCCAGATATACTCTTAATAGACTTGTGTAACCCAAACTCCTCTCAGTTGTAGAACATTACCATCACCTCCAGAAATTCTCCTTTCCCATTTTTACCTCCTTATAGACAACTACCATTCTGATTTTTTTCCACTGTAGATTGGTGTCATCTATACTGAGCTTTATAGAGATGGAATCATACACATTTACTTCTTTCAGCAAGGCTTCTTTCACTTGGCACAGTGTATTTGAGTTTCATCTGTGTTGCTGCATCTTTCACACTTTGCTTCTTTTCATTGCTGGGTGGTCTTGCAGTGTGTGCATGTGCTATGCTTATTTTTTCAATTTTTAGTTATTATGATTAAAGGTGCCATGAACATTCTTGTATGTCTAAAAAGAAATCATTTTGTGGACATTCATTTCTTTAATACCTGAGAGGAGAATTTCAGGTTCATAGGGTAGGTGTATGTTTTAGTTTTATTTAGAACAGAACAAACACTATTGGACCTTTGCCTAAGGTCTATCAACTAAAGAAAGTAAAAGCATTGTAGTATGGTCATATTATGGGATATGATGTGATAGTTAAAATGAAGTAAAACCACATGTATCCACAGGGATACATTTCTAAAATAATGGCAAAAAAACAAAAAAAAATTGTGGATCAAAACATTCCATATGATATAATGTTTAGAAAGTTTGAAAGCACGAGAAACAAATATTACAAATAGTTATGGATACACGCTTATGAAATAATTACATAAAAGCATGTTTGCAAAATTAGTCATTGATTTAGGATAGTGGAATCTCCAGAGAGGTTTATAATAGGCTTCAACTATCCCTCCAAAGTTATAATTTTTAAAAAATATTCTTTAGTTGTAGATGGACACAATGTCTTTATTTATTTTTATGTGGTGCTGAGGATCGAACCCAGTGCCTCACATGTGCGAGGCAAGTGCTCTACCACTGAGCCACAACCCCAGCCCCAAAGTTATAGTTTTTAAAAAACATCAAAAGCTGTTATGGTAACATGTTAAGATTTGATAAAGCTAAGATATGATACATGTTCCATCATAGATGTGAATTTCTGCATCGTTTTGTTTCTGGTTGCTGGTCCCAGGGACCTCCTTCTGAACTATCTGTCTGTTCCCTTCACCTCTGCCCTCTGCTTCTGAAGGTAATTGAGGCAGGGCTGAGCCAGGAGGTGGGGCACCTCACTGTCCTCTCTCCCTCCTGCGCAGTGTGTCTTGGCCACTACAGCTGGGAACAGCTCCTTGGAGACTGCAGTGGGGGAGGGTCCTGGGACAGAGAGCACCTCTGACCTGCTCCTGTTCTGCAGCCTTGAGGCAGCCTCCAGCCCTTCCTTTACTTTCATTTCCTGAATCTAGCTCCGTCCTGTGGGCCAAGCACTCCCTCCAGTCCCAGTTCCAAACCGTACCTGAAACTAAATCGTATTCTAAAATATTTTTTCTGTTTCATTGTTTTGCTTTTTTCTTCAGGGACTCTACATTTGTGTGGTTTCATTTATCCATCTTCTCTGTCACTTCCTCTCTCATTTAAAATTTTTTTCTCCATTATTTTCTTTACTGTTCTTATTTCCATTCTTTGTATCTTTCACAGTGGCTCTAACAGTGATATTATATGTTTTCTCCTTTTTTGAGTTTCTCCTTGGGTTTCTTGTGATGTGATTTTCATTTCTGAACATTTTTGTCTGTTTCCCCATTTCTTTTCGAAGTCTCCGGTTTGATGTCTGTCACCTTGGGCTGCCTTGACCGTCCCTTCCTGGAGTTGTTTCTGCTTTGTCATTTCCTGCATAGCTGCCATTGCCTCCTTACATTTTTAAAAAAAATTCACAGTAGAAATTTGGATTGAAATTGTCTTCTGCTTGGTGGCAACATTTTCCTGGTGATCTTTTTTTATTTCAGAGAAGTTTCACTACTCCTTTTCAGTCTCCCACCCCCGCCACCAACCCCCTACAGTACCTTTTTTTTTTTTTTTAATATTTTTTAGTTGTCAATGGACCTTTATTTTATTTATTTATATGTGGTGCTGAGAATTGAACCCAGTGCCTCATGCATGCTAGGCAAGCACTCTACCACTGAGCCACACCCCAGCCTCCTCCCTCCAGTACCTTTTAAGGATACTTTTCTTTTTCTTTTTTTTTGGCAGGGCAGGGGGCATATGGTGGGATTGAACTCAGGGCCACTTGACCACTGAGCCACATCCCTGGCATTATTTTGTATTTTATTTAGAGACAGGGTCTCACTGAGTTGCTTAGTGCCTCTCTTTTTCTGAGGCTGGCTTTGAAGTCGTGATCCTCTTGTCTTAGCCTCCTAAGCCGCTGGGATTACAGGCATGTGCCACCACGTCTGGCAAAGACGGCAAAGACATTTTTCTTATGATGCCTTTGGTTGGATGTTGATTTATAACTTTTATCATTTGATTTTGAGTGAGTTGGATTTTTCTTTTTCTTTCTTTTTTTCTTTTTCTTTTTTTTTTTTTTTGGTACTGGGGATTGAACTCAGGGGCACTCAACCACTGATCCACGTTCTCAGCCCTATTTTGTGTTTTATGTAGAGACAGGGTCTCACTGAGTTGCTTAGGCTGGCTTTGAACTCACGATTCTCCTGTCTCAGCCTCCCAAAGTGCTGGGATTACTAGTGTGAGCCACCATGCCTGGCTGAGTTGGATTTTTCTAAATCTTTCTCTTCTTAGCAAGAGAATCTTGTGATGGGAGAGGAGAGGTAGCCTTCCTGGATCCTCAGCCCAAGGTCTTCCTCCTCTGTTATTATAATGGGTGTACTTCCTTTATGTGGCACCCCAGTGTAGCCAGGCCTCCTCTGACTTTAGGATCCTAACCTGACTCTGATGGGCTCCTATAGCTGGCCCCAAGATGACACTGAGGCATCTGCGCCCTCCTGCCTATGATAAGGGCTCCTCTCCTGTTGGGAGTGGTACTTCCGTCAGCTGCCCTGTGAGTCTTCCAAGCACTCACCTGATTGCTTGCTTCTTCTCCCAGTGTCTGACTTCTTCAGTTCCCGTCCAGGGCAAGTCCTCTCCCCCTTGGGAGGCTGGGACCTGCGACCTCCTGAATTTCCCTGCAACTCCTGGTATTCCCTTTGGTATATTTGGGAATATACCATTTGGGAATGGTGCTACATACGGTATGAGATGAGGGAGCTTTCTCATTTCCTTGCTTCGCTGGAGATGCAGTTTGTAGCCATGTCATATCCTTCATTCATGTCACTCTGTAAGTTTTCAGGAGCAGTGGAAAGACCTGAATGAAGCCAGCACAGCGCTCCCATCCGGCTTGTAGAGTCCTTTGCAGGCGCTCAGGACCCTCTGCCATGTGGCCCTGCGCTCCCTTTGCTTTTTCTCTGTGCTCTTAGCTCCGGCCACTGTCCAGCCAAACTGATGGACTCAGCATCCCAGGCGCTCATCTGGCACTTTCCTTCCTCAGTGTTCCTGCTGCTTTCCATGCTGCAGTGCCCACTTTGGGGCCTTTTTATGACAACTTTTGTGTTAGTGACCCAGCCCATATTTCTTCCCTTCTCTGAGATCAGTATCTAAGACCACCACCCTAATGGGGCCAGGTGCATGAGCCCACTTTTTAAATCATGATTCCCTTCCCTTGGCAACAGTGATTGTTTCAGGTCGAGATAAATGTCCAAGCGGGGCTGGCATCCTTCCCTGGTCTTTCCCTCCACTGCCACAGCTCGGAGTTCACACTTCACAGAATCTAACTGCAGGAAGTCTGTCCAGTAGGAATGATTTTACCAGGCCTGTAGGAAAGAGAGATTCCATTGTGTGGCTCTGCACATCACTCTTTGAGTCAAAACCAGACAATAAGAAGAGCACAAACTGAAACTTTACCAGTAGAAATGCAATGAAACATCTTTATTTTGGTCCTGGGGATTGAACCCAGGGGTGCTTAACCACGGAGCCACATCCCCGGCCTTTTTTATTTCTTTTATTTTGAGACAGGGTCTAAGTTGCTGAGGCTGGCTTTGAACTTGCTATCTTCCTATCTCAACATCCCAAGTCTCTGGGATTATAGGCTTGTGCTACCAGGCCTAGCCCTTTTTCATTTTGAGACAGGGTCTCACTAAGTTACTTAGTGAGTTACTTACTTAGTTATTACTAAGCCTCCCGAATTTGCTGAGGCTGCCCTCGAACTAGTTATCTTCCTGCCAAATCCACTTGAGTTGCTGGGATTTCAGGTGTGCGTCACCATGCCCAGCAAAACATCATTCTTGAACCACAAAATAGGCAAAATAAATTAGAGATATTTTGTGTAAGAGGGTAAGAAAATGAGCATTCATACATTTTTGTTGTGAATGAACTGCTATACCTTTTGGGAATGCTGCCTCTCTATCAAAGTAAAAATACAGATATGACATTTAGTAAAGTTGCTTTTGTTCTTTTATCAAGGTTCCCATTTGTGAGGATACGTACATGTTCAAGCAAGTTTACAGTAGCTTTATTTGTAATAGCAATTCATATTTTATTAGGATGTGTAAAAATAGATTATGGTTTATCTGTAGATATCATGAATATCTAGACTATATATAGATAGAATATATAAAAATTTATTTTTCAAAAAAAATAACTGCATGACATATTACTTTGTGGGCTTGAAGGGCTATCTGTGATACAGGCACAACTGATAAAGTACAGAGTGATTTTTTTTTCTTTTTTTTTTGCAGAGTGATATTAATGGAATGATCTTCAGGGAAAAAGAAGGAAATCTTTGTGTTTACATGACTGAGTCTGGAGAAAGAAGTGGTAGGACACCATCTCAGCTATTAAAATTTGTTAGCTTGGGGGTAGAGCCGGGCTGGGGAAGGAGCACGGACACATCCTTACTGTTACACAGCATGAATTGCATTGTGATTTTTTTAATAGAGTGAAAAATTTTGAGAGAATGGCTTGACATAGATGGATAGTTATACTCCAGTTTCTCACACTTGAGACTTGTGAGAGGTTTGACAAATTGCTTCTCCTTAGTCCTCATCTGTAGAATATCTACCTCACAGCGTCTGATTAAAGGACAGAAAACATGCGGCACATTGTGATCCTTCTATAAATGTTGATTTCGTTTTCTGCTACCCAAGCAATTTGCTGTTGAATATGAACACAAAACACACATTGGCTCTGCGGCTGGTGAGTGTTCTCCTGATGTTCTTATCTTGGCCTGAGCCTACCAGAGAGCTGGATTAGTGTTTCTCTGGGGGAAAAAAAAAATCAGGAGATAATCCTTTCCCCGCCCCCAAATCCTTTTAGAGATAAAATAAGAATAATATACTATGGTGCCTTGGCCTCCAGGGGTTGTTTATCTGCTGCTTCAGTTATTACTAAGCCTCCTGAGAGGTGAGGAGGAAGGAAGAGGCCTCTGAATAGCTACCCAGCTGCCTGCTGTTTGGGCTCTTGCCAGATGATCTTCTGGTGTTTTAGACCACCTGAAGAAGTTTCTCCAGCCTCTACACAGTAGTGAGGATGTGAGGATAGGCAACCAGTGTTCATCATGACCATACCACTCATTGCCGGGACACTGATGGATTCTTCATATGCTTTTTTTTTTGGTACCAGGGATTGAACTCAGGGGCACTCTACCACTGAGCCACATCCCCAGCCCTATTTTGTGTTTTATGTAGAGACAGGGTCTCACTGAGTTGCTTAGCACCACCTTGGTGTTGCTGAGGCTGGCTTTGAACTCGCGATTCTTCTGTCTCAGCCTCCCTAAGTGCGGCTTCATATGCTTTTGTAAAGGCCCCTTTTTAAAGCAGAAGTATTACCCCCAGATAGGATAGTGTTTCAGTTTTGCTGATTAAAAAGTATCAGTGATCTTTATACTACCAGGGAAAAATACATAGTTACAAATCTGCATAACCAACTGTGACAGGCGTTAGAAATTGCTTAGAAAGGATCACAATGGAGTGGTTTCCCACAAGTACACTGTTTGTTCTTTGAGTCAAGTAAGGGCCACAGTCTATAATCCCAAATCTCTGGAGCCTGATGAGTTTTGGAATTCAAGCTTTTCAGATATTTTGAAGAGTGGCATGCGTGTGCATATGCTGTTTGTTGTTGAACAACCCTGGCAAGTGTAATGCAACACACCACAATCAAAAATTAATATCTCTACAGTGAAATGTCCGGAACATGAGTTAGGACAAATAGTGTAGTCTGCTTAAACTAATCAACTAGTAAATGCAATAGTGGAATACATACAGATTGTGAAACATTTTTAAACCTTTCGGTATATTCAGAGTTAAGTTCAGCATACACAAATCTTAGACCAGGGTTACCTGTGGTTCTTGTCCTTCCTGGAGGAAAAGGAGCATCTGCCTGTCCCCAGCAGAGGCCAGGGTGGATGTCCCATGTCAGCAGGAGCAGGGATCCAGCAGGGGCTCTCTTTAAGGACTTTCCCTGTATCATATGGTTCATATTTTGGCTTTCCCTCTCAGCAGTCTCTAATTATGAAAACTGCCATAACTTCACATTCACTGATTAGTGTGCGTAGTCAAAGCCACACTGATCATACATTTTCATTCTATCATCTAGTGTGTTCCTTCCACCTGTTCATGATTTCGATTTCCCCTTTGTCATCCCTATCATCCTCATGATTGTCTACATTTAAAACCATTCTGCAGTGTCCCCATTTCAGACATGCACAACAGCAGCCTAATTGTCAATGTGGAAACATTTTTTTAAAACATTTTTAAACAATTTTTTAAACATTTTTTTAGTTGTAGAGAGACTCAATACTTATGTGGTGCTAAAGATGGAACCTAGTGCCTCACGTCCTAGGCAAGTGCTTTACCACTGAGCAACAGCCCTAGACCAGAAACTTCTTTTTTCTTTTTCTTTTTCTTTTTTTTTTATGTCAGTTTTATTTATATCTTAGCTGATCAACTTTTAGCATAAGATAGTCTTCTCATTAGTGATATGAAATCCTTCAAAGCATTTATCTGTAAATTGGCTTTCAAACATCACTGTAAGACAGAGATCATGCCAAGCATTTTTTAAACTTCTTAGTAATAACTGAGGTACCAGGTAAACAACTTCTGGAGGGTCAGGCACCACAGTGTGCTAGTCTTACTTTTGTCTCTAAAGGTGTTCCGGGAGGGGAGATAGGGATCATCTCCTGATATTAGTGGAGAGACGAATCCACCTTCATTAGCCCCAGGCCAGGAGAACACTGACCAGCAGCTGAGCCAACATGTTTTGAAATAATTAGCTTTACAGGAAAGTTGCAAAGGTAGATGTTTCCACATACCCCATACCTATCTTCCACCGATGTTAAAGAGCCATAACACATTTTTTAAAAAACTAAATAACGGGGCTGGGGTTATGGCGCAGTGGTAGCATGCATGCCTAGCACGCATGAGGCACTGGGTTCGATCCTCAGCACCACATAAAAATAAAATAAAGATATTCTGTCCGCCTACGACTAAAAAATAAATATTTTTAAAAAACCCTAAATAACAATTTTATAATACTATTGAGTAAAGTCTATACTTCCCAGAGTTTACCAGTTTTCCCATTGTTTTAGTCAGACTTTTTTACTGCTGTGACTAAGAGACCCAATAAGAGCAATTATAGAGGAGAAGTTTATTTTGGGGATCAGAGTTTCAGAGGTCTCAGTCTGTGGACAGCTGGCTCCATTCCTTGGGGCTTGAGGTGAGGCAGAACATCATGGCGGAAGAGTATGGTGAAGGGAAGAGGCTCACATGATAATCAGAATATATACCTCAAAGGCCATGCCCCCAGGGACCCACCTTCTCCAGCCACACCCTACCTGCCTTCAGTTACCGATCAATTAATTCCATCGGAATCAATTCCCTGATTTGGTTAAGGTTCTTATAACTCAATCATTTTTCCTCTAAACCTTGCATTGTCTCACAGATGAGCTTTTGGGGGACACCTCACATGCACACCATAACACCCACTGATGGCCTCTTTCTGTTCTGGGATCCAATCCAGTGTACCCCATTACATTTCATCTTGTCTCCTTGGTCTCCTCTGATCTATGGCAGTAAATTCCTCTCCTCTTTTAGGACTAGTCCTTTAAATCTGCATTATTTCCAGCTTAACTTGAAAAACACCACCTCACTAGATGTACCAGTGTAATTATTTGAATAAAAGCCTTTTTTATGGGGGTGGGGCAGGTAATGGGGGTGGAACCCAGGTGCACTTAACCACTGAGCTACATCTCTGGCCCTTTTAATTTTTTATTTTGAGACAAGGTCTTGCTAAGTTGCTTAGGGCCTTGCTAAGGCGCTAAGGCTGACTTTGAATTTGTGATCCTCCTGCCTTAGCTTCCCGAGTTGCTGGGATTACAGGTGTGTGCCACCATAAATAAAAGCATTTTAAAATGGTAATTATTTCACTCTTTAATCCATATTTTCTTTAACTATTGGTGGCATTTTGGAATGTTACTGATTTTGTGCAGTTCCTAAGATTTCTTCCATCATTTTCAGAGAAAGCAGAAATTCGTAGCCTTGAATCTACCCTCCTGTTTTCTGGGTCACTTAGTATACCCCATGGACAGAGAGTCTCCTGAAAGTCCTCCAGAGAGTGACATCTGCCCCTCCTAGTCCACACCGGAACCCCCTGGTGGCTCTGAAGAGTACTATCCTGTCTCCCCAGGCAAGTTTCTGCTTCTGCACAATGTCTTAAGTAACATGCAGGAGAGCCCTAATGTCACCTACCAGTCCATCTGAAAACTAAAGATCCCAGTTGTTTTGTATTATCTGAATTCATTATGCACAATCAACATCGTAAACTTCCCAAGATAGCAACAAAGTCCTAAACAGCCAAGTGAAAAATTAAGTCTAGCAGAACAAAAGTTTCTAAATTAAAATAGAGTAAATTCTGCCAGGTGTGGTGGTGCACACCAGTAATCCCAGTGGCTCTGGAGGCTAAAACAGGAGGATCACAAATTCAAAGCTTCAGCAACTTAGTGAGGCTCTAAGCAAGACCTTGTGTCAAAAACGGGTAGAGATGTGGCTCAGTGGTTAAGCACCCCTGGATGTAATCCCAGCACCAAAAAGGAAAAGAAAGAAAAGAACAATAGAGCCAATTCATGAAGAATCTATGAACATGCTGTGGAGATAGAAAGATATATATATATCCTTCTGCTGGCTGAAGCAGGAGGATCACGAGTTCAAAGCCAGCTTCAGCAAAAGCGAGACACTAAGCAACTAAGTGAGATCCTGCCTCTAAATAAAATACAAAATAGGGCTAGGGATGTGGCTCAGTGGCTGAATGCCCCTGAATTCAATCTCCAGTACCAAATATATATATTTTTCTTAGAGGACGTGGTCCTCTAAAATTTAAAAGGGGCTAGTATGGGTTGCAGTTTGATAGTGATTATACTACATATAGTGATAATGAGATGCCAAAATTAGACCTGGTTGTAAAATGAAATTATAAGAATGTTATCTTGAGAAACCAATGTCTGGGGAAAGAGTCAGTTCCCCTCCTCTTCTAAGAGCCTTTCTTCAGGAAGCCTAATTAACCATGTGTCCTTACCTTTTGAGATGCAAATAACCTTCTCTTAGAGTCTGGATTTCATGCTTTTTTTTTTTTGGTACTGGAGATTGAACTCAGGGTCACTCGACCACTGAGCCATATCACCAGCCCTATTTTGTGTTTTATGTAGAGACAGGGTCTCACTGAGTTGCTTAGCGCCTCACTGTTGCTGAGGCTGGCTTTGAACTTGCAATTCTTCTGTCTCAGATTTCATGCTTTTGAAATTTAAACACCCTTGTGCCAGGCTTTCAGACAGGAAGGCTAGAAATATAACAGATGCTTATGAAAACATGCCGGTCTTATCTGTTTCTATGAACATGCTTTGTGTAATTCCTTCAGTCTCGAAGATAGGAATTTTTTTAAAAGAAAAAAAACCCCTCAACCCTATGATAGGTTGGGTCTAAGATGACACCACATAACCTTTAAATGTTGTAAGGAATTGTGGATTGGGGCTCAGATTTTGGAGTTTGTTTTCCTCTGGGCCTGACAGCATAAAATAGAGCTTATAGTTCTCCTTCTGAGTGTCACTTGCTGCTTCCCAACCAGCCTGTTTCCTGCAACATTTTGGTTCTCTGACCAGGGAAGTGACAACTGTGCTGGCTTTAGGCCACCAGTACGGCAGGCTATCTGTACCAGAGTACTGTGGTGTCCCTAGGATCCAACGGGATGGCACCTCCTGACAATTTCGGATCTCCTTCACCAAGAGGGCCTGCGCTTCTGGAATGGCATTACCTGGACTCCCTGGAATCAGACAAACTCCTGCACAGTCTTCTGGATAAAGGTGAGGTCCTAGGACCCAGGACTTTAGCCAGGCTTGTCCATAAGGACAGAAGAGGAATATGATCACCTCCCACAGTCACCTACAATGGAGCCATCAGTGTAGGGAACTCCCAAAGTGGGGAGAAAATGTTTTAAACTCTTGAGTGTTTGTGTGAGTGAATGCGAAACTATGTGTGGCTCCACGGCTTTGTGCTACAGAGTCTGAGTGATTCCTAACGTGAAGTTTTGTGGTGACTTCGTATAGCATAAAGGCTATTCATGTCCTGTGATAGGACCTCTGACAAGGCCTAGGGTTTATACAAGTATGCTGTCAGCCAGGAAGCACCCAAGATCCTTTAGGGGATGCAACCAGGTGGATGCCTTGACCTCCCTTGTCTGTCTTGCAGCATCAGCACAGGGTGGGACATGGGAGAACATAGTCTAAATGTACAGTCTTGGACTGTATGATTAAAAATTTTTAAAGGGGCTATGTGGGAGATTATAGAACTAAGCTGATAAAGGGCTGACTCTGCACTCTCTAAGCTTGAATGGCCTGCTTTTGGTGTTGATTGACTTCCAGAAGGCACCCTCCATGTTCCCACCATGGCAGTTTACCGCATTGTCACCGGAACCCCAGGCCACCCAGATCAGTTTTCTTACATAGATTCCTGGCTCCAGATTGCCCAGACTCTGCCCCTATGGGTGCAGTTCCATGTTAACTCTCAGGGCCAGTGTAGGGTCTTGGCCAGAAACACAATGACTCCAACTCCCAAGCCCATCCATCAAGGGGACCTTGAAGAGGAGCCGCTGCTCCCACCACCCCACATACCCACTGCTCTGCTACAGGCCCCCAGTCAGTGAGCCTCATTGCCTGATACCGCCTCCCGTCTGTCTTGCCAACCGCAGCCTCACCTCCACCAGAAGACCCTAGTCCAGAACCTGTAGGGAGATGACTCAGGTCCACCCAGTAGCCACAAACTTTACAGCTGCCTCTGTGCATGACTCATGGGCCCCCACAGGTTAATGCAGATGGCACCATTCAAGAAGGGTGCTCCATTTTTTACTATCAGCCTTTTAGCACTACTGACCTCCTGAATTGGAAGTACCATACCCCACCTTATTCAGAAAAGCCCTGAGCACTAATAGATCTCTTGGAGTCAATTGTCCAAACCCATCGACTTGAGGAGACTGCCACCAGCTCCTCCTCACCCTCTTCAATACTGAGGAGAGGAGACACATTTTGACAGAAGCCCCCAAATGGCTCAGGGAACAGGCCCCTGCACAAGTAGATGATAAAACCTGGGCATGAAAGGCAGCCCCAGTGGAGGCCCCTGCCTGGGACCACAACTCTGAAAAGGGGCACAACTAGCTAGACCAATACCGAACCACCCTCTTCTGAGGAGTCACCCTCCAACATGTCTAAAGCAGCCACAGTACTCCAGAAGCCAGAAGAGCCTCCTTCAGAGTTTTACAAAAAAGCTCTGTGAAGCCTTCTGAATTTTCACACCACTTGATCCAGAAGTCCTAGAGAATCAGCACGTTGTCAATGCAGCCTTTGTGGCCCAATCCAGTCCAGATAGCAGGAAGAAACTCCAGAAGTTAGATGAATTGGCATGTACGAACACTTAGCTGTGTGAGGTGGCTAACAAGGTCTTCACAACTAGGATCAAAATGCACTGAGAGGGGCAGACAGACACATGAAACAGAAGCTGTCCCTCCTGGATATCTAGACCCAGTCAGACGGTCTGAATCACTTCATAAGAACCAGATGCCTGGAATCCACCCCCCTTCCCTTTCTCCCCCAGCCCCCCGGCCCTGCAGAAGGACCAATGTGTCTACTGCAAGGAACTAGGCTATTGGAAAAATGAAGGCCTAAACTTTAAAAAGGCTAAACCTATTCAGAAAAACCTACTGCTGAATTGGGAAGGCCAACACCCAGGGGAACCTGGCACCAGCAGCCTTACTGTCCTGGCCAGGACAGACTCTGAATAGGGAGGACTGGCTCTCCGATCCTTGGACTCTGGGAGCCCATGGTCAAAATGACAGTGGGGGCCACCCAACAACATTCATGGTTGACATGGGCACTGAACATTTCGTGGTCACCCAGCCCATTGCCCCATTCACTAGACAAAAGGTTACCATAATAGGAGCAACTGGCACACAGCTAGACCTTTCTATAAAGGTATATAAATATACCCTGCAAACTTAGAGTATATCTGGTGTTGCTTGAGTTCTGTACTTGCCAGACCACCTGGTTACCATCCTTGGAAGGAATCATCTCTCAAAACTGGGAGCACAGATCACCTTAACTTCCGATGGTCCTACCTGCCTGACCCTAGGGAAAAAACCTGCCATGATTGTGGCAGTCACACTACCTTGAGGAATTGAGTGGAGACTCTATGCTCAAAACCAAGCTGCCACTAAAAATCCTTCCTCCCTGCTTCAAGAATTCGCTGTGGTTTGGGCAGAAAACAACCTACCTGGATTGGCCCAGAATGTACCCTTTAGTTGTTGAACTGAAATCGAGAGCGGCGCTCATCAGAGAGAGATAATATTCCCTTACAAGGGACCCACGCTTTGGGATAAGGAAGCACTTTCCGAGAATGAAAGACTCCAGGATCCTGATCAAGTGCCAGTCCCTCTGGAACACTTCCTTACTGCTGGTGCAAAAACCAAATGGTGAAGATTACTGACTGGTACTAGACTTCTGAGCAGTTAATGAGGCAGTTGTCCTTCCACCTAGTGGTCCCTAATCCCTACACACTTCTTGGCTTGATTCTGCCCTCAGCCAAATTGTTCACATGCCTGGACCCAAAGGATGCCTTCTTCTGTCTTGATTAGCCCCATCAGCCAACCCCTCTTTGCATTTGAATGGGAGGACCCAGAAACTGGAAAGAAGACTCAACTGACTGGGACCTGACTTCCCCTAGGCTTTAAGAGCTCCCTGTTCATGGAGGTACTGGGTAGTTAGAATTGCCTTCCCTGGGGACCATCTAAACCGTGCCCTCCTACATGATCTCCTCTTGGCCAGCACAGATGGAGAGGCCTGCTGGGCCAGAACTGAAGTCCTACTGACCCTCCTTTTGGAAGCTGATTATAGAGTGTCCTGGAAAAAAGCCCAAATCTGCCAAAAACAAGTAAAATATCTTGGGTTTCACATTACACCTGGCCATTGGTCCTTAGGACCTAAACAAACAAACAAAAGCCATCTGTTCCATCCGCAGGCCCAACACCAGAAAAAAAATAATGGAGTTCTTAGGAGCAGCTGGCTCTTGTTGGATCTGGATCCTCCAGTATTCAGTGCTGGCTCAGCCACTGTATGAGGTTACCAAGGGGTTGGAAAATGATCCCTTACACTGGCAAACCAAATAGGAATACACTTTCCAGGAGATTAAGATGCAATTAACCTTGCACCAGCTATTGGACTACCCAACATAACACGAGCATTCAACCTCTTTGTGGCAGAGAAAAACAGGACTGACCTTGGGGTCCTCATCTGAGAATTTGGCCCCTCGTGGCAGCCAGTGGCTTACTTATCAAAACAACTGGATCTGGTATCAATGGGATGGCCACCGTGCCTAAGAGCTTTGGCAGCCACTGTGATCTTTGTCCAGGGGGCGGATGAGTTGACGCTTGGATGGAATATCCATATAAAAGTTTCCCATGCTGTAACTGCCCTGATGGACCACAAGGGACACCGATGGCTGACCAGTGCCCAGATGGCCCCCCATCAAGGGCTGTTTATGTGCATAAAATTGGACACTGTGCACACCCTAAACCCTGCATCCTTCCTGCTAGCCTAACTGGGGCCCCCGGTCACAATTGTGAAGGCCTGATAGATGAACTTTACTCCAGTTGGCCTGACTGACCTGACTGACCAGCCCCTCCAGAATCTGGATCTCACCCTGTTCACAGAGGGGAGTAGCTTCATACAGGATGGACAAAGGATAGCCAGATACACAGTGACCTCAGAGAGACGTGGTGGAGACAGGAGCACTGCCTCAGGGGTGGTCAGCCAGTGGGCAGAGTTATGGGCCCTGATCAGAGCCTTAGAGTATGCCACTGACTAAATATGCCTTTACCACTTTGCATGTGCATGGGGCCATTGATAAGGAAAAAGGACCTCTGTCAGCAGGAGGTAAAGAAATAAAAAACAAAGAGATACTCAGACTTCTAGAGGCAGTCTGGAAACCAACACTGATGCACTGCCTTGAGCACCAGAAAGGGACTGACCAGGTGATCCAAGGAAATAGAATGGCCAATCAGGTGGGCAAAGAAGCTGCTTGGCCTCAGGACATCACCCCTAAGGCAGCCTTAGCCTAAGCCTCTCATACTACCCTAAGTATACTAAAGAAGAAAATTAATGGGGCACCATAGAAGGAGGACAACAAACTTCTCAGGATGGTGGATACTACCAGACCACTGAGTTTTCATCCCACATCGTCTGGGATATCAGGTGGTTCTTCAACACCAGGAAATGGGTCACTTAGGAAAAACTAAATTGGAAGCTTTGCTTAGCAAGTACTACTACATAGCCAAACTTCCTACTCTCTGCAACCAAGTCAGCCAGAGGTGTGTGATTTGTGCCAAAAATAATGCTAACCAGAAGCCAGCTTGGCTTCCAGGGGTCCAGGACATTGGGACTTCACCTTTTGAAGACATAGAGGTTGACTTCACTGAAGTCAGCCCAAGTAGAGGTCACCAGTACCTGTTGGTAATGCTGTGTACCCACTCAGTATGGGTAGAAGGCCTGTTTTAGTCAGCTTTTTTCACTGCTGTGACTAAAAGACCTGATCAGAACAATTGTAGAGGAGTAAAAGTTTATTTAGGTGCTCATGGTTTCAGAGGTCTCAGTTCATAGAAGGCAGGCTCCATTCTCTGGGGCTTGAGGTGAGGCAGAACATCATGGTGGAAGAGCGGCATGGGAAGCAGCTCATATAACAATCAGAAAGCAGAGGGAGACTCACTCATGAGATACAAAATATATATCCCAAAGGCATGCCCCCTCTAGCCATGCCTTCAGTGAATTCATCAGGGGATTAATTCACAGATTGGGTTAAGGCTCTCATAACTTTAACCTATGATCTTTCTTGTATTGTCTCACACATGAGCTTTTGGGGGACATCACACATTCAAACCATAACAAGGCCATACCCACCTGGATAGAACAGGCCCAAGAAGTGACTAAAATTCTTTTTTTGGTACTGGGGATTGAACTCAGGGGTACTTGACCACTGAGCCACATCCCCAGCCCTATTTTGTGTTTTATGTAGAGACGGTCTCACTGAGTTGCTTAGTGCCTCACCGTTGCTGAGGCTGGTTTTGAACTTGCGATTCTCCCGTCTCAGCCTCCCAAAGTGCTGGGATTACAGGCATGTATCACCATGCCCGGCTTAAAGTTCTGTTAAAAGAAATCATCCCCAGATATGGTCTGCCCTTGTCCATTAGGTCAAACAATGGACCTGCCTTCATCACTGAAGTCATCCAGAGCCTCACCCAAATATTGGGAATCAAATGGAAGTTGCACACCGCCTACAGACCACAGAGTTCAGGGAAAGTTGAACATATGAACCACATCCTAAAGCCCACTCTAGCTAAACTGTCAGGAAACAGGGGTTTCATGGGTAGATCTCCTCCCTATGGCTCTCCTCCAGGTCTGCTGTACACCTCCAAGCACAGGGTATTCCCCATTTGAGATCCTGTTTGGATGACCCCCACCTGAAATAAATAAACCAAATGGGGTAGAATCTCCATCAGAGGTGAGCTTAGCCTGATTCAGCAGCTCCAGGCTCTAGGAAAAACCCTTTACCAGATATCTAGAAGTGTCCAGGAGAGGGCCCCCCTCTCATTTGGAAACCAAGTACACCCACATCAGCCTGGAGACTCCACATGGATTAAAAACTGGAAGTAGGAGCCACTTCAACCACCCAAGGGCAGGAGGGGGGTGACAACCCCATATTGTCATATTAACTCTCCCACTGCCATTAAAGTTGCAGGAATAGGTCCATGGATACACCCCTCTCCAGTAAAAAGACAGCTATTACTGAGAAATCCTCTACCTGGACATCTGAGGCCAACTACAGAAACTCACTCAGACTGACACTCTGGAGGCCACCCTGTGACTGCTCTGCCTCAGCCACCCCACATGCCAATCTGCCCACTAAAGAGACCCAAGGACACTACAGCCCTGCTCCAGTTGCAAACCTGGAGGCTGACTGGTCAATGCATGGCAGAAGCTTGAGGAATTCAACGGGGGACAAATGGCAGTGGTCACCATGTCCCCTGCTGCACTGGGACCAATGACAGTAATTGCCTTGCTATTTTCTGTAGGTCTGACTGCAACAGCCCCAAACAACTGGAATCGAACACAGAGGGTTGCTCTAGCCATATTTTACTTAAGTGTGGTAAGCCTATTAGGGGGAATCTGCTGCTTCTTGTAATAACTGGTGTCCTATTAAGTTCTGGGACAATGGGTCACAGCCCTTTTCTTCTATGTTCCTGTCAGCAATTCCTTTCTCCCTTCTGGAACAATCAGCTTGATGCATGTATCAAAGTAGGCCCCTGTGGTTTCTGTCTCCATAGGGACAAACATACACAATAGGACCAACATGCCCTATCTGCTGCGCTACACTTCCTCCTGAGGCATATGTTCCCGCACCTGTTCCCATTCCCCCAGGTTCTGCTCCTTCAGACACAAAAGGGATAAAGAATCACCACTGTGCCTTTGTACCTCTATTTACCCTAAAATGCAAAGTAAATGCTACCTGGCAGAAAAGGTCTTTCCTGTCACAGAGGCGGAAAAATACATTAGACAGGAAACACAACAATTTGAGATTCCCAGACCCAGATTGCCCTAAGGTTACAGGCCCCACATGTTGGGAAACTGAACCAGGCAATCACCCCTATCTAGACTCAAATCCAGTAAGGCACATGATTTAAACCTTCAGCTCCATCGGATCCTAAACACAACTTACCATCTTCTCAATGATCGAAACCTCCATTTAGCAAAAGACTGCTGGTTCTGCTTATCCCTGGAGGTCCTTTGTACCTGGCTACACTTGCACTATCAAATTTGACTAGCAAAGGCTCTCCCCTGGTCCCTTCTCTAACAAGACCTATTCTGCAAGGAGTAGAACTGTCTCAAAAGGCATATGCATTGTCGGTAAAGATTGGAGGAACTCATTCTAAACAATCCCTGTGGGAAGCCTAACCAGTGCATCCAAACTATTGAAGACAAATAGGCTGATGATCTTATATGGCCCAATACAATGTGGTGTTGTCCTCATCCAGGTCTTGGCTTTGTATATGGAATAGATGTCTATGCTTACCAACTGGATGGAAAGGGACCCATGCCTTGGTTTTCCTCACCTCCCAATTATACATAGTCTCCAACAACCAGAACTTCATCCTACCTCTAGCAGCACATACCCAAATGAAATCAGCAATACAGTTCATTCTGCCGCTAGTTGGTCTGGGAATTACAGCTGGAACAGGAACAGGAATAGCCTCATCAGACAGTTTCCATAATCTAGGGATATGGCAGATGACATAGAGTGAGTGGCTAAATCAATAGTGGCCATGCAAGACCAATTAGATTCCTTAGCATCAGTAGTCTTACAAAACTGAGGACTAGATTTGATAACAGCTGAAAAGGGAGGACTTTGCCTCTTCTTAAATGAAGAACACTATTTTTATGTAAATCAGTCAAGGATGGCTCAACAACTGAAAGAATGACTTCCAAAAAGGAGACCAAGAATTAGCTAACTCTTGGAGCATCTGGAGCAATATCTGGAGCTGGGCTTCCTGGCTCCTACTGCTGGCCCAACCCCTCCTCATTGTCCTCCTGGCACTCCCATTTGGTCCCTGCATCCTTAACATGCTGACCCAGTTAGTCTCCTCTTGCCTAGAGACCATAAAGTTCCAAATGGTCCTACAGAGTTACCAGCAGCTTAACTTAAAAGACATGGACAGAGGTGATGCCCCTTAAGAAAGTTAAGAGGGCATCAAACAGGGGAATGAGATGGCAAGTGGAAATGAGTCTCAGCCTTTCTCCCAGAGTCCCAGAAAGAATCTCAGTGCATCTCATTAGCTTTGGGGCACAACTCTATCCTTGAGCTATCGTGTGATTGGGGAAACAATCTGATTGATTAGGTCCAAATCATATGCTCACAATAGAACTGGGAATAGTTATTACCAACTGAAATTAATATGGAGAGAGAGATTTCCCTACAAGAAAATTAGGATGCTATTGTCAAAAGAAGGGAAATGGTGCAGAATGGCCACAAAACAACTTTGTTTCACTTGATGTTTTAGTTCATTACTCATGTATTTTTTGTTTGTTTATTTGTTTTTCTTTTTGGTACTGAGGATTTAATCCAGGGACCCTTAGCAACTAAGCCACATCCCCAGCCCTTTGTATTTTTTTTATTTTGAGATAGGATCTGGCTAAGTTGCTGAGGCTGGCCTCCAACTTGTGATCCTCCTGCCTCAGTTCTCCATGTCAATGGGATTATAGGTGTGTGCCATTATGCCTAGCACAGCTGTACTCATTGAATAACATCTGTCAGTGTGATGATGCCCCGACCCGCGGGGCAACAACGGGGACACGCGGGAACCACGTAAGAGAATGAAACAAACAAGGGGCGCGAAAGAACGGAGGCAAGACAGGATTCTGATCAAACCTCCGAATTTTATTTAAGAACAGGGGTATATATGTATGCTCAGGAGGGGAGGGGAGGGGAAGGAGCTGTCGCAGGACGATTGGTCAGTGCAAACAGGTGGTATCAAAAGGGGGAGGTTCATTGCTTTGGCGCGCGTGGGTAAGTTTAACTTTTGGCGACCGCAGGTTTTTCGGCGCTCCTGCTTAACCAGGAAGTGGAGCCGATCAGGAAATGACTCAGGGCTTTTTGCTTCGAACATGATGATGCTGTAATGAAGGAAAAGCAGTTCCACAGAAGCCCACCCAAGGCCTCCCACCGGTAAGCTTCAATTACCTCTATGATACAAGACAGAGAGGAAGCTAGCCTAGATTAAGGCAATGATGTCGGGATGTGTTCTCTGGACTAGTTGTAGCAGAATCACCTGGGAATTTGTTAGAAATACACATTTCCAGGTCCCATCCTAGACCTACCAAATTAAAATCTTCTGAGGTGAACCAAGTCCTCTGGGTAACTGTGATGCCCAGTGTTTGAGATCCATTTGGTAAGGCTTTGCTGTTCAAAGGGTGGCCCTGAGCTAGCAGCAGGAGCATCATCTGGAAGCTAACTTGTTAGGATTGCAGAATCTCTCTGGCCCAACACCAGACCTATTGGATGTGAATCTACATTTTTAATAAGAACCCCCAGACGGACTGTATGCATATTAAAGTTTGATGAATACTGGGTTTAGGAGTGTTGAAGAAAGCAGAGAAGGGGAATTATATAGAGTTGCACTCAAATGATCTGCCAAACTGTGGTCTCCTGGGCATGCGTACCCTTAGTATTTTATGGCTCCCACTCCCACAAGTGTGACCATCCGCTTGCAGCTCTGAGGCAGCTCAAGAGGAGAAATGCATGCTGCCTTTAGATCACCTGGAGGTTGGAAGTTAGCAGAGCAAGCAGATCAGAAAAACTCCTCCTTAGCTTTCCCTGCAATCTTTTCACCTCAACTGAAGGATCCAGAGATGATGATCCATTTTGTGACAGGCTACAGCTATAGAGTATTGATCTTCCCCACAGATTCATTAACACGGGAGTTATTCTTTGGACTTCCTGTTCAAGTATTCTGAATTTTACTGTACAATTCCAATCAGAGCCCTCAACATGGTGCATTAATTGTATAGGGAAGCCCAATATTGTCCTAAATGTTTCTGTAAGATTATATCTCCATTTATCTGGGAGAAAATTCATTGAGAATTCACCATACTAACTTTAACTAAAAAATAATATTGAATTCTATATTTTTATTTGATTTTATATTTAGCTGTTATTTTTATTGGTGCAGTATAATTGTATATAATAGTGGGATTCATTGGGTCATATTTTTACATGCACATAATTTGCTCAATCTCATTCCTCGGCATCTTCCTTTTCCCTCTTTTTTTTTTTTTAAATTGTAATTCAGACTTCATTGCTTATTAGTTATGTCATTCCACACATTTTTAAGTAAACAGACTTTGAGAGAATATACTGGGAGTGTTACACAGATGATGGCAATGTTGATGAAAATGTTGAAGTGTTTTACATAAGGTAAGAAGAGGCACGACTGCTGCCATCACCCCCGGAAATTTGTACATTTCATATAAAAAGAGTAAAAATAGGTCATTGGCATTTAACTAGCATTATTCTTTGTAATCTATGAATCACAATAAGTATGAAAAATTTCAGAACCTTCAAAGCAAACAAGATATTTTTCCCACTACTAATTTTTTTTAAATAAGCAAACAAATCTACTCAATAACAAAAACTACACATACACAGCCCTGAAAACAAAAGTTGTCAAATTCTAGTGGTCCTCAATTTTGGTATTAATTCAAGAAACAAAATGTGATTCCACTTTTGAAATGAGATTAAACTTTTTCACTCTAATTATACTTACTTTATAATTCAAATGATTTAATTGATAACAAGTTAACTTAGTAAAAACCATGGACATATCTTCAAATTGCTCTTATGCTAAGGTAATTTCTTTTTTTAAAAATATTTTTTAAATTGTAGATGGATACAATATCTTTATTTATTTATGTGGTGCTGAGCATCGAACCCAGTGCCTCACGCATGTGAGGCAAGCGCTCTACCACTGAGCTACAATTCCAGCCCTGCTAAGGTAATTTCTTTAAAAGTTTTATTCTTTAAACTGGCAGAATAACTTTAAACAAACTACCCTTTCAGATATACAGCAGTTGTCTTAAGTGTTCTTAAATCTGGGGAGCATATATGAAATCACTGTATATCACACATAAACATCAAGAACTTTTTCTAGTAAAACTCCCAATAGTTTCCTCTATTAATGATTTTTTAAAAAAATCAAGGATGTGTAACAGTTTGGCATTTGAAAGACTTCTATGAATATTATTAAAAAGATGCAGAGGTTGAGAAGTACATTTGGATATTCAAAGACATCATTAAAATAACAAGACCTGCAATGTGGTTTTTATGTTGAACCCACTTAAAGACTTCAGTTATCTAACAACTAAAACACCACAATAGCAGATAAATAGAAATTTATTAAAATCATTGTCTCCAACAATACAAAAATTAAATATTAAGGTATCTTTTATTCCTATCCTAGTATATGCAGCAAAGAGAAATGTTTTAAATAAGAGCCAGCATTTATTCAAATGCTTTCTAATGTATTTGGCAGGTTTGTTTTTTGTTTTTTTTTTTTACCATGCAAGGATGTTTTTATTATGTATAAGTGTTTAAAATTATTTTTTCAATATCTCCAGACCCGGGCAAAAATAATCATGCTGCTTAACATATTGGAGAATGCAAACAAACAAAATCATTGCCTAGAGAAGGGAAAACCGTCTCCAATACATGCTTAGCCAGGAGGCCAATTCATCTGCCGACCTCCAAGAACATGAAGATGAACATGATAGACAGACTGTTCCCCATGTGCACCTTCATTCACCACCATTTGATAACCATTCTTCAGGCCTAGATCAGCAGCACATTTCTTGCCAACAATCATTAAATGTCCAAGAAGACTTTCATCAGCATCTTCTGCAGCAGAAATTTGGGCTATATGTTTCTTGGGTACCACCAGAAAATGCGTTGGTGCTTGAGGGGAAATGTCATGGAAAGCAAGACACTGGTCATCCTCGAAAATGATTTTGGCAGGGACTTCCTTGCGGATGATCTTCTCGAATATGGTGTCGCCGTCAGGCTGGGCGACCTGAGTCTTGGCGATTTCATCGGCCATCTCGGCCTCGCTCCCGCACTTCGGCCCAGGGTGGCAGGTTTGTTTTTATATTCTCCTATTACACATATCATTGAAAGTTCTCATGATCAAACACCTGACCCAAATCAAGAGAAAAGTATAAATAGATATTAATTTATTAAAGGGAAACAGCACATCACTGAAAAATAAAAAGGAACTACAGAGAGTTTCATAAAAAGTTTAAATATGTGTATTTAAATTTCTCTGAAGCAATTTATGCTTCAGTGATTAAGCAAAAGAAGAGATGAAGACTTTAAGATGTGAAGCCTATTAATATGTATTATGCTATGGAAAACTATATGTAAAATTGTGCTCCATCAGAATGACAGTTTGAAGAGGACTGTCATATCCACTCTCAGTGGATCACATAAGATCATATAAATTAACACTGATTCTTATTTCCCATATTTGTCCATTTATAAAGCTTAATAGGCTTCATAAAGTATACTAAACAGTAACATTTTCACCTTTTATTAAGGCAAGTTTGTGAAAATAATGTAATACAACCAGATCTCTTCATGAACTTTCCACTGACATTTTTAATGTAAGAAACATACAAAAATCTGCATTTTATAAAAGTCACCTCAATACCAGAAAATAGTTAATGAAAGATGTTGAACTCGGTTTACTTTTTAAAGGATGATCTTTCCTTGTCTCAAATTCCAAGTGCTATGCATCATCTTTAGAGCCAGTTTTGCCTAAATGCTTCACCACATCAACCCAGTGCCAGCCTTGAGGGAGTTCCCCTTTGTGATCTGTTTTATCTGCCAGCTTACATTTCTGAGCTTTAGAAAGTTGTACTTTTTTTGTCTTTTTTCTTATTTGATGGAGCTGTATTAGGAGTTTCAACAGAGATGATATTGCTTTTGGATGTTGTAGAATTAATGGACTGATGATTCTCCACGAACTGCTCTTTATTGTCTTTGGCATATTCAAACAATGTATATAGGTCATAGCAGTTCCAAGATTCACCTCCACGGCTTCCTGTAACTTGGCTAATATACTCTGCTTTACAGCTGATGATTATATGTATATATATATTTTTTGTTTGTTTGGTACTGGAGATTGAACTTTGAATTCAGAGGCACTCGACCTCTGAGCCACATCCCCAGGCCTATTTTGTGTTTTATGTAGAGACAGGGTCTCACTGAGTTGCTTAGCACCTCGCCATTGCTGAGGCTGGCTTTGAACTCACGATTCTCCTGTCTCAGCCTCCCTAAGTGCTAGGATTACAGGCTTACGCCACCGTGCCCGGCTTGATGATCCTATATTGAAATGAAACTGGACTTAATTCCCGGAAACTTTCATCTCTTTCATAAATAGAACGTAATGCTTCTAGTTCCATCTCCAGGTTCTCGTTGGTGCTCATCGCGTCGGGCGCCTCCTGCAGGACAGTGTTCCCGACAATTGAGAAGAAGAAAGGGCAGAGGCCCCGAGGCCAGGTCGTTCCCCTTCAGTGCCTCCTAAGCAGGGTGGGGGTGTAAGCTCTTCGCAGCCCTAAATGCGAGTTTACAGGCGCGTGTGCTCAGCGGCGGGCAGCAACAGGCAGGCCAAGGCCTGGCAGGTAGGGCGCCCAGGCGTCTAGAAGGAGGCTCCTTTTCGCTCTTCTTGATCTGCAGGTCTTACTCTACTGATCCCCTATTGTTAGTGTTATTTTAATTAGTGCAGTACCATCGTGTGTGTGTGTGTGTGTGTGTGTGTGTGTGTGTGTGTGTGTGTGTGTAGGATTCATTGTGGTATTTGTACATGGACATAATTTGGTGGATTTCATTCCCCAGTACATTCCCATGCCCTCCCCTCCTCCCTTTTGATCCTTTTCCTTACTCCATTAGTCTTCCTTCTATTTTCATGAAATTCTGTGCCTCCCTTCACCTTTCCCCTTTTTAGTTTCTCTCTCTCTCATGCGCGCGCACACACACACACACACACACCTGCATATGAGAGAAAGCATACATGATGTTCTCCAGTTCCATCCATTTGCCGGCAAATTACAAATTTCATTCTTCTTTATAGTTGAGTAAAACTCCATTGTGTATATATACCACATTTTAAAAAATCTGTTCATCTGTTGACAGGCACCTAGACTGATTCCACAAGTCTGCTATTATGAACTGCGGCTGCTATAAATATCCATGTGCCTGTATCATTGTAATATGCTGATCTTAGTTCTTTTGGATAAGTACTGAAGAATGTGATAGCTGGGTCGTATGGTGGTCCCATTCCTAAGGACTCTCCATGCTTCTTTCCAAAATGGTTGTACTAATTCGCAGTGCACCAACAATGTATAAGTGTACCTTTCCCCCCACTCCTTGACAGCATTGTTATTTGTATTGTTTATGATTGCCATTCTAACTGCAGTAAGGTAAAAATCTCAGTGTAGTTTGTTTTGGCACCCAGGTTTGAACCTAGGGGCGCTCTACCACTGGGCTATATCCCTGGCCCTTTTTATTTTTGAGACAGGGTTTTGCTAAATTGTTTAGAGCATCATTGAGTTGCTGAGGCTGACCTTGAACTTGAGAACCTCCTGCCTCAGCCTCCCAAGTCACTGGGATTACAGGTGTGCACTATTGTACCCAGCTCAGTGTAGTTTTGATTTGCATTTTCCTGATTGCTAAAGATGGTGAACATATTTTCATATATTTGTTGGCAATTTATATTTCTTCTTTTGAGAAATGTCTGTTAGTTCACTTGCCCATTTATTGATTGGGTATTTTTTTTTTTTTTTTGGTGTTAATTTTTTTTAGTTCCTTATATATTCTGGATATTAATCCCATGATGGAAGAAGAACTGGCAAAGATTTTCTCCCATTCTAAAGGGTATCTTCACACTTGTTTCCTTTGCTGTGAAGAAGCTTGCTAACTTGAAGCCATCCCACTTATTGATTCTTGGTTTTATTTCTTGAACTTCAAGGAGTTTTATTAAGAAAGTTGCTGCCTGCACTAGTATGTGGGAGTGTTTTCCCTGTGCTTTCTTCTAGCAGTTGCAGTGTTTCTGGTCTAATTCCTACATCTTTGATCCACTTTAAGTTGATTTTTGTGCAGGGTGAGAGATAAGGATCTAGTTTCATTCTTGTACATAGAGATGTTCAGTTTTCCCAGCACCATTTGTTAAATAGGCTAACTTTTCTCCAATGTATGTTTGTGGCACTGTTATGGTTTAGATATGAGGTATCCCCTAAAAGCTCATGTGTGAGACAATGCAAGAAAGTTTAGAGGTGAAATGATTGGTTTATGAGAGCCTTAACTTAATCAGTGCATTAATCCCCTGATAGAGATTAACTTGGTTGTAACTGTAGGCACGTAGGGTATGGCTGGAGGAGATGGGTCATTGGGGGTGTGTCTTGGGGTGTATATTTCGTCCTTGGTCTCTCTGCTTTCTGGTTGTCCTGTCTTGAGCTGCTTTCCTCCATCAGGCTCTTCTACCATGATGTGCTGCCTCACCTCCAGCCCAGAGCAATAGACTTGGCTGTCAGTGAAGACAGACGTCTGAAACTGTGAGACCCAAATCAACTTTTCCTCCTCTTTTCCTTGTTCTTGTCAGGTCTTTTGGTCATAATGGTGTAAAAGCTGACCAAAACAGACATCTTTGTAAAAGATTTACACCTGTGTCTATCTGGATTCGTCTGTTTTTATGCCAGTACCATGGTACTTTGGTTATTAAAGCTCTGTAGTAGCGATTAAGGTCAGGTGTTGTGATGCCTCTAGCATTACTCTTATTGCTCAGTATTGCTCTGGCTATTCTGGGTCTTTTATTCTTCCACATAAATTTGAGGACTTTTTTTCTAGTTCCATGAAGAATGTCATTGGTATTTTGATGGCAATTGTACTGAATCTGTACATTGCTTTTGGTAATGTGGCCATTTTGACAATACTAATTCTGCCTACCCAAGAATATGGAAAAGTCCATTTTTTAAGGTCTTCAGTTGCTTTCTTTAGTGTTTAATAATTTTTATTGTAGAGGTCTTTTGCCTCCTTAAATTTATTTCTAAGATTTTTTTTGAGGCCTTTGAGAATGAAATTGTTTTCCTGATTTCTTTCTCCACAGAGTCAGTATTGGAGTATGGGAAAGCTACTGATTTTTGTGTTTATCTTGTATCCTGCTACTTTGCTGAATTGGTCAGCTCTAGAAGTCTTTTGGTGTTTTTTGGATCTTCTAAGTACAGAATCATGTCATCAGCAAACAGATAGTTTGACTTACTCCTTTTCTATTTGTATCTCTTTAATTTCCTTCTCTTGCCTGATTGCTCTGCTAGTTTCAAGTACTACACTGAATAGAAGTGGTGAGAGTGGACATCCTTGCCTTGCTCCTGATTTTAGAGGAAATGCTTTTTCCCCCTTCAGCATGATGTTGGCTTTGGCTTTGTTGTCTTTAGCCATTACAATATTGAGGTAAGCTCCTTTTATCCCTAGTTCCTTCAGTGTGGGGATTGAACTCAGAGGCACTCAACCACTGATCCAAATCCCCAGCCCTATTTTGTGTTTTATGTAGAGACAGGGTCTGAGTTGTTTAGTGCCTTGCTGTTGCTGAGGCTGGCTTTGAACTTGCAATTCTCCTGTATCAGCCTCCCCAAATGCTGGGATTACAGGTGTGCCTCATCGTGCCAGGTCCTTCAGTGTTAACATCAGTGAATTTTGATGAAGGCTTTTTCTGCATCTATTGAGATGATTATGTGATTTTTTCCCCTTAAGTCTATTTATGTGATGAATTACATTTATTGATTTGTGTATGCTGAACCAACCTTGCATTCTGGGATAAATCCAACTTGATCATGGTGTACAATCTTCTTAAATGTGTTTCTGAATGTGGTTTGCTAATGTTTTATTAAGGATTTTTGCACCTGTGTTCATCAGAGATATTGGTCTGTAGTTTTATTTCTCTAGATGTGTCTTTATCTGGTTTTCATATTGGGGTGGCACTGGCTTCATAGAATGAATTTGGGTATATTCCCTTCCTATTTTATAATTTGAGGAGGAATGACATTAGTTCTTTAAATGTCTGAGAATCCATCTGGTCCTGGGCTTTTCTTTTCTTTTTTTTTTTTTTAAATATTTTTTAGTTGTAGATGGACACAATATCTTTATTTTATTTTTATGTGGTGCTGAGGATCGAACCCAGTGCCTCACGCATGTGAGGCAAGCGCTCTACTACTGAGCCACAATCCCAGCCCCTGGGCTTTTCTTTATTGGAAAGCTTTTATTACAGCTTCAACCTCATATTTTTTCTTTTTTTTAATATAGATTGGTTGGATGGAAATACACTGGTTGGGAGATTCACAAATTCCTGTTCACTTAAATGATTATTCATTCATATACTAATTTTATTCAAGCTTTTAAAAAAGTGTTTAAAGTGCATGTTTAAAAGATATTTTGTAGAAGCAAAACTAAACAGCAAGCATTTTAAATTAGTTGTACCCACTTTCAAGACTAATGATCATAAAGATTAAAATAAAAGTCTGACAAGTGTGACGTTAAAGGACATTTTATTTACTGACAGAATAAAAACCATAACTCCGGGCAGTGCAAAATGCACCACTGAACCCAATTACAAAGAACTGGTGTTAATACACAATGTTTAAGCAATGCTACACTTATTTTTGGCAAAGTGCTGTATTGTTCACTCTGTATAAAACTGACCTTCTATGAACCAATCCATATAAAAAGTTTCCATAAAAACAAAAAATTTTAGACAGTGGCTCAAGAAAACAAGCTGCCATTTATGCATAGATCGATGTACAGTATATAACCTAACCAAATGTCCCTTTTGAGTTTTCAAGTTGATGAAAAAAAAAGGTGTGTCCAGGAATACATTAAGAAGGCACATAGTACAATCTACAACACTCTTCTGTCTCCATAACTTATATCCTGCCCTTGAAAAACAAGTGTTCACCATTTTACTTGAGGAAAACATAAAGCCACTTTTTAAAAAATAACACACACAATTATTAATTAAAGTTCAAAACCTCTGGAGGAAACAACCAAAAGGCAAACAAAACCACTCACACACTCCAAGCCTGAAAACACACCAACCTCCCCAAGTACTGGTTTGGTTTTTACACAAGTCCTCCTAGAAAACTAAAACTTCAGGCAAATACAGAGCAAAACTGGGCATTTAACAATTGTACATTTTTAAAAATGTCATAAGGAAAATTTTCAACAATATACAAACATTATCCACATAAGCTGCCTTCCTCTGAATAGGAACTTCTCTTTCTACATAAAGGATACTGTTGCAAAGAAAAGTTCTACTGATCTGTACCTTGCAGGTACCCTTTTCTCCACTTAAACTTCTTTAATTGGTGTCTGATTTCAGGTGAAATTGCTACATGCCAAGGCTGACACCATTTTATTATGTAAATTTTCTAAATAAAGCATTTTATGTAAAATTTTAAGCTTTAAAATAAGTAGATAGGATGTCATTTATAATACATCAGCATGGCTGATGGCTGTGAAACTATCCGTGATAGGAACCCATCTTTAAAAGAGTTTAGTATTTATGGGCCTTATAAAATAAAAGATAATTTCAAGGTAACATAACAAACATACTAGTATCTCCTAGTACAAGGAGCAGTCTCTTAACTGATTCTAAAACAGAAACTAATACTTGGAAACTTTTCTCACTAATCTATTTAAATGCAGATGTCTATCTTCTAGTTGGATTCCTTCATTTTTTGTTTCCAACTCAAAGAAAATGAGTAGATGTCCTTCCTTGCTCTTATTTCTTAAGAATATAAAAAAGATAATATATTTCCTTAAGGAGGAAGAGAGAGCAAGGTAATTCAAACGTTAACAAACTAGCATTACAAAACCAGTCTACTATACAGATCTGAGAAGCAAAAACAACAAACAGGCGATGCTGAATGGCCCTCTCAAGTTTTAAGTAAACTATCTTCTTGATAGAATCAAAGAACTGATAGAATAGGGAAGGCATGTAAACAGGAACAGTCTGCATGGGAATTGGAAAAATATACAGGAAATGTGTGTGTGTGTGTGTGTGTGTGTGTGTGTGTGTGGCAGGGGGGAAGCTCCCTGCAATGGGAAGTCTAAAATCCAATCGCTTTGCATTTTCTGCAAAAAATTCCCCACCCACCCAGCCATATAAATACATTGCCACAGAAGATAAATAACGGATAGCTAATCTTCAGCTTACAGAGCAGAACATAATTCGATTAGCTGAGGAAGAAAAATAAACATAGGGTATACATTATAAAATATTTTATTAATGAAAACAAACTTTGAGCAATGTGGTGCATTGTAAAAGGTCAGAAATCTATTCACGAAGCACTGCCTGTGTGCACCACACATTCTAGATTTTTTCCAAGTAACATTCTATGTTATCAGTTTAGAAACAGTCAGAGCTCCTAAATAGAGAGGGGTCTTATTTCTCACTGCCTGAACGTTTAAGTAACATGCACAAATATGCATTGTAAACCACTAATAATTACAACAGAAAAATAGCAATCCATTCACAAAATGTATTTGGCCATGTTTTAAAGAACACATAACAAGTCAACATCATTTTGTTGTTGGCTTTGTCTTACACACAGTCAATGCCTCTTAAACATCTCATGACCAAGAATTTCACCTGAACTATGTAACCATTTTCTTCAATTCTTACATGTGCCAATTTTAGAAATCTTAAATACTGACATAAAACCACAGTATTCCATCACAGGTGGTATGGTAATCCTAATTCTGGGAAAAAAAAAAAAAAAGTCCTAGTGACTGAATTTTTTTGTTTTCCAGGTACAAAGCATAAAAAAACAAGGCCCAGATAAGGCAAATAGTCAATAACTGATAGAGATGTAAATGTATTTAAGGTATCAAGAAGTCTGAAATAAAAAGTAATTTAAAAAAAAGACTATTGCAGTTTTATATACAAATCTGTTCATGCTGCCTAACAAATTCTCATGGCTGAGCTTCTGTAGCTTGTGAGGTACTAACCGCTTGCATGCAATGTACGAAAGAGGCCCCATAAGACAGAAGCTTAGGTCCAAGAGATACCTCGCTGGTCTGTTTTCAAGCAACCGTGAGGCCCTAGAACAGACGCCATGTAACACATACACACCTTCATGAAAACTCTCCCAACTCTGGTAAACACAAATAGTAACAAATAACTTCTCAATTTGACAAAACTTTACAGACTTGGCCCCTAATTAGAAAACAAATAAATAAAAGGGGAAGTCCATAGAAAAGGGGGATAAAGAAAGGAGAAGGATCTAGACTCTTGTTCTAAAGAGACATCTGGCACTTCATCACAGCCAGTGGAAGAACACTCTAAACCACCAACTAACTACATATTTGACCTCTTCCAACTCTAAATGCCCCAGTCGAGTTAGAAAAGAGCACAGCTCTTCCCTGATAGTCTCCCAGGGTTCCCTGCATCAAGCTGCTGCAGGGTTAATGAAAATATAATACTTCACAGGACTATATGCTGCTTTTTCCTTGAAAACATTTCATAGATGTGCTCATTTACTTAGGGTTGCAGAGGAGAAGGACAAATAAGCTGATTATGTAGGCAGTGCTACTGTTCTTTTGGTAGCGTGAGCTTTCAAAAGTGAATGCGTTTAATTTCAGAGGAAGTCAGCGAGGGTGTGGACAGCCATCACAATGATGAAAAAATGAAGGAACTGGCTAGAGGTACAGAAATAGATTTTCCTGTGTCGAGTTAACTGGCCTTTGTGTGAGTTGAACCCTGCACCCTGGCCTCATTAGCACCAACACCATGAAGAACAATTGTGGCAGAAGAACTACGACAGCCCGCCATCACTAGATTCAGTAGAAAGGCCCTTGGAAGTTCACACGAGGTTCAGTTGTGGACAGCCCCATTTTCCATCAGTATGCGATCCTCACAACAACCCTGTGAGGGAGGTAAATGTTATTACTCTCCTGTTGTGGAGGAAACAGAGGCCAAAGTGGTTCAAGGTTTTGCCTGAAGTTAAAACAAAAAATGAAAACTCAAGGAAGCTACCTGTCACTCTTCTCACAGGTGCCATGAAGACATCACCAGAAGTCCCCCCTATTCTTGCTTGCCCCTTCGCAGGACAAGCTCCATGTCAGAGGGTTTTCACTGTGTCTAGAAATAAGAAGTCCATTGCTTTTCTTGTGGGCAGATAGATGAAAAGTCACTCAAGTGTCTGGACAAGTACATCTGAATTTATAGCTGCTATGAGGAGGAGAGTGGGCAGAGCTGGCAGGAAAGAATCCAAACAACTTAAATATGGTCTAATGGGTTACTTATAGACATGGGTTTTTTTTCAAATATAATTTCACAGGTCTAATTTCTTCCCTCTGCACATGAGTCAAGTGCTTTTGTCCATGACACCTGATTTGTACCACATTACGTAGTCCCATCGGAATTGCTGAATGACTATTCACTAAAGCTTAATGTACCTGAATTCCACAATGAACTGCATGACTAATCTGGAAAAAAAAATCACACACAGAAAATATCAAGTTTTCTTTCAAAAGAAAGTCCAGCCATAATTCCATTATATCCATGGCAACTATCACCTGTTAATGCTCATGTTAGTGTGTAAAAATGTATTCATTATATACAGAAAAGATTATCAAGTACTGGTCAATAAAGTGTATGGCTGACCCTGAGAATAAATTTTTGCTTACTCAAAAGATTAAGTAATAAAAAATAACATGAAAATTGAAAGATGTCTATTTTCGTACTTGGGGGAAGAAATGTCTTTAAAATGCTATTTTGGGTACATCTTAATATATTTAAAGACATCCCCAAACACCAAACACTGTAATTGTATTGATATGTTTCCAAAAATATTCTGAAAAATTTTACAAAAAAGTACATGTTAGGAGCAAGGCATTATGTGATACACAGCACAGAAAACTGGTTTTTAAGATAGTGTCTAAATACACTGATAAACTATGTGATTGGTCACCAATTGGCTATAAAGAGACAGTATTTTCATTGTACATATACGTACATCCCCACACAGATGCACAAACCAAGAGAAACCAACCAGCAAAACTTGAGATTCTTAGTAATTGTACTGACGCGGGCAGGGCTGATGAACCACCCAGCCACTGTGCCTGACTTGCCGGGAGTGGCAATCCCTGGTAAGATTTTGGCGACGAAGACTATTTCTGTTCAGAGACTGCCTTTCACCATGTTCTTTTATCCACTGGGAAGGGCGAAAGCTCTTGGGTTGTTCCAGAAAAGCTGTATGAGCAGCAAGAGCTGCAACATAGCAGTGGATGTGCTGCCCCACCTCACTCTGGGCTTCCACTCTGAAACAGAAAAGTAGGATGCACTGAAGAACAAAGTATGTGATTAAGGAAACTCAAAGAAACATTTCGCAATTCAAGTGGATACATCAATTTGTTTGTGGTTGAATGAGAGTCTCATGGCTGACAGGTAATTTTATATTTTGTGACCACACTGATAGTAGTAGAAAGTAGAAGCCAACTTACTTTTTTTTTTTTTTGGTACTGGGAATTGAACTCAGGGGCACTTGACCACTGAGCCACATCTCCAGCTGTATTTTGGATTTATTTAGAGAAAGAGTCTGAGTTGCTTAGTGCCTTGCTTTTGCAGAGGCTGGCTTTGAACTCACAATCTGATCCTCTTGCTTCAGTCTCCCAAGCCATGGAATTACAGGCCTGCACCACCATGCCTGGCAGAAGCCAACTTTTTTGGGGGGTGGGAGTGGAGGGCAGGGTGGTACTAGGGATTGAACTCAGGGGCACTCAACCATTGAGCCATATCCCCAGCCCTATTTTGTATTTTTTATTCAGAGACAGGGTCTCACTCCAGTCTCACTGAGTTGCGGAGCACCTCGCTTTCACTGAGGCTGGCTTTGAACTCGTGATACTCTTATCTCAGTCTCCCAAATTGCTGGGATTATAGGCGTGCACCACCGCGACCAGCAGAAACCAATTTTTAATAGAAACATGTCATATAGTTCACAGATGAAGTAGATTGTACTCTAAAAATATGCTTTATACTCTGAATGAAATAAAGCAAGTTTTTCTAGGATGGGAACTAACACTGATTGAATTTCTACATTTGCCAACTTTTTTTTTTGAAGTATTTATTTTCGTTCTTACTATTATCTTTTCTCTCTCTCTTTTGCACAGTACTGGGGATTAACATAAGGGTACTCTACCACAAGCTACATCTCCAGCTCTTAAAAAAATTTTTTTTTTTAAACTTTGGTTGCCTATTGCTGGCCTTGAACTAGTCCTGCTAGCCTCCTGAGTAGCTAGAGTTATAGATGTGCACCCCTGTGCGAGGCAGTCACCATTATCTTAAAAGGAAAAAGGAGTTTTTTTTTTTTTTTCCGATACTGAGAATTGAACCCAGGAACCCTTTACCACCAAACTACATCCCCAGATCTTTTTATTTTTGATTCTGATATAGAGTCTTGTTAAGTTGAGGCTGGCTTCAAACTTGTTATCCTCCTGCCTCAGCTTCCTGTGTCGCTGGGATTAAAAATAGGTGTGTGCCACCATACCTGGCAGGAAAATATTTTAATTCCCAAATTTTACTAATCAGAATGAACTATGCCAAGAGCATATTCAGAGATGCTTTCTGTCTACAAATAAAATGTTCCAGGAAGTATATGTTAAGCCCATATTTCATGGAAGTATATGCATAATGGAATTCTACCGACAACATTTTTTTCTAGTAAGAAGTCCCTGCTTATTATAGAATACAAGTCCAAGTTTTATTTATATTATGACAGGGCACATTCTGGAATGGCATTTACTGTTGAGGTTTTAAGACCTTTGAGAACACATCTTAAAATACAGCCACATACCACTACAGTTATTGTGTGTCTTCTATATTAAAACCTAATCAAGTAGGATTGGTCTAAAATATATTAATATATAACATGAAGAGTTTTAAGTTTTTTTTTTTTTGTAGGGCTGAGGATCAAACCCAGGCCTTTCACATGCTGCCCGTGTGCTCTACTACTGAGCTAAACATCTAGCCCAAGTTTTAAAAATGTAAGGGTTATTTGACACAGAAAGGGCAATTCCATGTTTTGTCTAAAATCACTTGAGGAAAACACTTTTAACACACATGTGCATGTATTTAAGTTTGAATTAAAACAGTTTTCATAAAGAAACTGATAGAGGGCTGGGGGTATAGCTCAGTGGTGGAGCACTTGCTCAGCTTGTCTAAGGCACTGGATTCATCCCCAGCACCACACACAAAACAGAAACTAACAGGAGTTAACATAAAGAAAGTGGTTCATCAAAGGTGGGCATCTGAGTACCTAGCCTCCCTATGCAAACTGATAACAGAGATTACACAGTCTCAAAGTTGAGTATACTTACTCTGTGCCCGTGAGTCTTATAAGCAGCTTTTTCTGGCCCTACAAATGTTAAATGGTGAACTATTAAATCACTAGTAAGAGTTAAAATGCTATTTTATTTTTACTGTTAGGACGTGGTTAACTTTCTTTATTAAAACTGATTTACTATACGTCATTAAAGGCACATACATTACTTAAGATTATGATAGCTCATAAATCTTCACAAACAATATTCATAAAGGCTAAAATGCAATAAAACATACATGCTAAAGCTCATTATAAAGCACTTTAATTTTATGTGCTTTATGGTAATATCCCTGAGGACAGACAGCATGGTAGCAATTTAACTTTTGAAAGACATATGGTTTATTGCCTGCTTAAAAAACACAGATTTTTTAATAGAGCTCTATGTTCAGTCCCTAAAAAACACTGATGTTTACTACCTAGCTAGCCTCCTAATTTTTTGATTTTTTGTTTTTTGGTACTAGAGATTGAACTCAGGGGAACTCGAACAATGAGCCCCGTCCCCAGCCCTATTTTGTGTTTTATGTAGAGACAGGGTCTCACTGAGTTGCTTAGCACCTTGCTGTTGCTGAGGCTGGCTTTGAACTCGCGATTCTCCTGTCTCAGTGCTGGGATTACAGGCTTGTGCCACTGTGCCTGGCTGCCTCCTGATTTTTGTAACACCTGATTCTATCTGGATATAGTGTGCCTTAGAATTAATTTCAAATCCATAAATATGAGTGTTAAAAAATTAGCTACTATTGTAAACTATAATAATCTGCAGAATTTTCCTATGTGCAAAAAAAATTCACAAAATTTAGTGCATTCTTTTGATTATTTATGGAAAAGTACCTACTTAACTATTCTACATAATATGTGAATACAAAAACAAGATAGAAAAACAATATTCTCACTGCATCAAAACCACAAATGCATAACAACCAGATGCAGTACATGGTCCTGGATTGGATGCTGGTTTAGACAAACTTGAAATAAGAAAATGTCAGTATAATTTGGGTAGCAGTATAAAAATTTACTGAAGCAAAATGGTGATCACTGTCTAAATAGGTTTTGAACAGTGTATATAGCATGGTCCCATTGGGGGTAAAAGCATGTGTGTGGTATGTAGGTATGGGCACACACACAAGATACAATCTGGAAGTATCTGCCCTATGGTATGTATTCACCTTTGGGTTATGAAAATGTAATTTCAAAATTTTAAATGTTTGTGTATTTGCATTTCCTGGGCTTCTCTAATAGTAAGTTATTTTACAAAGCTGCTCACTACACGCATGTGTACTTTTAAAAATGAAAAGTAAATATACCAGTAAGTAAAAATGCCAGTAAGTTTAAAGTAATTATTAATCATGCTAAATTCTTGAGTGAAATTCCTCAGAGGTAAGATCAGAATCAGGAGGGAAGAATTTTTAAGAATTGAGGAAATTTTTTTTTTTTTTTTTTTAAATATTTATTTATTTTTTTAGTTGTAGGTGGACAGAATATCTTTGTTTTTATGTGGTGCTGAGGATCGAACCCAGTGCCTCACGCATGCTAGGCGAGCACGCTACCACTGCGCCACAATCCCAGCCCCAAGAATTGAGGAAATTAAAACAACTACAAAGCAACTAAATCAGTATCCCCTCCAAAAAGTTATATTTTAAATTTTTGTTGGAATGCCTGAAGCACCTCTTGACAAAATTACAGGGCTGAATAAGTGCCAGTTAAATGAACATCTCTCACCAAAGATCTTATCCAATCTACAACCTGCATCATTTAACTATATAAGCACATTGTTTTCATTTTGGTACAAATAAACCATGTTTAACTTCATAAAAGATCATTACAATATTGAGACTTGAGAGGGCAGCAAACTCTGGAAAGGTTAAAGAGCTTCCTGGGCCTTGTTTATATTTGGCAAACAGGAAACAGAATATATACACAATAGTCTTGTTAGTGGAGCCAGGACTTGGACAATCTAGAAAGAGGCCTTTTGGATGACAGTGAATTGATCTAAAGTATCCAAATTCATCAGGACCTTTGACCTATGAGAAGGAATTAAGTTGGTGCCAACATCCCCCAAATGCTTTAAAGTCACAGGGAACATTTAACTGAAATGCATAATGGACTAGCTGGACTGAGCTAATTAACATAGTGATGGGGTTTTATTTTAGTAGGTGGAGGCAATCTCAGTATGTTCCTTGGATATGTTCTCTGGATAAAAGCCACAGAATATCTGGTAGTTTGTTTTGGAGCATCATAATCTTCACTCATTGGGTACCCTGCCTGAATTTACCAGGCCCTCCCTACCCATCTGCCATTCAGACAGAGCAATTCAGACCACTTGGGACCCCCATAAAACAACAAAACATCATTTTGGTGTGAAATCTTTCCTCTGTAAGGCAGAAGATAACTCTTTAAACAGCCTTTTGTACTTTAGGTTTAAGACTTCTTAGGTTTTCAAGGTTAAGCACCATTTAATGTGGCCTAGCTAGGAATATGTAGAAAAAAGTAAGAGACGTAAGACATCCTATACTGTTAAGTGTGTTAAGACATATTGTTCTTGCTGAATTTGATACTCTAGATGATCTAGTCTATAATGTGCCAGAATTATATTCTAAGATACTTGGTAGAAATGCCAGTCTTTTATTTCCCTTCAATAGTAGAATTTTGTAATTCAATTTTATAAATAAGAGCTATTATATAACTGTAACCTACTTTTCAAAAAATCTAAAATGAACAAATTTTTATACCATTGATCATCTGTATACTATGCACATACCTTCATAAATCTCTAACAGATTACTTTTGTATCTCCTAAAAACTTAGCTTTGAATTGTAGCAGAAATAAAGAAAACACATGCTCAGCAGACTACCTGCAGAGAATAAACTACTTGCAACATACCTGGGACTACTTGGGTTATGAAATTCATCCGTCCCACAGCTGGCCTCATTGAGCCCAGGGCAGGAGTTATGCACAGCATAGACAGACATGCTAGGATGTTCAATGAGAAGGTTTTCCATAGGACTTGTTTCCACCTTGATAGTGGTTAATCCACCTGCAGTAAAACATGGGGGAGGGGTGATAAACCAGCTCTCCTCCATTGGACAAGACTCAAACTGGAGGAAACAGGAATCACTTGTATCAGCCAAACACTCCAGAGATGCAGGTAAACAGGAAAAGACTGAAGGGTGCTCTGTAGGTGACTCTTCACTGATGTCTTCTTCTTCCTCTTCCTCTGCTGAGAAACCAGTGCAAGTGTCTAGACAGCAGTCCACATTGTAGTTCACAGCCATGGAAGGATGATTATCACATTGAGCAATCATGGTGGAGCCACCCATCGAATCCATAGCGCAGAAAAAGGAGAGACAATACTGTTAGCTGATGCTCACATTCAGAAACAAAACCATTTATATTTATTCATAATGATTATAAAATAATTTTCAAGTACTATGTGTATGTTGGGAGGTGGGGGAATATTACCCTAGCTGTGCAGGAATGGCTTTAGGACTGTTTCTATTCTGCTGAATAAACATATAATGAGCCATAAAGGGTTACTGCTTGTCTAATATGATGTTTTCCTATTAAAGGGCCTCTGATTGGATCAGGCTGTACAAGTTACAAAACTGGAAAGCTTGACATCAATTAATTTTACTGACTTATCATGTAGCCCAAACTATTTGCTGAGTTTTTTTTTTTAGACAAATGTTTGTTTACTCACTTTTAAGGCTTAAAAACTATCAGTTACTGGTTCACTTATGCAAAAATGACATGTGAGAGTTTCTACTTTTACTGTGAAGATTTACCCTTGAGTACACCTTACCAATGAAATCAACAAGAATCCATTCATCATCTTCTTTCTCGCTAAATTCTGGTTCTTGGTTGGAAGAAGTATTGACTTCACCCACAAACATTTTATTCAGCCTCTGGAACATTATTAAGGCAAGATTGAAACTTTGGCTGGGTGTCTTTATAGCTGAGATTTCAAAATCCTATCTTCAGTTAGTTCAACACCACAGATAGGAGATTAAAGTGCAGGGTGCTTATTCAACTTAGGTGAGAAGCAAGAAGAGTCATCATCCCTAAAATAAAACAGGGGGAGGTTATTTCAAATCAGCATATATTTACATGTGTACATTTTACAAGTGCACACACACCCTCAGAAGAAAGCACACTTTAGCCTACATTCTACAGCTATTCTCTTCCTGCAGGAGCCAAACCTGAGACATACATCTCTTATTTATGAAACATCATGAATCAAGTTCACAAATGCAACCTATACATATCTTAAAATGCAAAATAAAAAGGAAGGAGTTGTTTTTCTCACACCCGTGCTTTTATAAGGGATGGATTTGAGAAATATATTTCAAACTACAGGGTTTGGGGTATAGCTCAGTAGTAGAGCTCTTGCCAAGCATGCATGAGGCCGTGGGTTAAATCCCCAGCACTGCCAAAACACACACAACTTTTATTTCAAACAGTAGTACCTTTCTGATATAAGCAAAAACTACATATGGTCTCATTATATGAGGCTCCAATGCTCAGAAGTCTTCCAGTGAACACAGCAACTGCTCCTGATGACCACCATTGTGCTAGGCCCCAGTCTTCCGCTGGTGCTGTTTCCCTTCCTTGTCTATGACTTTAAGCATACCTGACTACATTTAAAATCTACAAGCATTGCATACTTTGGCCTCTAAGAAAATTCCTATATCTGGCATGGAGAAATCTGCACTGTAGAGAGCTGAGCTGGGCAGCAAGTGGAGCTGAAGACACCATTCCCTATGGAGCAGCTCAGCAGGGGCTTCAAACCCACAGTGCTTACTCACTATAAGACTTAAGAAGCTATGTGACTTCAGTTGTTGAGTTCCCACCTTAGAGAGTTCTAGTGAGTTCCAAATGAGGAAATCCAGTTTTCTTGATCTTATCAGAGTTCCAGATTTATTTATCCATTTTTACCTGGTACTAGATAGCATATCCAACTGCTCACATATCAAAAAGAATTTTTAACTCCCCCCCCATTTATTCCTTTGTCACCTTCTCAGTAAGGCAGCAGTAGCCCAGCAGTCATTGAGGCAGAGCCAAGCAGTTACCTTTCACTCCTTTTGCTGCCTCCTGCCCATCCAGCTCTCATCCAAGCTACCAGCAAACCCTGTGAATTCTGGCTGCACAGGTAGGTCAAAGCTACCTACTGCCCTTCATCACTCTCACCCTAGCTGAAGGCAACTTGTCTCCCCAGGACTTTGCCAAAATCATCTTCTAAACAGTCACCCTGATCTTACTTTTGTTAACTGGATTAATGCAGGCAATATGCTTAGCACACATGTACTTGGCCCAAAGTTCTTTGTCTAGGTCAACTATTATTCTACAAATATTTATTGGGCACCTATTAAGCATGAGGCATATACTGAGCACAGGGGAGATGGCAGTGAACAAGGCCTTCCCACAGCAGGTGACCCAACATGGTGGGATGAAGCCATGCAGGAAGAATACTGGACAGTCCTCAGATCTTCTTGGGTGTACTCCTATGTAAATGGCTTTAACCTTCAGTGGCAGACAAGACTAGGAAGGGAGGGAGGACGATAAGGAACACTATGGAAGCCTGTAGACGAGTGAGAATGTGGCTCAAGATCCAGAGGGAAGGTGATGAGAGCAGGCTGGGGACTAAGCAGGAATGAGATCCAGCAAGGCTTTGTAAGGCAGAAGTTAAGAGGGTGGAGGGAGACAGGAAGACTGGGTTTCTGACTTGGCCAACTAAGGGATGGTGGCACATTTAGGGAGAATGGTATTGCAGAAAGAACAGGTTGGACGTTGTGGACATGCTACATTTGGGGAGTCTGTATGATAATGCATCTGGAGATGTCTAGTAGGCAGCTGAATATGAGACACTGGAGTTCAGGAGTATGGTCTTAGCTGGGGGAACAGATCTGAGACTTTTCAACACAAAGGGGGTTACAGAAACCAGAAGAATGGATGGGATTACCCAGGGATGGTGAAAAGAACCTCACTAATCAATTTTTATTGCAAGAATCAGCTTTGAATAACTTCAGAATCTTCACAGTTCACTTTGAAAATGATTATCTTCAGCTATGAAAGTAGTTGAGAGATGTACTTGATGAGACTCTTGCTGGGTTTAATTCCTTGTGTATAAATGAGACTGCTCCAATTATTTGGCACACAACTACAAGGGTAAAACATTTCAAATAAATGACATTAGGACACTTTGTGGTCACAATTCATCATCCTTAGCCATTAATTAAAAGTGGGTAAACAGGAAGTATTACTTGCACAACCAGTCTTCCTGAAACCTTCTGGAAAGCAACATGGCCCAATCATGAAAGCTGGAGCTCTAGCATGAGAACTTAAATTCAGCTGTATGGCCCATGTAAGACATTAAAAGTGTGTTTTGGGGGCTGGGGTTGTAGCTCAGTGGTAGAGCTCTTGCCTAGCACATGTGAGGCACTGGGTTCGATCCTTAGCACCACATAAAGATAAATAAAATAAAGGTATTGTGTCCATCTACAATTTTGTTTTTTAAGTGGGCTGTGTAGTTTGCATGACATACTGTGGTATGATATGTCCCCCAAATGAGCCATTCCAAGTTCTGATATAAATGGATATTTTTGAGCATGTACGATAGGAGGAAAAAAGACATTTTCTAATAATTCTTGAGAGCACAATACTAGATTCTCAGTCTGTATCAGCTAAGTAGCTGGAGCTGCTGGGTAACTAGGGGTGCATCCCACAGGGACCCTTGCTAGAACTGGATGAGTGCCTTGTCCCCCACTTGTGATGCTGCCTGAGGGCAAGGTACTGGGGTTCAGGCCAGATGAGTGGTAAATGCAGGGCAGAAAATGGAAAATGCTGCCGGGGTAGCTGCTGAGTTCCTCATTACAAAATGCCCCTCTGGCTACACCTCCAAACCCATAGAATGGAAACTGGCTTGTGCCTGGAACACGTGCAGCTCTGGCAGAGGAGCTCCTAAGCAGCAGCACAGGCCAGGGCTTTTTTTATGCCTCCAGCTGTCCCATGTCTCTTCAAGGACAACCAACCTGATGTGGACAGAGTGCAGAAGCCTTATCAAGTGAGGGAGGGAAAAGCTCACCCTTCACTTCTCCTGAGTCACTGCTGGTATTTACTTGACATACACCTGCTGGGTCCCATTTGGAAGGACACAAAATGGAGTTCTGGGAGAAGAGTAGGAGCACTAGCCTGGGTACCAGCAGAAGCTCTGGCTCTAACACAGGTGGCTGGAATTATACAATTTGGCCCTTCTGAGTCTTAGCATCATTGTTGGAAAAATGGGCAGACATTCCCTAAAGGAAATCCCCACAAACTTCCAGCTCAGTGAAGAAGTGAGGCTGGCCTATGCAAAGCGAAGCTCCTTCAGCCCTGCTTTCTGTGGGTGTCACAAAGGACAAGGAGCTTCTGGAGAGACCTTCATACACTAAAACTGTCCAGTGAAGCAGCCACCAGGCACATAAGGTGAATATGTGACATGTGACTAGTGCAGTTGAGGCACTGAATTTTTCATTTAAATCCAATTAAATTTAAAACTTGATAATAGAGTTGAATTTTGGAAAACTTTCAGGTGTGTCTGGAACAATTAGGGTGTGTGAATCTGCTTTCTCAACTGTAATCTTCAGATACCTAAATACAGATCAAGTATTTCCAATGAGAATTTTGTATCTGAATTGGTATGTTTTGTATAAAGTATACACAGCAATACATTTGAAAGAATCAAAGTAAAACAGCTCTTTAATGATTTTTACCTTGATTACCTGTCAAAATAATAAATGCTGGACATTCTAGGTTAAATACACTATTGATAAAATTAATTTCATGTTTCTTTTTCTTCTTTCAACATGGCTACTAGAAAGTTTAAAATACACATGGTTCATGTTGTCATTTCTGTTGAACAGTGCTGTTTCAGGAAAATCTCCTTAAAATTTCTTTTTTTAATATTTGTTTTAGTTATAGATGGACACAAATATCTTTATTTATTTTTATATGGTGCTGAGGACCGAACCCAGTGCCTCACGCATGCAAAGCAAGCGCTCTACCACTGAGCTACAATCCCAGCCCTCCTTAAAATCTTAAGGGCCTATCCTCCCACGGATGACCTAGAGACTGTCCCTGCATAGACACTGCTCCTCTTGACCTTGGCTCCTACACAGGGGTGGAGGCTCTCAGTGGGTGCTGGTCCTACTTGGAGCTAATAAAGCAAAGCAGGGCTTTAGACTTTTCTCCACACCCCCCCCCCCAGCCACTGACTATTTGATATTCACAACTCTAGGACAATGATAAAACTAAAATGAAAGTTCCAGAAGACTGTGAGTCCTAGAAGACACATTTATAACTCTGGAATTCAGCAAAGAGGTAGGTGTAGAGAAGGCAACACTGCTTTTCTTTGAGGCACCTGCAATCTCTAAGCTGGAAGCAGCCTCAGCCCAGCAGGACCTCAGTGGAGAAAAGAAAGTGTCCAGGCAGGGTCTGGTGGTGCAAGCCTGTCATCCCAGCACTTTGGGAGGCTGAGAATCGCCAGTTCAAAGCCAGTCTCAGCAATGGCAAGGCGCTAAGCAACTCAGTGAGACCCTGTCTCTACATAAAACACAAAATAGGGCTGGGGATGTGGCTCAGTGGTCGAGTACCCCTGAATTCAATCCCCGGTACAAAAAAAAAAAAAAAAGTGTCCTGGCACAAACATTTGGAGAAGGCTGCTCTGTCAGGGTCCTGCCTGGCTCAAAATACTTCCACCCTTTCCTTTAAAAAATTAATTATATTTTTTCATTATAAAATATGTAAAGCCACATTAGAAAGTTGAGAAAACAAATAAGTTATTATTCCATTCTCTTTTGCAATTATTGTTAGCATGCTGGTGTATTCTAATTTTTTTCTTCTACAAGGTTTCTTTTTTTCATAGTTGTAGCCTAGTGAATGCACAATTTTGTATCTTGCTTTGTTACTTAACATTTTATCATCAGTGTTCATATTATCACACCAGTAGAAAAGCTCTGTGGGTAGCTGAGTTTAATACTTATGAATAAGAGCATTCTAGTTTGAGAATTTAGAATTCTCGTTTGGAAGGTCTTGTGAATATAACTTATCTTCTCATTTTTGAGACAGGTAACACACAAGAGGTATTGTGTGGTACCTAAGGTAGACTCCAGAGGTAGCCTGCTCCCTTAGAAATTTTGGCTCTGTGCTGCAACCCATGTGAATTCAGGATATTTAGTAACTTCTTAGTGCTCCAGTTCTCTCATCCTTAACATAAGGATGACAGTTATATTACCTACTTCTTAGTGCCAATGGGAGGATTAGATGTGTGAAGACTTTGCGCCTGACACATAGCAGGCATTTTTAACTATTAACTACAAGTTCATTCCAAGCCAGCTGTGCAAATGTGAGCATCTTTGGGTCTGCTTTATCTGTAAAGTGTCTATATAATAATTAGAGCTACAATTTGTAAAATATTTATGTGACCAGGACTTGAGGTACTTGTCCCATTTTACTGATGAGGTAACTGAAGCTCAGAAATTAATTGCTCAAAACCAACAGAGCCAGTCACAGGTGGAGCCAACATTAGAGCAGGAGTCCCTTTGATTTCAATCCCCTTCTTTTTCTCTGCACATGATCTTTCAGGCTCCTCCTAGCCACAACTCTGTTCTTGAAATCACAGAATAGCCAGGTCTCAGTTGATTTTGGCTGCCAGTAGGCGGCACCAAAAAAGCAACATTTTTAAACTTAAAAATCAAAACAAAAAACCACCACAACTTTGATGAGTGCAGCTGTGGCTCCTTGACAGTTTCAAAATAGCAGGTGGTTAAACACACCTTCATTGAAAAGCAGCCTCAAAAGTATTCTACCACTAGTTTGGAAAAATTAAGATGTTGATTCAATTAAAAAAACCAAAACAACAAAACTTGAACTGCAGAAAAAAACAAGCCAAGAAAGTTGTCTTTGCTTGTTCCACATCTACTCAGTCTGTTCACCTAGTTTACACTGGAGGTTATTGCCCTATGGATCCAACTGCTATCTTCCCTCAAAGCTGAGCAGTGGGCAAAGGCAGCAGCGGGATGAAATTCATAGTCTGTTAACCCTGAATTCTGGAAGTGGAGCCATGCCTAAGAGAAATATACAAGGAAACAGAAAAGAACAAAGGGTAGGATGAGAAAACAAAAGAGACCTTGGTCACAGAAATTATGTCCTGGTTTCAGGCAGGGGCCTTTGAAAATTATGCTACCAGTTCAGAATTACAGTGGTTGCAACCTAAAAATCAAAAGCTTCCCAATACTTTTTCCACCTACAAATGAAAAACGTATTTCAGTTATCAAGCAAGTGATTTCAGCATCTTGGGGGCGGTCATTATGACCTGTTTAATGACCCAAGGGTCATACCCTCCCCTTTTTTTCTCAAAACTACTTTGCATTCAGAAAAGACTCTTTTAGCCAGGGACGCTCAAGTCCGTAGGAGCTACAGATGGAACGGGGCTCCTCTTTAATCTACTCTAAACTGGAATTAACATACTGAACAGATGTGCTTAGAAAATACGATCAAAACCTAAAATTCCCATGTCAAATTCATCTGCAACTTTGAAAGAGTAAACATCATTTTCTTTTAATGGGTTGTGTGGCCGTTCAATTACTTAATTTCTCGGTGCCTTGGGTCTCCTTTCTATAAATAAGACGAGCCTGCTTCAGAGGGTTATTGTGAGGACCATCTGAGATAATGTATTTAAGTCCTCAGCTTAGTATATGACACATTCTAAGCACTAGTGATCAAAATGACTAGGGTTTAAATCAAGGGGGAAGAAAAGCCTTCTTTCTACAGGTGCAACCTCAAACCGTGATGTGTAAGATCAGGTGGGGTCTTGGAACAGACCACCGACGGGCGGACACTCAGGCGGGGGCGGGTCCCGGGTAACGGAGCAGGTTTCCTGGTGCTGTGCTACGGTGCGCGACCTTCTGCTGGGAGGGCAAGCAGAGCGCCCCAGGATCGCAGGGCGGGGAAGCGGCAAAACGCAGGGCCGCGAGTCCAAACGCCGCTGCCTCAGAGCCGCGCGTCCCTGGCGGCGGCCGTTCCTCTGGAGCCCCGACGCCGAGTCCCGAGCGGGCAACCCCATCCAACCGCCAAGCGCCGGAGGAGGAGGAGTGGAAGAGGGTGAGGAGGAGGAGAAAGAGGGGGAGGTCCTGTCGCGGCCAGAAAAACAGGCCACGCTCGGGGGAGGAGGCAGAAACCGAACACCCAACCGCCGCCCAGCGCCGGGGCTCGGTCCGGCCCGGGTCCGCGCCGCCGCCTGGGTTGGCGGGGGCCGGCTGAGTGCCAGCCAGGGGTGGGCGGCGGCAAGCGGGGGAGCGAGAACCGGCGGCCCCCGAGGGCAGGGCGCGCGGGCAGACCCTCGGGGCTCAGAACGCCGCCGGCAACGCCGCGGTCCCGGTCCCCGGCCCCGCCCGCACTTACGTGGGCCCGAGCTGCAGCGGGGATGCGGCGCCGAAGCACCGCGGGCTCGGCGGGGCGGGCGCGCGGCGGGGGCTGCTGAGGTAGCTGCGGCGGGGCCGGGCTGCGCCTCGCTCGGGTTCGGGACGGCAGGCGCGGGGTCGGCTCCAGCCCTCCTGTTGCTGCCCTGGCCACCGCCGGCCGTCCAAGTCCTTTTGTTGTTGTGCAGCGCTCGGAACAGCTGATCGGCCGCTCCGCCCGCCGTCGGGCCCGGCCGCCCCGCCCCGGGGCCGCGCCAGGCTCGGCCCCACCAATCGGCGGCGCGGGAGCCCCGGTGCCGCCCTGCGAGAGGTTGTCACCAACGCACGTGACCTGGCGCCGAGCCGGCAGTGCTTTTGACTCAGGAACAAGCCCGGGCAACAAAGCCGAGAGTTTAGCGTGTAGACCCGGGCGAGCGGGAGGGCAAGCAGGATGTAGGGCTGAGAGCCCCGCACTGGAGCTGCTGGGAAGGAGAGCAGGAGAGAGTACGAGGGACACGGGGGCTTACGAGTTCTTGGGGGCACTATAAACATGGAACATTTTTATCCTGTAAGAGGACAATTTATTTGGCCGAGGGTAAGGAAGACTAAAGACCCCAAGACCCCATTCTGTCCCATGTAGGGCAAGCCTATAGACACCGTGCCCAAGGCAAGCCCGCTTCTGGGCCTTCCTGGTAAGGAAGGTCTAGGCCGGATAGAGAGGGTGCGCACAACGTTTTCAAGACAGGGAGCCGGGCCCCACCTGCTGTGTTAACACACTGGGAGCTGACTGAACTTGCCCCTAGGATCCTGCCTTTGGACAGGGCAGAAGCCAGGCAAACATGCCATCAGCCCAAGTCTGATGGCAGAGGACAAGAGCCACAAAGGCCCTCTGCTCCAGCAGAAAAGAACACTGCATGAAGAAGTTAGGAGAGCTGCTTCTTCCCTAGGTTGTGCAGCTAAGCTCTCATGTGACCCAAGGAGGTTATGGCCACTCTTCTGCTCACATACCTGCAAACTGTGCATATTCACACCATACTGTGCAGCCTACCTACTCACCAGACTATAGTGAGGAGAAACTGAGACAGTGACTTAAAAATACTTTACAAACCAAAGCTCTCTACACATATAGGTAGATTAATTGTCTGGCAAAGGAATCATGTTGATGCCTATCAGTTCTCTAGATTCTGCTTGAACAGAGATGTAGACCACTGACCCAAGTGAAATGTATAGCAACCCTTTAAAAGTTTATCTATCATCCATTACAGTATCTGAAAGATTTTCACATTCTGACCCTCACAAGGATCCTGTGGTCAGTCCATTTCCAATAATACTGGTTTTAAAGAGTACAAATTAAAGTCCAGGGAATTATCTGACAGGAGTAATGATTAAAATATGATGGTCATCTGATATTACAAGTTACAAGACTGTAGTTTGTGGAATGGATTGTCTCTCAATTGAATGTGGACTAGGTTTTAGATTTTGGCAAATCAGGATAAGGATCTAATTTTTTTTCAATGCTGGGGATTGAATTCAGGGGCACTTTACTACTGAACTACATCCCCAGTCCTTCTTATTTTTTAATTTTGAGACAGGACTTTGCTAAATTGCTGAGGCTGACCTTGAACTTGCTATCCTCCTGCTTCAGTCTCCTGAGTTACTAGGCTTATAGGCATGCACCATGTACCCAGCAGGGGTGGAATTTTTTAAGTCAAAAAGTCCTATCTTTTTCCATGTTGATAAGTTTTATTACATTTAAAGACAACATGTGAAAGCATACTAATACCTTGATATGATAGAGAAAACAATGTGAGGTAGATGATGTTCCCAAAGTTGGCCACACAATCTCTCCTTTGCCACAAAGTAGAATAGTTTTCCTCCCTTTGAAGCTGGGCTGTCCTAGCAACTGCTTTGACTAATAGCATGTGGTAGAAATAATGTTTTGGTACTTCTATGCCTGGACATTAAGAAAAAATGACTACTTCTGCTTTGTATTTTAGGGGAAGCCAGCCATCATGGAAGAAGGCACCATCATGCCGTGAAGAAGCCCAAGTTAATTATGTGGAGAGGCCACATAGTAAGAGATAGATGTCTGACCAGCTCCTAGCTGTCCATCCATCTCAGCTGAGGTATCATACATGAGTGAAGAAGCCCTCCAGGAAGGTCAGACTCAGCAGACACCACATGAAACAAGTGGAGGTAAGGCATCCCCACTGAGCCCTGCCAAAATGTCCGATATTGAGTAAACATTATTATTGTCTTAAAGCACTAAATGTTGGAGGATTTTAAAATTTTGTTTTGTTTGTTGCTTGTGGTGCTAGGGATTGAACTCAGGGCCTCATGCATGCTAGGCAAGAACTATGCTAGTGAGCTAGATCACCAGCTCTTAGAGTAATTTTTAAAGCAGTAATAGATAACCTAGACCACAAAGCTAAAATATTAGAAAGGCCCATCACAGATCTTCCATTTCTAAACTCTACACAGTACATTTTTGTGATTTTAAAAAACAATGTATTGGGTAGGGAGTGTAGCTCTGAGTTGAATCTCCTGCCTGGTGTGTGTGAGGCCCTGGGTTCAATCCCCAGTGATCCCCAGCACAGCAGAGAAAAAAAATCTTATCTTAGGATTCATTTGCTTTCTGCTTACTCTCTTGCTGATTTATAATCTTGCCACCTGGTACTTGTTTATCCCAGTGATGTACCAAGGGATAGGTGTGGGGGCAGGGTGAGGGGTGGAGGGGTGGGAGGAGTAGGAGGGTAGCTTAGGAGAAGTCTGCCCTGTGAGAGAGGAGTACTTTATCATTGACATTGTTTGGAACTATTGGGGCATGATGATATTAAAAAGCAGGCTAACTTTTAGTCAGTTTTATTATTATTATTTTTAATTATTAATGGATCTTTATTTATATGCGGTGCTGAGAATCAAACCCAGTGCCTCACACATGCTAGGCAAGTGCTCTACCACTGAGCTACAAACCCAGCCCTGTTTTTAAATTCTTTACAGACAAAAAATAAAATAAATCACTTCACTGCCCATTGCCTGCACCTAGGGTGAATCCTTCTTCCTGCCTCCCTCCATGGTAGGCCACTCATTTACATGCACACATGCAGTGAGACTCAGGAGTAATGTCATCTCCACAGCAGAGAGCTCAGTGAACACAACCAAATTGTCAGATCAGAGGACAGCAAACCAGCCTCTCATCTGTTGGCTGACAAAGACCCAGCCAGTTCCCTGCCTGAGCAAATCCAGTCATCTAACCATCCTTTAATTCATAGGATAATACTTGGAGTGTTGCTATAGTACCCAGTTCCAGGCTGACCCCCTGCTGTGGGGTGCCCCTTTCCCCATCTGTCAGAGTACCCTCATCTGTTTTCCTTGGAGTTCAATACACTCCCTTATCTACCCGAACAAAAGGGATTCAATCTCAAGTTTTGTTGGAAGGATCACAGGGCAGGACCACATTTATGCCAACACCCAGATACAATGCAACCAATGCTCCTGCCTCCTGCATACGAAGGCAGGCTGTGGCCATCATCTTGCCAGTTGCACTCAGGCTGCTAAAGACTGTTGTTTCCCACCATGCCACAGGAGAACCCCATAGGAGATGACCTTGTGACACAAAGCAACAAGTTATCTAGTCTGTGCTATGGAAAAATCCCAGAGTGAAGTCCACTTAGGTCATTTTCAATCTATCCATCAACAAATCAAATCTACTCGGCTTCAACTATGCATTCGGCATGTTGCCAAGTGTCTGAAAAGGACAGTAAAAACATTTTTATTCATTTATTTTTAGTACAAGCGATTGAACCCAGGGGCACTTACCTACTAAATCACATTTCCAGACTTTTAAATATTTTATTTAGAAACGAGGTGTCTCTGAGTTGCTTAGGACCTTGCTGAGTTGCTGGGGCTGGCTTTGAACTTGCGATCCTCCTGCCTCAGCCTCCTAAGCCGCTGAGATTACAGGCATGTGCCACTGTACCTGGCTAGAAAAAAAACATTAAAAAAAATTGCATTCTAGGGCTAGGGTTGTAGCTCAGTGGTAGAGCACTTGCCTAGCATGTGTGAGCCACTGGGTTCGATCCTCAGCACCACATAAGCATAAATAAATACAGGTATTGTGTTCATCTACAACTAAAAATATTGTTTAAAAAAATTGCATTAAATCACTTAGAATTCCAGTGAAATATATTGTCCTAAGAGAAAGGGGGAAAAAAGAGTCTCTCTGGACCAGAAAGCATGAAAGAGAAGGAAGAAATAGATTCAGTAAGCTCCACTTTTTGGAAAAAAACCAGAAAACAGAAATCTAACTGGGCTGCCAGTTTCCTCAGAAAGAAGTCAGTAATTATTCCAGGGTTATAAGTGTAACAGGTGTTCATGATCCTGCAGTATTTGTGACTTCTGTGTATTAGTTTTTCAGTTTTTGTTTTGTTTTGTTTTTTTGGTGCTGGGGCCTTGTACATATTAACCATGCACAATGTTACTGAGCTGAAACCCCAGTCTCATTAGGCTTTTTTTTTTTTAACCCTATTTCCACATGGTGATTAGAAATAAAACCTTTAAAATACAAAGGACCTGTGTGCTGGCAGAGACACCACAAGGGAGCAGGAGGTGGCCCCACCTCATTCAGCAGCCAGCACTGGGGAGAAGAGCCCTTGAGAACTGTGGGGGCATATGCTGGATTGTGGCTGGTCAGTGTCAGTCCCCTAGGCCTGTGGTGCTTTCTCCAGTTTCTGTAAAGTCTTAAATTTAAAAGCTTTTTGGTTTCTGGATGAATGTATAGTTAAGAAGTAAATTATTTAGAATTATATTAAAACTTATCCTTATAGAAGAACAGAAGGCAAGGTCATCCCTGAGTGGATATATGCCATATGGTGTCCCTCCACACACCTTCCCAGTTCCAGGGAGCCTTGAAGGGACCCACTGTGTGGGGTAGACCCCCTGGGAGCTGAGGCAGTTGTTGGGGATTAACTAAAGTGTGTGAGCAAAGGTCTTTTCTAACTCCTGCTGCCAAGTCTACCTCTACACTCTCACTAATGCTTCTGGACCTCTGCCCAACAGGCTGCGTGGGCCAGAGGTAGCCCAGGGTGGGGTCTGTAACCATAAATTGCTCTGTTATGGGGACAGCTTGAGTACAAGTGTTTCTCTGCCCATCTACAAAGGATGACGCAAAATATGATCTACAAAATATGATCGCTGCTCACATAAGCTCCACACTGCTTCAGTAATCTACCTGTTTAAGAAAAGTTCTTTATTGGGTTATCCTTTTTTGCTTGAACTACCACCTTCAGTATCCATTACATTCTGCAAGATTAATTTGTGTTCTTAAATGTCCAGGTTTTTCATGGTCTTGGCATTGCCAGGCCTAAACATTTTGATAAGCTGAGGTAGGGTTTTAGATTTCTGTTCCTTTGGGACCTCTTCTGCCTTACTCCTCTTTTATAGGAGTAATCATTTCTTTCCCTTTGTAGCTCAGATAAAGAGTGTAGTCCCATAAAGGCTGAATATCATCCACTCATTCATTCAGGCCAAAAAGTGCTTATTGTGTTCACACCATTCATTCATTCACTCATTCATTCAACAATTACTTAATGAGCACTTACTGTATGCCACATACCAGAGATTGAGCAGCGAACAAAAGACTATGTTGGCTCTCAAGAACCTTCCATCTAGCAGAGAAGTTACAGTAATCAAGTAAATATATAATATAATGGGTGCTGTGAAGAAAAGCAAAGTTGGGTAAAGATCTAGAGAAGTTGATGGAGGGGTGCAGGTAGGATAGTCAGGCTAAAGAGCAAGAACTGAAGGGCATGAGGGGAAGAGTGGTCCAGGCAGCAGAAAGAGCAATTGCAACAGCCTGAGGCAGGAGAGTACTTGATGTGCTCAAGGGAGAGCACTGTGCTAGCACTCGCACTGTAACTAAGAATTTGGCAGGATCTGGTATCTGTTGTTACCTGACCAGATCCATTGGTCTGCAGACTGAAGAGTACTGGCCATAGAACTTTAAATTCCTTTGCAATCTTTTGGGTTTTTGCAACACTTCACCAAAAGGCACATAGATCTCTGAAAAGTAACACTTTGTGTTTTATTATTATAACATGGAACTGCATTTCAGAGTGCTGAAAACAGGTTTCACAGAATGGGCTTCAGGGAATCAGTCCTGCTTTAGGCAGGGAAAGCAGAAGTACTTTTTATGCTCCCTGGCAAGGAAAGAAGAAAGGAACAGGTAACGATGGAGTTCCTATTCTGGAATGGGGGCAGGAACTTATCTTCTGAGTGCCTCTATGTCTTTACCTGTAAAAGAGGGAAAATAAAACCAACTCAGAGACAATCAAAGCAGAAAAGTGCCTGACATATGCAGGTGTTCAATAAGTATGTTTCCACCAGCACATAGACCCTTCTTGTTTTAAGAATTTTTATGTCTTATCCTCGTGTGGATAAGTTTACATCTTTAATAGCATTTGAGAACTTGAGGTCCCCCCAAACCCAACAGTAAACAGCAAAATATCCTTAACTCCTTTCCTATGTTTATAAGCAATCCATGCTTGGATTTGTGCATACCTGACCCATATTATGTATTATCTGAATGTCTAAAACCATAGTTTGGAAAATAAGCCACTCCCTAACACACTGATACACCTGAATTACTTTACCTGTCCAAACACAAATGTAATCGAAACCAGTCAGTCCCTGAAAATAAACTCGGCTAGTATCCATATGGTCCATAAATCATAACAGAATTTAAAGTGAGAAGCAGCTGAATGTAATGGTTAAGAGCAGTAGTTCTGGAATCAGGCCTTAGTGTAATTGTATGACTTTGGGCTTGACCTCATTTAACCTTAGTTTCCTGATTCATAAATGGGGATGATAAAAATCTCCTTTTGGTAGTTCTGAGGATCAACTGAGATGATGCACATTAAAGTATCTGATAGAGTGCTTGGCACTATTGTAAGAGCTTATTAAAATTCATAAGTGTAACCTGAGTATGCTGAGTTCTCTGACCTTTGGGCAAATGCTAGGTATCAAAGAAGGTCTTTCCAGAAGGTGAGTTTTGAGCCAAGCCCTGAATGACATAAGGAGCCAGAGAGCTTTGTGAAACCCTAAGCAGCGCCTAATAGTAGAGCCAGAAGGAACAGTGAGTGGCAGCCCCATCCACCCACCCACAGGGGTACATAGAGGACAGGAGAACAGCAAGGGAAGGGGACCATGGAAGGAGACCAGCTCAGAGAAGTAGGCAGGGCTCAACCTGTAAACCAGAATGAGAAGTCTAGACTGCATTCAAAATGAGATGGGAAATGAGAGGTTCAGTAATTTCAAAAGAATCAGCTGGGCCACTGAGTAGAAAACAGCCTATAGGGGAGCAGGGCTGTGGGCAGGGAAATGAGATGTAGTAACTCAGGGAAGGGAAGGAGCAGTTTGGAGCAGGAGCTGGATGGCAGTAGTAGAAGTGGGGATTAACAGTTGAAATGGGCATTTATGAACCAGGCATGATGGTGCACACCTGTAATCCCAGCTACTTGGGAGGGTGAGGCAGTAAGATCATAAATTTGGGGCCAGCCCAAGCAATATAGCAAAACTCTGTCTCAAAATTATTTATTTTTTATTTTTGGTACTGAGGATTGAACTCAGGGTACTCAACCACTAAGCCACACCCCCAGCCCTATTTTGTGTTTCATGTAGGAGACAGGGTCTCACTGAGTTGCTTTGTGCCTCGCTGTTGCTGAGGCTGGCTTTGAAGTCACAATTCTCCTGTCTTAGCCTCCCAAAGTGCTGGAATTACAGGTGTGCGCCACTGCGCCCAGCTCACAATTATTTAAAAAAAAAAAAAAAGGATGGAGGATGTAGCTCAGTAGTACAGTATCCCTGGGCTCAACTCCCAGTACCACAAAAATAAATAAATAAATAAAAAAGAAATGAAGGTTTATTTTGAAAGTAGAGACAATAAGGCTGTTTAGTGAATATGATAAGCAAGTATGAGAGATAAGCAAGGGTGATGCCTGGGTTTCTGACCACCCTGGATGAATGATAATGCAAAGCAAAATCACATAAAGGGCATGGGGAGAAACAGGAGAGGATCTTGGGGAATGTGTTGAATTTGAAATGCTCTTTAGATATCCAGGTGGGCATGTTTGGGACAGCTGAATATTTGGGTCTGGGGTTAAAGGGAGTGGTGAGAGTATTCCCAACTGAGGCAAATGTGCAACTTGCCAATTTTCTTATAGTATTCAAAGCCATAGAACTGGGAGGAATGAGCTGGAAAGAGATTATGGACAGAGAAGAGGGCTGAGGGCTCTGACATTTAGAAGAAAGAAGGATAAGGGATATCCAGCCAAGAAGTCTGGAAAGGAGCAGCCTATGGGGTGAGTGAAAAATGAAAGAGTATAATGGCCTGGAATCCCAGTGCTGAAAATGTCTTCCAAAGGGGAGTGTCGCCAACTGCAGAGAAGCCCAGTTTGATGAACACAGCCGAGGGGTCCCTGAATTCCGAGAAATGACAGCCAGTAGTGACCTTGACACAGTGGTTCTGGAGACTAGTGGAATGCTGGCTAGAATGGGTTTAAAAAGAGAAAGGAAAATCACCAGAAACAGACTGGGGCTAAGGAGGGGAATGGATGATGCAACTATTTGTTTGCTAGGGCTGTTGTAACAGAGTGCCACAGACAGTGGCTTAAGAATGGAAGTGATTGTCTCACAGTTTTGGAGACTGGACATCTGAGACCAAGATGTGGGCAGGGCTGGCTTTCCCAGAGGCCTCTCTCCTTGGTGTGGCCACCTTCTCTCTATGTGCTCCTGTGCCCTGTATTGTTGTCCATGCCCTAATCTTTTCTCATGTGGATACCAGTCATACTGGCTTAGGCCTACCTGAATGGTTTGGTCTTCACTTAATCACCTCTTTAAAGGCCTTGCTTCCAAATGTAGTCAAATGAGGTGCCATGGGTTAGGCCTTCCATATGTGAAATTGAGCGGAGAACACAATTCAACTGATACCACTAAGCAATCCTTTTCTTTAAAGGAAAGGACAGAAACTAAAGGGAAGTGGAAAGACAGGGAAATTTTGTCCTAATTTTGAATTTCTGCTGTGAGAGAAATGAGGCCTGCTGGTATTGCTGCTGCAAATGGTATGGTGGAGAAGCTGAACCTGGCAGCAGGAGAGACGGGGGTAATTGCAGTAGCAAAGCCTACCTGAGAAGGGAAGGGATCAAAAGGTGTTAGATAACTTACTCGTGTCACATAACCTGTGAGTGATGGGGCCTGCACTTGACCCCAGGAATATTCATTCTGAGACTCTTAAGTTCTACCAAATTATAGTCCAGTCCTATCCTTGGGAACAACAAGAACCAGAATAATCTTCCAGAACATAGAGAAGGAAACACATTAACATATCAATGACAGCTGTCCTGACTTCCTAAATACTAGATATTCAGGGCTCACAGAGGGTGAAGTAGTCAGTGGGTTCATAAGAGGGAAAATGAGGATGAGAAGATGGGACTGTCTGCTTTGACTGATAAACTAAAACTCCCTCAGGAAGTCCAGTGCAAAGGTGGTTGAACATTTCAAATCCATGACCCAGTGTTGGCCTGTTTGAACTGAACTTGGTCAACTTGGTGTTGAAGTTGGCAAGTCACCATCAGCCATTTCGAAGGGGTTACATCATCAGCTTTCCATATGCAGATCATATCCTCTGTCACCAGCCTCAAGGGACACGTGGCTTTGTGATTTTGCTTCTACAAACTCTCTTATCACAGTACTTGCGTGTCACAGCCCAGATGTTAAACAAATCAATCAATAAATAAACCTTGGCTTCACATTTTGTACAGACAAATCTAACTGACACAGAGTCTCTTAGCTACTGCATAGCCTCTGTGTCACCAAGTGACAACACAGCCACACTCCCAACATTTCCTCCTCAACACTGTGGTTTTCACCTGAATAGAGAGGTCAGACTCCTAACCTTGGTAGGGCTTTGCTGTTTTCATCATGGCAATTTCCAGACCTGTGCAGTTTATCTGAAGGCAAATGTGGATATAATTTGGTGCCTCCGTACAGGTGATGACTCCAACAAAACCACTCCATAACTGTTACTGGGCGGCTGTTGAGGAATGAATAAACAAGGAACTGAGTGAGAGGTTTAATACAGCAAGGGATGGCTGCCTTACTTAGTACTCAGACAATGGCATCTCAGTATTTTTAATCCAAATGGCAGAACACTAAATCCCTTGCATTTGTTTCATATCTTCTTACCCAGCTTTCTGCTAAATGCTCCATTTCATTCTCCTCCAAAGTGTTTGTTTTGAAACCACCTATGTCCTCCTTCCTCTTGTGGAAACCACCTGTAGCAGCCACCCCTGGAGCTGCTGCAAACATTTGTTTTTGATAACAGTGCATTTTGAACGTCTGTGGTTTCAATTTCTATTTTTGTACCTGACTGTTGTAACTTTTCGATCTCTTCATACCTTTTACGGGTAGCTTTGCATTTCCCAGGCTTTTGTACTATGCCCAACACGTCAGCTACGTAAACTGTGACAAGACTATTACAAAATTCTTCCATCATTATTACCCCTAGAAAATGTCTTGGGGTAGACCAAAACTCTAAGAGGCCAACACATGGACATTTTCAGCCTTGTATTGTATCTGTAGTTATCCCCAAATACCAGAAACTCTGCCAAGAGAATATCCTTTTTCTGAAATTTTGACCTGCAGTACAGACGAGCACAATGATATAAACCACTCATTCCCAAATAAAAACTCCCCCTTTGTATTAGTCAGGGTTCTCTACTGACACATAGGATTCACTAGTATATTCAAGTTTTATTTTGTTCTGAACTCTAAGCCTACATTGTTTAGAATTTCTCCTTCATTAGCACTATCCAATTTTCATTCATTCAACAAACAATATTTCAAATAAGGAAATTTGTTTAATGATTTACAGTTGTCAGCCTCATTATTGAAATTGGTCACATGACAATTCAGAGAATAAAATCAAGGTAACCATTATTCCCATTTTTACAGATCAGAAAACTAAGGTCTCCTGGCTGGCAACTAATCAAACTTGCACTAAAAAATGGCTGAGATGCAGTCACAACAGCCAAATTATGGACTCATCCCAGATGCCTATCAATAGATGAATGGATTAAGAACATGTGGTATATATGCACAGTGGAGTTTTACTTAGCCATAAAGAAGAATGAAATGATGGCATTTGCAAGTAAATGGATGGAACTGGAGAACATCATGCTAAGTGAAATAAGCCAGACTCAGTAATCAATGGTCAAATATTTTCTCTCATGTGAAAGCTAGAGCAAAATAAGGGAAAAGGGGAAGGTGAATCAATGGAGTAGAAGGAGATGGTGAGGGAAGGAGGAGGGAATGGGAGAGGAAATGTGGAATGAATTTAACAAAATCACATTATGGGCATATATAAATAAAGCACAGGGAATTTCACCTGTATGTGTATGTGGAAAGTGCCAATCAAGGATGGATGAATGGATGAGCAAGGAGAAGATCAGTGGAGTGGGGGTTGGTAGGAGAGGGGTAGCTGGGAGAGAAATAGGGACTGAAATGGAGTGGGTCAGATTCCATGCATGTGATTTTCTCAGATGAACCAAGCTGCTATGTGTAACTCCAATATGTATACAATGCTCCAATTTAAACAAATAGTTGAAAAGAATTGTGGTCCAGGAATTTTTCCTATTGTAACACTGGCCATCATTATAGCTAAGGTTCTCCAGCTTCAGCTGCACCCAAATCTCCTGGAGGGTATGTTACAACACAGATTCTTGGGATTTACCCTCCAGCATTTCTGATTCAGTAGGTCTAGGGTGAAGCCCACCAATGTCATCATTCACACTCATGGTCCTCTGCTTTCTCCCTTGCAGTTAGAGGTGGCCATCTGACCTAGTTCTGGCCATTGAGATGTCCGAAGTCTTCTGGGAAAGCCTGTGCTTTTTGTATGAAAAGGAACAGAGTTGGCTTTTCACATTTCCTGGTTCTTCCTGCCTAGAACATGCATGCAACAGTTAGAGGTATAGAAGCCACATTATTTATGACCAATATGTTAAAATCAGCATGATAGGAAGAGGCTGGGTTCCTGATGGCCCTGGACTCCTTTCCTCCTTTCCTCTTCTTATTGTGTGAGAAAAATAAATCTCCTGTTATTTAAGCCACTGTAGCCAATCTCTGTAACTTGCAGCCAAATACATCTCTAACTGATAAAGAGGAAAGAAGAATAAAAAGGTGTGTGATGGTCTGAGGATATGGCATTATAAAAGCATTTTTAAGCCCTTTTCTATAGCTGACATTATGCTAAATGAGAGGGAGTTCCTGCCCTCTAAAGTGTTCCCCCTCAAACAAACAAACAAACAAACAAAAAAACCCACAAATAATAATACATTTTGACAAACAGAGGTATAAACAGAATGCTACAGAAATGCTCAGAAGGAGCCCTGCCCAGAGAGGTCAGTGAATGCTCCCAAGAGGTGACCTGTGAGCAAGGTCCTGAAGGATGAATAAAATTCTGTCAGATAAAGAAAAGGAAAAAACAAAAAGCTTTCTCCGCTGAGTCTCTTCTTTCCCCTACCTCTGGGATTCAGCTGGGGTGTATGAGGACAGGGTTGTAACAGAATTTCTAATTAGACAATGGAGGATTCTGAAGCCCAAGCTTCCAGCAGGACCAGCTGCAAAAAATTCAAAAGTATAAAGAACAAAGAGAGAAGTTGTGAGGGTTAGCAATAAAAAACCCTGACAGCTGGTCTAGGAAGCTAGAGATCTTGGGCTAAAAGACAAGAGCAAGAGAAAAGAAGGCACTTGGGGCAGACAGGACAGTAGCCCAAGAAGATCAATGGAAGCTCACCTCTCAATCAGGACAGAAACTCAGCATGTAAGCTCAGCAGTTCAATAAACATCCCACTTTGTTCTCATTGTGTTAATCTTCTTTGTGTTGCTATAACAGAATACCTGGGACTGGATAATTTATAATGAACAGAAATTTATCTGGCATATGGTTATGGAGGCTGAAAAGCCCAGAGTTGAGGGGCCCATGCCTGTAAGGACCTTCTTGCTGCATCATCCCATGGTGGAAGGAAGAAGGCAAGAGAGCTATGTGCATGAAGGAGGAAGGGGCGATCCTTATAAGCCCATCTTTTTATCAGGAACTTACTTCCAAGGTAACTACCCCTCTTTGTGATAACATATGAATCTGTTCGTGAAAGCTAAATCCCCATTGATCTTCTCACCTCTTGAAGCTCCCACCTCCCAACTCTGTTGCACTGGGAATTAAGTTTCCAACACAACTTTGGGGGACACATTGAAACCATAGCACTTAGCATTCAATTTCATTTTCACTCCCAGCCCCCATCCTGTTAGACTTGTGGGAAATTCAACCTTAGTCCTTCCTGGGGCTTCCCCCTGCAGCTGAGGCTGGGCTGAAATTCTGGTGTCTTACTTAACCTGCAGAGCCCTTAGGTCCCCTGAGCTGCTTTTTTCTGTGATACAGGAATCTGGCTGAAGGATGCCATCTCCCTGATGTATCCCTGACATTTCCATAAAGCACCTAGTACATCCTTCCATGCTTCTAGAAAGCAGGGCATAGGTTCTTGCTTCTGGTGGGCCCCAGAGACTTCTCTCTCTTCTCCCTAGACTCAGGCATCTTTTCTTATTCTGAGAAGTTACCTCTGCTATCCACCTGCCCAATTTCTCCCAAGACTAAGAACAGATCCTTTTAGAAGGAGAAGAAAAAAGATAAAAAGGGGGAGGAGGGGACAAACTTATGAACAATTACTGGGCCACATATTGATGGCAATCCTGTATTAAAGGATTCAGTACAGAACACACACATTCTGACAGGCATGAAGACAGAGTCAGGATGGTCTGATGTGTTTGGAGAATGGTGAGTCCCTGGGGAATGAGGAAGAAGAGAGTTGGATGATCATTTGTGGGATTTTGTTCTGAAGATAACAGAAGTCAGGAAAGTTCAATAATCTATGTTGAGACATGACCTTTTTTATTTTTTTAAGGGGAAACTTTGGTAGAAGGGTAGGAGATTAAGTGGTGAGGAGGCTGTGGCTGGCCCCAGAGATAAGCCAGATGAGGTGAAGCCAGAGTAGCAAGAGAGACAGAAAAACATAGTCACAGTTCTGGGAGAAAGTCAATCAAACTTGGTCACTGAGTGGCTATAAGGGAATAATAACAATGACAAAAAGGTTGAAGAAGATTCCAAGCTTTTTAGCTTGGAAGCCTGGGCAGTTAGTAGTCATTCATCCAAGATGAAGAAGACAGTGGGTATGATAGGGAATGGGGACAGGTGATGGGGAGGAGGGAACGAGACAAGCTTAGCGCTGGTCCTATGCCAGTCACTGTTTCACATACAAAAATCATGTGCAGTAGTATTAGTATGCCCATGTCACAGCTAAGCAAACTAATAGCTCAGAGATGGTGTTCACCCACCATCACTCAGACGATAATGGTATCAGGAGCGGAAACTGTATCTCCCTGGCGGGTAATCCATGCCTCTCCCCGACAAGCTTCTCAGTGCCATGCAACTTTGGAACATTGGGGAGTCAGTACTCTGAGTCTGGAGCTTGGGAGACAGGCAGGAGGTCAGGCATCAAATTGGGAATCCCTATTATGCAAATGATTCCTGCATCATGGAAGCAGATGAGATTACCTGGGGAAAAGGTGGAGAGGGAAGACAAGGACCGACCCTGTGAGCCTCACATGTGAGAGTTACACTGTCAAGTCTGTGTTATGCAACAAATCACAAGAAAGGCAAGGAGCAAGGGTTAGGATCGTTTTCCCCATCATGGAGTTCAGAGGCGAGGTTTCCAGAGGTTGGCTTCATTAGAGGCCAAGCTCTCTTTGACTTCTCCCATACTTTGTGTGTTCCATCTCACAAAATGGCCTCTTTAAGTTCCACCATCCTATTTCAGGCAGCAGGAAAGAGGAAGGGCCAAAAGAAGAAGGTGTCTGCCAGACAAGCAGGTCTGCTTTTGGGGAAGTCTTTCCAGAAGGCTGATCATGTAATTTCCACTTACATTGGCCAGAACTTGGAACCATCTTCAGGGAAGACTGGAGATGTGGTTCTTTAGTGAGGCCCCTTACAGTGCCAACTAACGCAGGTCCTTTTGGTAGGGAATGAAAGAATGGAAACTGGGTAGGTCCTGTAAACTCTGCCAAAGTGGATAGGCGGAGGAAAGAAATAGACAAAGGAGAATATTTGAAGAGAGAGAAAGAAAGGAGAAAAGGATCCAATGAAAATTATACCAGTTAGGATGATTTTAGTTTCATTATTGAAAATGTAGCCCAAATTAGCTTAAACTTTGCTCAAATCACAAAAAACAAAAAATGTAGATAGTGCAGGTATGTCCACTGGGGCTTTGACTTCACACCTTTGCTTTTCTTGGATCTTCCCCTGTGCTGGCCTTGTATTCAGACTGGCTTTACAAATGGTAATAAAGCAGTACAAGCAGTTTCAAGATTCATATGCCTGCCCAGAGCAAGACAGGTAATCTTTCTAGCAAAATTCCTGAAATGCATTCATTTATTTGGAGATATTTCTGAGTACATACTGTGTACCAGACACATTTTGTGTGTATACCATCTATTCCTTCACTTAGCAAAGGATGGCTAGAGCAAGGCCCAGTAGGACAGGAGCCCTGTTTGTTTTATTCGCATTATCTCAGCACACAAAATGTGTCTGGCTAAGTGAGCAAGGGAAAAGATCAAGTCAGAGAGGTAGGGTGGGATTCTGAAGATCACACAGAGACAGTGGAAAAGTAAAGACCTTATGGAAGGTTCTGAGTCATACTGTAATATGATCTGCCTTACTTTTAAAAGGCTGTAGTACCGGGAATAGATGGTGAAAGGGTGGAGAGTGAAAACAGGAAGGCCAGCTAAGATTCTACTGCCATGGCAGGTTAAGAGATAGCAAAGACTTGGATTGGACGGTATCTGTGGAAGTGGGGAGAAGTGACTAGACTCCAGATATGTTTGATAGGATTTGCTGGTGGGTGGGTCTTAGAGTATGACAGACAGGAGTCAAAAATGAACGCAGGCCTTTTAAAATGAGCATCCCTGAAGTTGAGGTTGCCATTTGCTGGGATGGGAAGAACAAGTCAGAGAGTGGATCAAGAATTTGACTTTAGGGCTGGGATTGTAGCTCAGTGGTAGAGTGCTTTCCTCGCATGCGTGAGACACTGGGTTTGATCTTCAGCACCACATAAAAATAAATAAATAAAGATATTGTGTCCATCTACAATGAATATATACAATGAATATGTATTCAAAATATATTAAAAAAAAGAATTTGACTTTAGTCTTCTGGCTATGTTAAGTTGAAATGCTTGTTAGACAGCTAAGAGGAGATACTGCAGAGAAAGTTGGTGTCTGGAGGTCAGGTGAGAGGCCCAGATTGGCAATAGAAAGTAGGGAGTCATCAGCATCAAGTTGCTATTGAAAGCCACGGGACTAGGGCTAGAAATGTAGCTCAGCAGTGGAGCATGTGCAGGGCCTACAGTTCAATCACCAGCACTGGAAAAAGAGAAAATCATGGGGGTGGGGATATAGCTCAGTTGTAGAGTGCTTGCCTTGCATGCACTAGGCTCTGTATTCAATCCCTAGTACCACCAGCAAAAAAAATAAAAAAAATAAAAAATCATGGGACTAGATGAGAAGAATCATCTGGGGAATAAGTATTCATGGAGCAGAGAAGACATCTCTGGACCGAACCCTGGAGCACCTGCAACTTTCAGAAATGAGATGATGATGAGAATCTGAGGGACCAAGAAGAACAGTGAATGAGAAAGGGCAAAATAATTCTGGGAAGACAAGCAGCAGGGTCCACCATGTAGAGCAGGGGAAAGGTGCTCTCAACCTTTCAGATGCCACTACGGCTCAGGTGGGGCCACTAGATTTCAAAGGTGGTGAAAGGGCATTGACTACTTTAGAGATAGCTGCTTGCTTAGTCATACAGTCAGTGGCTTTATAATGGTGGCTGTACGGAGGGAGTGGAGTGAAAAAAGGGACCTGGTGGGTATGGGCCTCTCAAGAAGTTCAGTTAGAAACTATAAAAGCAAAAGGTAAAACGCTAATTATTGTAAAATTAGAAAATGTCTATGTCAATTAAAAACACAACCACCGTATAACTTTAAAACCCAGACCATAGAAAGAGGAAAATTATTTTCATTACATATAACAAGGGTTAGGATCTTTTTTTAAAAAAATATTTTATTAGTTGTTGATGGACACAATGTCTTTATTTTATTGCTTTGTATGTGGTGCTGAGGATCGAACCCAGGGCCTCACGCATGCAAGGCAAGCGCTCTACCGCTGAGCTACAATCCCAGCCCCAAGGGTTAGGATCTTTACCACTGAAAAAATGTATGAAAATTGATAAGAAAAATACTAAAGACTGTTAGGAAATGGACAAAAGTCAAGAAGAGACAGTTCACAAAGGAGAAAATACAACTAGTAAACAAAGATAAAGACAAATGTTTGGCCCATTAGCAAGGAAAGAAATACAGATGAAAACCATAGATGGTATGTTTTCAACTATCAAATTAGCAAAAAGTTATTCATATCATTTAACCCAGTAATTTTAGTTCATGGAATCCTAAGAAACTAAACCAAAATACATGAAAGAGCTGCCCACAATTTTATTTATAATAGTAGTAGGAAATAATCCAAATGGGTTCAAGTTTAGAAATTTATGGCATATTCATACAAAAGAATATTAATGTACATCTACCTATAAAAATGTTTGGGAAGAATTTATGGTAACACAGGAAAATGCTTATATTGTCTTAACTGAAAAAAAAGGCAAAAAAAAAAAAAAGCAGGACTATATTTGTGTATCATACCTATATTCTCACCTATGGGAAAAATGGTTATAGAAAAAAGAGAAACTTACCCAAATGTTCCCTCAGAGTCACACAGGAAGACTGGCTTCCATTTAAAAAAAATATTTTTAGTTGTAGATGGACACAATACTTTTATTTTATTTTGTATGTGGTGCTGAGGATTGAACCCAGTGCCTTACATGGGCTAGGCAAGCACTCTACCACTGAGCTATATAAGTTCAGTCCTGGCTTCCGTTCTTTGACACAACACACCTTTGTTAAGTTCTGTGATAGCCTCTCTATGCTAAATCCTGGGAATATAAAGATAACCTGGAAGTTCTGCCCTTGAGAAGTTTACATCCAACTAAAATTTTAAAAACTGTTCTGTGGAAGTAAATAAAGTCTCAAAAGATATAAATATATCTTGAATCCAAAAATATCACAGCAAAAATAAGGTCATCTGCAAGATGGCCCTGCCTAGAATCTGCAGTCCCAGGGTAAAAAAGCTGCTGGGGGCCGTGGGATGGACTGAATTGTCAGTTGAGTTGTTGGAGACCTCAGTGGAGTTAAGACCCTAGTCCTAAAGGAATGAATGGCAAGGCATAGTTAATGGAATCGAAGGACGAGACTGATATTTCCAAACAATATTTTTTCTGTAACTTCTGGCCAGAAGAGATTTGGTGCAACTATGCCTCTACCCAGCCTTTGCTTAGAACTGTCAGCCTGCATATGGATTGTGGTTGCTCCTTCCACCTTGGACAACTCTTTCTGCCCACCTCTTTGCCTGCTGTGGTATCAGGGTCAGTCTGGTCAGAAAGCTTTTGTTTTTAGATTTCTCATGGATGAAGACAACAGAGAACAGCACTTCATATTTCCAGAGTCTTTTATGTATATTTCACATATAAAGTCATATGCCACATAATGATGTTTTGGTCAATAACTGATTGCCTATGTGATCATGGTCTCATGAGATTATAATGGAGCTGAAAAATTCCTATTGCCTAGAGACACATCTGCAGTGCAACCCATTACTCACATGTTTGTGGTGATCCTCATGTAAACAAACATGCTGTGCTGCCAGTTGTATCAAAGCATGACACGTATAATTATGTATAGTACATGATACTTGATAATGATAAGCAACTGTGCTACTGGTTTATATATTTATTATATCATACACTTTATTGTTATTTCCAAGTGTACTCCTTTTACTTATTAAAAAAAAGATTTACTGTAAAACAGTGTGCCATTTTACACTGACAACAGCTCATACGTCTTAACTGTGTCTCTTGATTGCATCAGGAGGCCATGTCCACTGGAGGACCTATACCTATACCTAAGTTTGTGTAAACACACTCTGCAATGTTTTTATAATAGTGAAATCACTTAACATGCATTGTTAACAATGCATGAGTATATATATTTTTAAACATTCTGACTCATTTGCAAATTAAAGAATGGTGTGGTTGCTTATAAAGTCAACCAGCTGCATTATTTATTTTCTGGCAGTGTCACTTCCACCTAGCTTCCTTCACCTATCAAATTGCAGCTATTTCACAAATGATAAGTAAGCAAAATAATGGTTCCAGTAGGCTGAGGGAGAAAGCTCTTCTAAAAGGCTGCTTTCTGGAAAGTTCAAAGAGATTATTCTTTAAAATTAAGATAGATTCAGAGTGCAAAGAATAGTTACAATGTGATCTTTAACATAGATCCAAAGGAAAATTTAGTTTATGATTATAAAATAAGTGCAATTTGAAAGTTCTTTTTTTTTTTTTGGTACTGGGGATTGAACACAGGGACAATTTGCACTGACTCACATTCTCAACTCTTTTTATTTTTTAAATTTTGAGACAGGGTCTCTGTAAGTTGCTGAGGCTGGCCTCCTGCACCAGTCTCTAAAAATTTATATTTTTTTTCTTTTTGGTACTAGGGATTGAATGCAGGGATTCTTAGCCACATCCTCAGCCCTTGTTTTATTTTTTATTTTGAGACAGGATCTCACTAAGTTGCTTAAGTTCTCACTGAGTTGCTAAGGATGGATTTGAACTTGCAATCCTCCTGCCTCAGCCTCCGGAGCTGCTGGGATTACAGCCATGCTCCACCATGCCAAGCTGAAAATTCACTTCTTAAGAGGAATTTTCAACAACTACCATGTAATTAGGACTCTGACATCTAAAAATTAACTGTCTGGGTTCAACTTCTGGCTCTGCTAGTATTCTGTGTGACCTTGACAAGTTACTAAATTTCTCAGTTTTTTCCTCATTTGAAAATGGAGGGGCTGGGATTGTGGCGCAGTGGTAGCGTGCTCGCCTAGCATGCGTGAGGCACTGGGTTCGATCCTCAGCACCACATAAAAATAAAATAAAGATATTCTGTCCACCTACAACTAAAAAAAATATTTAAAAAAAAAAAAAAAAAGAAAAAAAAAAAAGAAAATGGAAATATTGATAGGATCTACTTTATAAGGTCATTCTGAGAATTAAGTGAGCTTTAGACATATCTTCATAATTCCTTCTATATAAGTACTTGCCAAATAAATATATGGGTAAAATCAAATGAAAAGGTAATTTTTTCTTGCTGTCACTTGCAATTGTCACAAATAAAACCAGCCCATAAATGAGTTCTGTGACAATAAGATGGAAGTATTTGTTTCTCCTTTCCATGCTCCTTTCTGCCCTGTGTCAAGCATGTGGCCATGCTTTTTGATACCTGTGGTTTGAGGGATTTTTGTGGGGCAGGAAGCCCATGGGAGCCGAATGTACCTGAAGCTGGTGGCTTGTCCTATATTTCCTGAAAGCCTGCACCAACTGACCTGATAGGTGAGGCTAAGTATCACAGGAGAGATGTAGGTTGGGAGTACTTGTAGGCACAAGAAGAGGAGGCAGAAGAAGAGTCTCCCTGACAAGGAGCAGCAGACCTATAAAGCCAGGAGCTGGGGAACCTGGGCAGGGCCTTAAGGGAATGGCTGTGTGGTGTGCCAAGGAAGGCAACGCCCATCTTCTCATGCCTCATGTGACCTAGAAGCAAGGTGCTCCAGACTCAGGGGCCCTGGGATATTGGACTAGGAAGATGTCAGTCTTTATCATGAGAGGTCAGAGCAGCACTGATCAACAGAAATATAAGACAAATTTGTAATTTAAAAATTTCTAGCATTGGTAATATAGCTCAGTGGTAGAGTGCTTGTCTAGCATGTACAAGGACCTGGGTTCAAACCCTGGTACCACAAACAATAATAATAAATAGAAATTAAAAAGGAGTTTCCTATTTCTCCTCCCAGGAGAATTGAAAAATATTTTACCTATTAGAATCTGGCAGCCACATTAAAAACTGTCAAAGGACACAAGTGAAATTAATTTTAATAATATATTTTATTTATATCTACAATATCATTTCAACATGTAATTAATGTAAAGATAATACTGAAATATTTTACTTTTTAAAATAATAATTGTGAAATCTAGTATGTAATTTCTGTTTTTGGCACATCTCATTGTTGGCTGGAATTTAAAATGGTAAAACCACTCTGGAAAATAGTTTGGCCACTTCTTAAAACTAAACATACAACTACCATCTGACCTACCAACTGCATTTCCAAGCAGAGAAATAAAGACTTGTGTTCCTATGAAAACTTGCACATGCATGTTTATGGCAACTTTATTTATAATATTGCCAAACTAGAAACAACCCAGATGGCTTTCAGTGGGTGACTAGTTAAGCAAACTGTGGTCAATTCAAACCATGGAATCCAGGGCAGTGGCAAAGAGGAACCGACTATGGATATAAGCAGTGACTTGTGTGGATTTCCAGAGCATTATGCTGAGTGAAGAAAGTCAATTTCCAAAAGTTAGATGCTGTTTAATACAATTTATATAACATTCTTAAAATGACAAGAAAGGAATTATAGATATGGGACACAGTCTGGTGGTTGGTTAAGGGGAGGGTGAGGATTGGAGAGAAGCAGTATAAAACTGGCTATGAAAGGGGCAACCATGAGGGATCTTTGTGGTGATGGAAATGTTTAATATCTTGACTGTCTCAGTATCTATCAATATCCCAGTTCTGATGTTGCACTATATAGCTTTGTAAGATATTATCATTAGAGGAAACTGGTAAAGGGCACAAGGGATCTCTCCATATTATTTCTTACAACTGCATGTAAATCTATAATTGTGTTAAAATAAAAAAATGTAGTTAAAAAATTTTTGCTGGGAATGACTTCCACACGGAAGTCTCATGCATATCAGTAAAGAGGTTATCAGCAAAGTCCCAGTCAGGATTCTTTTTTTTTTTTTTTTTTTTTTTTTTTTTAAATATTTTTTAGTTGTAGGTGGACACAATATCTTTATTGATTTATCTTTATGTGGTGCTGAGGATCGAACCCAGTGCCTCACGCATGCGAGGCAAGCGCTCTACCACTGAGCCACAATCCCAGCCCCCCAGTCAGGATTCTTGATGCAAGTTTACTGGTAGATAGAACTGTTTTTTTCTAGTGTTCCTAGTAGATTGAAACTGCTAATCATACTGGGTGAGGTGGTGCATGTCTGTAATCCCAGCTACTCAGGAGGCTGAGGCAGAAGAATCACAAGTTTGAGGTTAGCCTCAGCAATTTAGTGAGAACCCCATCTTAGAAAATAAAATAATTTATTTTCTAAGTCTCTCTCTGCCCTCTGGGCAACTTCCTGAGGCCAAGTAGAGACAGGGAGCAGGTATAGGATGGATTTCTCGAGTCGGTTTTTTCCTTTAAAACTGTCCTAATTAATAATTTTGACCAGGTTCCTAAGAGGAAGGTAGGGAGGAGGACAGAGAAGAAGAGACAGCAACATGTCTGCCAAACTATGTCTTCATCCAAGTTTTCTCCACCTCATGAGCCCTGAGTCTGACACTTGCCAGGACTCAGGCAGAGGCCAGAACACTCAGAAAGAGCACCCGAGCAGAACTCCCTGGATCTGAAGTTGCTGGTCTCCCAGAGACTTCTGTGTTGCCCGTGTTGGTTACAGTGTTGTGATGGTCTTTTAACTATATTGACGGGGTCTAGGATTGGGATTAGAGCAAGAGAGGGTGGGAGACAGGTGGGAGGAAAGAGGCAGAGTGTGCTGAGAGGTGTTAGCAATTATATACATTTTTACTTTCTGTATTGCTAGCAGATTCTAATGATCATATGCTGTTGTTTTATAGCCAATCTAATAATAGATTTCACTGTGGCATATTCCTACATGCAAATAACATATTTTGATCATATCAGCTTTCCCAACACCCGTCCTTACCCGTGTTTTTCCCTGATCCCCTTCCTCTTCTCTAACAGTCTCTCATGAAACAACTTGTGGGGTGATGGGGGCCAGGTACTGGGGATTGAACTCAGGAGCACTCTACCATTGAAGTACGTCCCCTACCCTTTTTATTTTATTTTGAGACAGGGTCTCACTAGATTGCCTGGGCTGACCTTGAACTTGTCATCCTCGTGCCTTAGCCTCCCACATTGCTGGGATTGTAGGTGTGTTCCACCACACCTGACTCTTGTATCTTTTAAAAAATCTCTCCTGAAGGTCTTATAAAGGAGGTGGAGATTTCAGTATGAGTTTAGTTCATATTTTTGAAATCTTGAGATTTTACTTTTTTTGAGGAGAGTGGATTTTACTTTTTAGTTTATACACTTTTGTGTTATTTGAATTATTTGCCACAAATGTATGACTTTTGTAATGATCTTTACAAATCTTGTGAAAAGAAATTTTATTTTAAAGTCTATGTAATAATCTGGAAAATGTTTATGAGCTAATACTAAGGAAAAAAGAAATATTTGCAGGAGAATCACAACAATGTAAACCAAAAACATGATAAAATATAACCATGTTCATAGAAGACAAAGGAAATACCTAAGCAATAGTGGTTAGGCTTATGTGTTGAGACTGTGGATAAGGCTTTTGTTCTTCACGTATTTTTGTATTTTACATATATTTTTTAAAAGCATAGCCTCCATTTGTGATGGGTGGAGAAATTAAACCATCCATGGGGTTGGTCAATGGCAGAAGTTGCACGTCGCGTAAAAATGGTGTGAAGGAGACACCCACTTTCAAAAGAACTGCCTAGGGTGACACATTCTAAGGAAGATGTCACTGCAATGTAGCTATTGTTAGACGAAAAATAACAGTCAATTGTAGTTAATGAATCAGGTATGAAGTTTTGTGGACATGTGTTTAGCTCTATCTCCCTTCTTTCCAGCAACACTTTCTTTTGTTTAGTCATCTTTCAACAACCCATGAAATGCCTGGCTCATAGGAACAGAACAGGACCCAAGCCTACACCAATCAGCAGATCATATTCCTCTTGCCTTGTGATTAGTTCCAAGATAGTAAGTAATTGAAGCCACCACAAAGAGCATCTTCTTTTGGCTGGGGATGTAGCCCAGTGGCAGTGTGCTTTTCTAACAAGCATGAGACGCTAGGTTTGATTCCCCAGCACCACAGAAAGAAAAGGGCGGGGGAGGGGGGGGCGTGTTTTGTTTTTTATTTGCTTGGTTTTGCATGCTCTATTTGAACTTGAAACTTTATGGCTGCAGCAACTTTGGTCATCTTACTTCCTCATGAAGCCTGAGAATTAAGCAATGCATGGAAGAGAGAAAATCATTTGAGCCTCAATTTGGCCATGCTGAGGCCAGATCAGCCCTTAGACTGTTTAGTTCTGTGAACCAATGCATTTCCTAAGCCAGGTCAAGTTGGGTTTTCAGATATTTAGGACAAAAATAGTCCTATAAATTCTGCTTATGGAAATTGGCTTTAAGATGAGGACTCAAAAAAGAAATGTCTTACCTATTATCCAGTGTTTTCTTGACAGAGACAACATTCTGATTGCTGACCCTCCTTCCTTGGCCCTCCCACCCCCACACTATTCAATTGGCAGATGTATCTCTCCCATGAAGAAATAGTCATTTGTTCGGTTAGCCACATAGCTCCGTGAAAATACCTCCGCAGGCCACTCCACTCCTATTTCTGATTCCAGATTTATCACCAAACTATCTTCAAGCTTGTGGTTCGGCCCTTGACTGGGTTGGGGTCAGGCAGGCACTTTCCTATTATCTGTTTTCATGGTGGCATTGCATTTGCTAAGTCAACCTCTTGTGAGTTTAAGTCATTGATTGCTGTAGTATGCTTGAAGGAGAAAACTTGAGATTCTGCATGCAAAGCCGAGAACAATCCCAACTCCATGGCGACCCACCGTAATATGGAGCAGTCAGCCAGCCTAAGACTCTTCATAGCTCTCTTTAGCTTCAACAAGGTCATTTGTCTAAAAGAGGATTAACAAGGCAGAGTGTGCATGTTTGGTATGTGGTCCTGACAATACTAGTAGGCTCTGGAGTGTGGTTAGACCTGGGTTTGTATCACCACTGTTTTGGTATGGTCATGGGCAGATCAGCATCTCCCTGAGCCTATGTTTGATTCTTCTACTATAAAGTGGTAATAACAACACTTTTTACATCGAATTGTTGCAAAAATTAAATGGAACAATATGTGAAATCTAAGCTCAAGAAAAATAATAGCTACTCAAAGGTGCATTTTCCATGAAGCACATGAAGTTTCAGGGCCCTGGGAGGAGCCCTAAAATGTGTTCATGTGGTCCTATATTTTTGTAAAATTTGCAAATTTAAGATATTGTTGCCATTAATTTCTTAAATCAGATCCCTCAAATCTTGTGCCGGTATTATCTCATTTAAGCCTCACAACAATATTATGGGATAGAGATGGTTGTTATCATTTTACAAATGAGAAAATGAGGCTTATGAAGAGTAACAACTTTACTAAGATAATACTGGAAGTGGTGAAGCCAGGATTCAAACCCAAGCAGTAGTATCCAGGGGTTGTCAAGGGTCTATGTCTTAATTGCTCACTCAGTTTCTCAAATTGGCTTGTACTGAAGAATCTCAGGGGAACACTTATTAATGTACAAATTTCAAGGCCAATGTCATGGTTACTAAATTAGGATCTGTAGGGGAGGCCTAGGATTCTTTTTAAAACTCTTCCCAGATGAATATGATGAGCAGGCAGCTAACTGATTTGAATCTGTTGCCTCCATATAGAAAGAATTCAATATGAATTGGTTGAGACTGTGATAAAATCATTTTTGTTGTCTTTATAACAGAAACTTCAATCTTGAAGTTTTCACAGAGGAAACAGAATTTAATCTGAGAACAGAGAGAACTTCACAAAAAAGAAGGAAGGAAACTCCTGAGATCACTTAAAATAGTAAAGTTATCTGAACTAAATAAATTTGGGTAATTTTGCTACTGGTTAACTGTTGTTACTAAAATTTATTGTCAGCTCTGCCCAAACTACTTATTAGGTTAGGTTTTTGGTGGTCACTGGGGTTCTAACCCAGGGCCATGCTAGACAAATGCTCTACCACTCTATCTGCAGCCCTTTTTCTTTTACATTTTATTTAGGGACAGGGTCCTGCCATGTTGCTCAGGCTGGGCTGAAACTTGGGATCTTCCTGCCTCAACCTCCTGAGTGGCTGGATTACAGGTGTGTGCCACCACCCCTGGCTGTTATATTTTTAAAATGAAAGTTCTCTAGCTTATTTGAGCAGATGTGAAAATGTCACATTTGGAACCTGCCTGAAAAAGACCAAGTGTGACTACAGAAGTTTCCTATCTAAAGAAAACAAATGCATATCAACAACAAGAGCTTTAACATCATTAGTGAGCTGGATTGTGTTCATACATACACTAGTACCCTTTTGCCAAAAGAATATTTTCCCTGTGAATCCTTAAATCTGGGGGAAGCAAAGAAGAAAATCTTACCAAAATACCTGCCGGTTTTGTGTCTAAATTGACACACCTTGAAGACTAATTTCCCACATGTAAAATTTGAATCCCACTGTGTTTTTTCCTAAGTACACGATCACAGGTTTCAAATATTCTGCAGCATGAAGGACCAATTCCTTTTCTTTTTAATTTTTTTTTAGATCTTTATTTTGTTCATGTATTATTTACATGTGGTGCTGAGGATCGAACCCAGTGCCTCACACATGCTAGGCAAGCGCTCTACCACTGAGCCACAGCCACAGCCCCCAATTCCTTTTGTTTAGACAACATGTAAATACATCTTGTTTTTTGAACCACTTGGGTCATCTATGACTTTAGTGTATTAGCACCATTGATATTCAAAGGAACTGTTGGTTTGGTTGAATGAGTGTCTGAGTGTCTGCCATACTTGCTACTGGTTTGTATTTGCTCTTTTTCTTTCTTTCTTTTTTCTTTTTCTTTTTTTTTTTTGCAGTGCTGAGGACTGAACACAGGCTCTCTGTACACTAGGCGATTGTTCCACCACTGAGCTGCACCCTTAGCCCTTAGAATTATTTTTGTATTCTGCTCTTTTTCTGTCTTCCTGTGGTCTTAGTTGAACATTTTATGATTTTATTTTCGCACCTTTTTTAGCATACCAATTGTACTTTTCAGAACTTTTTTTAGTGGTTGCTCAATGTATATTCACAACAATCCAATACTACTTTTTCTTTTTTCTCTCCAACCCCACCCCCAAATGAGGATTGAACCCAAGGGTGCCCTACCACTAAGTCACATTCACAGCCCTTTTTAGTTTTTATTTTGTCTCACTAAGTTGCCCAGGTTGGCCTCAGATTTATTATCCTCCTGCCTCCACCTCCTGAGTCTCTGGGGGATTGCAGATGTGCCCCATGATGCACGGCTTCAAGTTCACTTTCAAATAGGCTATACCAGCTGGGCACAGTGGCACACATTGGTAATCCCAGCAATTCAGGAGGCAGAGGCAAGAGGATCACAAGTTTCAGCCCAGCCTGGGCAACATATCAAGACCCAGTCTCAAAACTAAAAAACAAATAAATTAAATGGGCTGGGAATGTAGCTGGGTGGTAGAGCACCTCTGGGTTTGTTAGTGGCAGCGTGGGGCTGTGCAAGGGTGAGGGGACAGGGATAAAAATAACACTATACCTCTTCATGGGTCTGAGAGGACCTCATATTAACAAAATAATCCTAATTCCTCCCTCCTGTCCCCTATATCATTGCTGTCATTCATTTCACTTTTGTATAAGCATGTATACACTAAGTATATACAATCAAATACATTGTTGCTATTACTACTTCTATTTTTTAGCAGTGTTGAGAATTGAACATAAACCCTCTGACATGTTAGGCAAGTTCTCTACCACTGAGCTACATTACCAGCCTTTTTCCTTCCTTTCTTCCTTTGTATCCCTAAATTGCTAAGACTGCCTTGAACTTGCAATTCTCCAGCCTCAGTCTCCCAGGTTGCTAGGATTACGGGTGTGCACCACTGCACCAGACTATAAGTTTTTATTTTATCTTCACTTATTCTTTCTTTAATGCTCTTCCTTTTTAAATGCAGATCAGAATTTCCTTCTTGAAACAATTTTCCTTCCCTTCAAAGATCTTCTTTTAACATTTCTTGCAGGGCAGGACTATTAGCAACAAATTCCCTTGGTTTTTGTTTATCTGAGAAAGTATTTCTATTTCACCTTTGAAGGAAATTTGTCAGGGTTCAGAATTTTAGGTTGGTGGATTTTTTTTCTCACACCACTCTTCTTGTATGATTTCTAAGAAGTTGGATGTAGTTTATATATTTCATATAGGATGTGTATATATATGTATATGTAATAAATATATATCTCTATCTGTATATCTACCTGTAGGATTCTTTCAGGAGTTTTTATTTTTTTATTTTTTATAGTTCAAAAATGAAACACCTCAGTAGGTTTGCAGGGTTTTGGGGAGCATTTATCCTGCTTGGTGTTCTCTGGGTTGGTGGTTTGGTATCTGACATTAATTTGGGAAAATACTTCATTAATGTTGTTTCAAATATTTCTTTGTTTCTTTCTTCTCCTTTTGGTATTCCTATTACCATATGTTATACCTTTTGTAATTGTCCCATAGTCCTTGGATGTTTTTTCGGTCTTTGCTCTTTGTTTTTCAGTTTGGGAGTTTTTTATTGATCCATTCTCTTGCTCAGAGATTCTTTCCTGAGCTGAGTCTACTCTACTACTTAGCTCATCAAAGGCACTCTTCATTTCTGATACAGTACTTTTCATCTTCAATATTGGTTTTTGGTCCTTTCTTAGAATTTCCACATCTTGGCTTACCATGCCCATCTGCTTTTGCATGCCATTTACTTTATCCATTAGGAAAATACCCAACTCCAGGTCACCCTGGAGCCCTTGGCATGTTAACTGTTGTTTTGAACCCCCAGTTTGGTAATGCCAGCATTACTGCTATGTCTGGTTCTGATGCTTGCTCTGTATCTTCAAACTTTGCATTTTGCTTTTTAGTGTCTTATAAATTTTCTTGAAAACTGAACAGCATGTACCAAGTAAAAGGAACTGCTGTCCTGCTGTAGCTCAGGGTGGCCTTTACTGACATGGTGGTAAGGGTGGAGGAGGGGGAATGTTCTATAGCTCCATGGTCAGGTCTCAGTATTTAGTAAGCCTGTGCCTATGTGCTGTGAACTTCAAAATGTGTCACAGTCCCCAGTCTCCAGGAGTGACAGGATGCCTGGAGTGGCCTGGAGTTAGATATTTCCTTTCCCCACATCAGTTAGGCCCTTGTAATATCCCAGCAAGTTAAGTTCTGGTTAACTAGTTTTTCCTGAGGGTGGACCTTGTTAAGGTCAACAGAATGCTAATGATGTATTTCGAAATGGTTCCATTTCCCCTCTTGAGAAACAGATGGGGGAATTTTCTCCAGTATTTACTGTGAGAACTTGGTTGAACCCTGGGAAGTAAAACTCACAAAAGTGTGGGGTCCCCATTGCATGACTGAATCCCTCTAGAGTTCTTAGTTTTCCAAAGTGTCTGCACTGAGCCTCCAGAAATTTGTCAAGTACAATTCAGGTTTTCCTGCCCCACAGGTTCCTGCCACCATTTCCACTCCTAACTCTGCCCTGGACCTGTGGCTCTGTATTCACCTGTCTTGTCTCTCCGGTCCTGGGAGCAGCAGTTTGCCCTGAGTCTTCATCTCTCATATAGTTCAAAAAAGATTTGGGGGCTGGGATTGTAGCTCAGTGGTAGAGCGCTTGCCTCGCATGCGTGAGGCCCTGGGTTCGATCCTCAACACCACGTACAAAGCAATAAAATAAAGACATTATGTCCATCTACAGCTAAAAAAATATTTAAAAAAAAAAAAAAAAAAAAAAGATTTGATTTTTCAGTCTGTTCAGCTTTTTACTTGCTATTGGGATAGTGTTGACTTCCAAACTCCTTACATGCAGAACTGGAAACCAGAAGTCCTATCTCAACTCATTTTTAATTTTATTAAATATGTGCAAAAGTAGAGTGGTATAATGAATCCCTAAGTGCCCATCACCTAGATTTAGCAATTACTAACATTTTGCTAATTTTTAAAAAAAAAATTTTTTTAGCTGTAGATGGAGGCACAATATCTTTATTTATTTTCATGTGGTGCTGAGGATCTAACCCAGTGCCTCACGCATGCGAGGCAAGCGCTCTATCACTGAGCCACAATCGCAGCCCCTCTATGTATTTTTTTTTAATTTTTTATTTTTAGTTATAGATGGACACAATGTCTTTACTTTATTGCTTTGTATGTGGTGCTGAGGATCGAACCCAGGGCCTCACGCATGCGAGGCAAGCGCTCTACCGCTGAGCTACAATCCCAGCGCCCACCTCTAGGTATTTTTAAACTGATTCTCAAAATTAGCAAAATGTTAGGGCTGGGATTGTGGCTCAGTGGTAGAGTGCTTGCCTCGCATGCGTGAGGCGCTGGGTTCGATCCTCAGCACCACATGAAAATAAATAAAGATATTGTGTCCATCTACAACTAAAAAAATATTTAAAAAATAAATACACAGAGACCAGTACTTGACATTTGTTTAGCATTTGAGAGTCAAAACAGTCATCCAAATAATTTGGGAGATGAAAAGAACTGTTTTGAAGAAAAACTACCTGCATGATTTGGAGAAGAACCCTTTTTTATATTGAAAAACTATATAAATAGATAACGGGTAATGTTAATTTTTTTTTCAGTTCTGAGGTTGAACCCAGGGGTGTTTTATCACTAACATACATTCCCATTCCTTCTAAAATTTTGAGACAGAGTCTCAGTAAGTTGTCCAACTCAGTCTGGCCTTGAACTTGTGATCCTTCTGCCTCAGTCTTCCTAGTATCTGGAATCACAGGCATGTATCACTGCACTCAGGGTAAAGCAGTTCGATTCAATTCACTGGACTTATTGAGTGTGAGGAGCTCCTCTATGCTGAAAGATCAGAGAGAAGAGTTGGAATACTGGGAAAAGTGGTGTTTGAATGGCATCATTGAGAATGGATTTTGCATATTAAAACAATGTAGAAAGGGACAGAATTCCAGCTGAGGGAACTATGTGTACAAAGATAGGAGGTAGGAAAGAACTGGGTGAGTTTGGGGGTGTGGTTTTATAATGGTGTTTGTGATGGAAAGGTAATTTAAGAGCTGGATGAATCTTAAAGGTGACATCATGGAGCAGAGGTTAAAGCATAAGCTCTGTTGACAGACAGACCTGTCTGGTTACCTACTGCTTCAGGTGACAGTGCTAGGGGCCAGCCCAAGAGCCATTCCCAGTGAGTTTCCCTTACTAGAGAGCTGCCTTTTCCTCTAAAGGTTGGAAATGCTAGATACTTATTTACTGGCCTCTCTTAAAACTAGAGCATGGCCATATAATCCAAATGTGCCAAAGAGACTTGAGAAATCTATAGGGGAACTTCTGAAATGTTTTTTCCCTAATGAAAAAAATCCCTAAGAAAGCAAAAACTTCTTTTTGCATTTGAACCCAGTTTTGTGTGACAGTGTGACCTCTGAGCTCTGGCAACCATATTGTAACCATGAAAACACAAGCCAACAAGGAAAGCTAAGGTGCTGAGGAGGGCAGAGGAGAAGACAGAGAGTGCTGTACTCCTTGATGACATCAGTGTGCCACTCTACATATGCCATGCTGTGTTTGGAACTTCATGTAGTGTTAAATGATACATTTTCCTTATTGTTTAAGTACTTTCAATTGGCCTAACTTCTGGTTAATATCAGCTCGGAAAGTAGAAAACAAATAATTCTCCTACCTAGAGTTGCTCCTTTGCATCCTTTTTAAATTTTAAAAAATTAAATATTTATAACAGACAAAAATGTATGTAAATAATGTATTTAATATGATTTTGTACAAGTCTGTAGTTTTCAAAAAACTCATCTTCAACAAAATCATGTATAACAGGGCTTATGGGGAAAATAGGGTTAAGGCCAGACCATTTAAGGCTTTAAGAAATTTGAAGCAGCCAGGTATGGTGCTATATCCCTGAAATCTCAGCTCAGGAGGCTGAGGCAGGAGGATTACAAGTTCAAGGCTAGCCTCAGCAATTTAGTGAGACCCTCTCTCAAAATAAAAAATTAAAAAGAACTGTGATATAGCTCAGTGGTAAAGCACCCTTGGGAGCAATCCCCAGAAACAATGAATGAATGAATCAATCAATCAATGAATTTGGAGAAGGGCCCTTATAAAGAAAGCAATTGTCCTAACAAAAGTTCTGGCATAGTCCACTCTCCTCTGGTGTTCACAGCTAGCCACATGGCCACACCTTCCTTCATAGCCTTATATCCTGGCACATCTCAGAGATGGGAGCCCCTGAGCACATTCGTTTCCAATAGAAACTATGTTCACTAAAATTAAAAATACAATCTGAAGGTAGCTTTCTTAAGTCATTTTATTTAAACATAAGGGGAAATGTCTTCATAATTTCTTATTTGAGCTTTCAACTTCCCCAGAGAGTTAAAATAATGATGATGTAGAGGGTCACCTTAGTGTCCACTAACAGAAGGCACCTCTGCTGGATCTTCAGCTTTTTCATTGGGGTTCTTCTCTAAGATGAGGAAGGCTTTCTCTTTGTGAGAAAGCTCCTTCTGATCCCTTGAAAACATTGACAGGACAGGAAAATTACACATGAACTAGCTTGGTTTCTAGGGTAGTTGATATATTCCCCCACTCACCTGTCCATGTGTGAGCCAGGTAGCATAAAAAGAACAGCAGTGTGGTTTAAATGGTAATTTTTAAATGGAAAAGGGGAGAGGAATTTGGGGATATAGCTCAAGGTTAGAGCTTGAGCTCAGCATGCATGAGGCCCTGGGATCATAGCACTTCTCCCTACAATAAATATTGAAGGCCTGCAAAAGCTTTTGTGTCTAAGGGTTTTATCTATCAATGTTTACTTCACTAGTCATTAAAACTTTGAAATTAAAACAACAAAACACCATTATGTATAAAGGATTGCTCGCACTGATGTATCTACCACTCAGCTTCAGAAATCAAACTTTACTGATACCATTGGGTTCCTTTGTGTGCCTCTCCCTGAATGCTTTGCTTTGTCACCCAGAGGTAACAGCTCTCTGGGACTTGGTGCTTATCATTACCATGTTTTTTTCTTTTTTTTTCATTCTTTTTTTTTTTTTTTTTTTTGGTACTAGAGACTGAACCAGGAGCACTTTATCACTGAGCTATATCCTTGGCTCTTTTTATTTTATTTTTTATTTTGAGACAGGGTCTTGACAAATTGCTAAGGGCCTCTCTAAGTTGCTGAGTCTGGTCTTGAACTTGTGATCCTCCTGCCTCAGCCTCCCAGTTGCTGGGATTATAGGCATGTGTGGCCACACTTGGCTTCTCTATGATTTTTTTCTAAGTTTGAATATACCCTTGGAGACATATAATTCAAAAAATTTAAGCTAATGCAATCAAACTATCTGTATTCCTCTTCAACTTTTGTTTTGTCTATCCTTAAAGGTGCCCTTGGTCACCCACTCCGTCCAAATCAGAGGTGCAGATCTCCCCAACACTTTTTTAGTATGCCTTGGTGTCTTACTTCCAGTCCATTCAGAAATTGTTTGATACACACACACACACATACACACACACACACACCACCTTCTCTCCTCTTCCTTGGAACTCCCTTTCCTACAGGAGGTACATTGTCCACAAGTAGTCCTTCATGAGATTCAGTATGTTCCAGCCATTAGAGAGCATTATAGTAGAATAGGAGCTAACATTCTTCATTGGAGTAAAAATATATTGAGAACTACATCTTAGCACATTGAAACATGCATAAGAGGAGATGACACTATTGACAGGGACAGTACTGGCTGGTATCTCTGTCTAATTTTAGGCTAGTTAGGTAATTGGGGTCCTGCAATAAGAACCTCCTCCCTCCCACAAAGAAAGGCAAACCAGAAACAAAAAGAGGAAGTCAGAAATGAACTGCAAAGAACTCACTGAGGTTGAAACCTCAATGTAGCATTTTGCATAGTAAGTTCTGACAATGTTTTCTTGTTTATTTCAAACTCCTTCTTTTAGCCTGGCATCTAATCTCCATGTTTCTGTGTTAATTTATTTAATTTTATTATCTTTATTAGAGTAGCCTCCACTAGGATGACCCCGCTCAAGAGCCTCATCTAAGTGTATAAAACTGTTAGGAGACAAGAATAATCAGGATGAATTTATTAACATTTTCACATGGCCTGTGTATGCTAGAGCCTGTGCTTTCCAATTGTACCTGAACTGTGATGGTTATTGACTTTTAGTGTACTACTTTCATAATCAGGAACTTATTTTCTCTGGTTCTCTCAGCTCCCACAAGTCCATTCTCATGACTCACGGCTTGTACAGAGAACTCAGTAAAGAAGAGACACACAGGGCTGGGATTGTGGCTCAGTGGTAGAGTGCTTGCCTCGCATGTGTGAGGCACTAGGTTCGATCCTCAGCACCATATACAAATAAATAAATAAAATAAAGATATTGTGTCCACCTACAACTAAAAAAATATTAAAAAAAAAAAAAAAAAAAGAAGAGACACACAGAACCAGAGAAGTGGGCAGGAGCAACAGCGAGGGCTATGTTCTGCAAAGAATTATTCTTTATCAAATTCTTTTTCACCCTTAAAATACCCCTCCCCCCGCTTAAAGTGGGAAAAACTCTCAAATAGAAATAGCAAATAATGAGAAGGCAGTTTAGTCTTCACTGAATTTGCATTTCTTAGTTTCATTCTCTCTTGCAAAAATTCTTAGGTGTGGTTTGATTTTGTTTTATTTTGTTACAGTACTAGGTTTCAACCCCAGGGCCTCAAGAACACTAGGCAAGCACTGTGCCACTGAACTTCCTCCCCAGCCCTCTTAAGTGTGTTTTGAAAGTAGAAATGAATATGTACTTTAAATTATAGGACCGGGCTGGGATTGTAGCTCAGTGGTAGAGTGCTTGCCTAGCATGCGTGAGGCCCTGGGTTCGATCCTCAGCACCACATACAAAGCAATAAAATAAAGACACTGTGTCCATCTACAACTAAAAAAATATTAAAAAAAAAATTATAGGACCTAGTGTATTTAATGAAATTGAGGCAGGATAGAAAAAAATAAAAGAAATAGGTAGAAAGGAGACATGAAGGAAGGACAAAGAAATATAATTTTAAAGTTCTGCATACTTTTTCAGGCCTATCACTCCCTAGGCCAGCCCTTCTCCCAAGCTTGTCACTCTCAAATTTCTCGGAAACTGGTTAAGTTACTACAAATTCACTCACTTATAAAAACTACCTTGTGCACTGTTAATTTGTCCACCAATAAATAGATAAAGCAAAGAGAGATACAATGTTTTAAGAAATAATTTAGGGAACTTCCTAGCATTATCTATTGATTAAATAATGGAGACCATGTCAGCCTACGGATCCTGAGAACAACCAGACCACTGTAAAGCGTTTGTGATCACCAGACTGATGTCTTCCTCGCGTACCTTTCCGTGCCCACTCCTTACAAAGTTTCCTTTAAAAGAAGAGCCTGAGAACCCCAAAGTGTCTTTTATTCTAGAGATGGCCTATATTCTCCCTGGAATTCTCCTTGCACTTTTAAATGAATCTCTGTGCCTCTGCTGGCACATGCTGGAAGTCTTTTACATCACATAAGTCAAGGGGCCCGCTTGTCCTGAGTCAACTTCCCCCTCTGCGGGGAACTCCTCGGGATTCTCTTCCAGTGACATCTGTACTCCAGTGACAGAATGAGCACTGAGTCAGGAGCCAGGAGATCTGGTTTTGAATGATTCCAACCCAAGCACTTGTTTGCTTCAGTTTCTCTGTATATTATATAATGAAATACATCATCTACTGATGAGTGGATAAACCAAGTGCAGCATCCGCACACAGTGCCACAGAAGGAATGAATGCTGACACTGGCTACAACATGGATGAGCCTTGAAGGCATTGTGCTAAATGAAGAAGCCATGTCTTGAATAATTCCATTCAGGTGAAATGTACAGAATAGTTAAATCTATAAGGACAGACAGTAGCTAATGGGGATAGGAGTTCTTTCTGGGGTAATGAAAATGTTCTAAAATTATCATGATGGTTGTATGAAAGACTCTGTTAGTATACTAAAAATCATTGCCTGGTATACTTTATAATATTTATTGTTGTAGTTTTATTATTATTATTTTGTGGTGCTGGGGATCAAATCCAAGGCCTTGTGCATGCTAGGCAAATACTCCACACTGAGTTATATCCTCAGCCCAAAATATACTTGTCTTTCTTTCTCT
>CM053400.1:144528848-144575158 GCA_028644305.1 Xerus rutilus
CTTCCTTCCTTCATTTCTTCTGTCCTCCTTTGTGTTGGGGATTGAATCTTGTGTAAGTCAGGCAAGCGCTGTACCACTGAGCTACATGCCAGTTACCCCGTCTCCATATACTTTAAATAGATAAAATGCATGACCTATGAGTTATATCTCAATAAAGCTGATATAAAAAAAGAAAAAAAAGGAGCAGTAATTTCTACCCATGTATGCTGTGAGAGGCTCAAATTAGTTGCCTTCACAAATAAGAAAAACATTTCAAGGAGAGGGAGGGGGGAAGTGCTGGGGAATGATGTTATCCAAATTATATTGTTACACTGTGTGCATGAATGAATATGTAACAACAAATTCCACCATTATATACAATTATAATGCACCAATAAAAATAAAAACACAATGAAAAACATTTCAAACTATATAATGATAACTATTTTTTTTTAATATTTTTTTTTTAGTTGTAGATGGACACAATGTCTTTATTTTATTGCTTTGTACGTGGTGCTGAGGATCGAACCCAGGGCCTCACGCATGCAAGGCAAGTGCTCTACCGCTGAGCTACAATCCCAGCCCTAATAATAACTATTTTTAGTCTAGTATTTCCTTAAATTAGAGGCTAATGTACTAAAACGGTTTCCCAGTGACAATTAGCATTTCTATGGGTCAGGAATTGGAGTTGCTACTTACAGCTCTGGCCTCTGTGGACCAAAGTGAGAGAAGAGGAAGCTGTTTCCAGTTCATAACTTTGGCAGGGGAGAGAACCAAGACTGGATTGTAAACTGCTTGAGGACAGGGGTTACTTCTGTTTTGTTCTCTTATGTAATCTCAGTGCCTCGTACCATCTCTCGCTAAATAAATGTGAATGAATGAATGAATAATGAAGAAATGAATGGTCAAACTAATGAACTGAATATCACTGAATGAAAATGATGAGACACCTTCACCCAGTCAACAAACCATTTTACCAGCCAACACACTCAGATTCTTGCTTTGATGTTGACGAAGACCGGGCAATTTGGGGGACACATTCCATTGCTAATTCGCTTTTGAGTGTTGCAGTTCACAATGGTTCTTATTTCTCCTTAAGACTGCAAAGGGCTGGGAGTGGTGGGACACACCTGTTATTCCAGCAACTCTGGAGGCTGAGTCAGGAGGATTGCAAGTTCAAGGACAGCCTGGGAAATTTAGCTAGAACCTGTCTCAAAAACTAAAAAGGACTGGGTATGTAGCTAAGTGATAGAGCAACCTTGGGTTAAATCCTCAGTACTAAAAACCAACTAAACAACAACAACAAAAACAGAACAAACAGACAAAAAAACACTGCAGAGGGGAGGTTCTGTAAGACTCCAGCCAAGGTCATGGCTAACATTTACTTCATCTTCCATAGTTGTGGTGAGGAGAGTGTTGACCTCCAGACAAAAGCATCATAAGGTCTGGTCTAGACATACTGGGACCACAGAGGGACTAAGGAACCATGGGGGCCAGCTGAGAGGTCTATTTTGCTGCAAAACAAGGGAAAAACATTCATTAGGTGGTTTGGAATCAGGACAACAATTTTGTGTGGTCCTGGCATTTTAAGTCACTGTGATAGAAACAGGAGTCACCAGTTTTTGGGAAAAGCAACTACTCCCTATTTCTCCATTTTTACCAGCTGGGAAAAGACTTGTGGGTTTGGGCCCAAGTGCTGCTAATCATAATCCTGAAAGACACTAAATACCATAATCCCAAATGTTGAAATCCTGAAAGATCAAACGCTCTAAGATCTAAAATCCCCCCAAATCATAATCCAAAAAGATTAATATCCTGAATGTTGAAACCCCAAATCCCCCAAACCACAATTCCCATTGGAAAAACAAAAAAGGATATATAACAGGGGTAGAAAGTCAAATTCTGGGGAAGGTATTAGTGCATCTTTGGTTATACACAGGGTAGTTTGTTCATGTTTGGCAGAACGAATACCCTGAAGCCTGGTATAAAGATTAGTCTGAGTGGACAGGGTGGGCAAGATCCACCACTGATGTGGGTGGGCACAGTCCAATGGACTTGGGTCCTAGAGGGAGCAAACACAGAAGGTGAACTGGTCTCTCCCTGGGAGCTGGGGCAGTTTTCTCCCCAGGTTTTCAGCTGTGGACTGGCTTCCTTGGTACTGAGGCCTTTGGATTTGGCTCTTTAGGCAAATGGATAAGTGGCAGTGATTCACTGTGGGGATTTTTGTTTTTGTTTTTTGAAGTGCTGGGGATCAAACACAGGGCCTCACACAGGTTAGGCAGTGCTATCCTGTTGAACCATACCCCTAGTCTTCCATTGTCTTCCTAAGTCTTCTCATGAAAGACTTAGGTTGTCCCTAATGGTGTTTCAGATAACTTCAGTTATAAAGCTGGCCACAAACAATTAACAACCACTGTGATATGCATGTATATATTTTGCATTTTGACCTATTTCTCTTTCAATGTTTTCATTAATGCACTATAGTTATACACAATAGTGGGGTTTATTTTGACATATTCATAAATGCATATAATAATTTGTTCTACAGTCCCTAGTACTTTCCCTTCCCCTTCCTTCTTCCCTCCCCCTGATCCCTTCTTCTACTGATTTTCCTTCAATTTACTTATTTGTTTAATTCTAATTATACCTTGTGGAGAGCAGTGATTTGAATCATAGTCTTTCTGACTCTTTTGTGGCTGTGTTTGTGCTAGGAACTGCCTGTGCAAAAGCGCAGGTGGAAATGGCCCAGTTGCTATGGTAATACCAGCCCAGGAAACTCTGGACAAGGCTTAGAGTTATCAGTTGGGGCCTTGAGTTTAGGCACCAACTCCCAGGGATAGAGAATTTTGAGCATAACAAGATGACCCTAATGTCTCACGAGTCCTGCATCTTCAGATTGCCTGCTTTGCTAAAACTTTCCCACAAATAACCTTTTGCTGACACCTATATAGTAAACACACTGAGCTAGCTCTGGGTCACTGTTTCTCCATCAGAGAGCAGTATCCCACCTGGCCCCAACTTTTTCTCTCTTTGTGTGTCTGTTTGTCTTTTCTTCATCTCCCATCACCCCTCATCTGTTTTTTCTCAATTAGCTTCCATGACTGAAAGGTGAGAGGCTCCCAGCAATACCTAAAAGCAGAATTCATCATGATATATTCATACGTGCACAGAGCACATAATCAGTTTCATTCTGCAGTTCCTCCTCTTTCTCACTTTCCTCCCTCCCCCTTAGTCCCCTTCTTCTATTCTACTGTTCTCCCTTCTATTTTCATGGAATCTCCCCCCTTTTTAAAATTCCTTATTTCTCTCTCACTTCCATATATGAAAGAATACATCTGACCATTGATTTACTGAGTCTGGATTATTTCACTTAGCATGATGTTCTTCAGTTCTATCCACTTACCTGCAAATGCCATAATTTCATTTTTCTTTATGGTAGAGTAAAACTCCATTGCATACATATACCACATTTTCTTTTCCCATTTATCTATTGATGGACAACTAGGCTGGCTCCATAACTTGGTGATTGCAAACTGTGTAATATAAACACTGGAATGCAGGTATCACTAAAGTATGCTGATTTCTGCTCTTTTGGATTAATAACAAGGAATAGAATAGCTGGGTTATGTGGTGGCTCCATCCTTAATCTTTTGAGGAGCCTCCACACTGCTTTGCAAAGTGACTGTACTAATCTGCAGTCCCACCAACAATGCGTAAGTGTTCCTTTCTCCCCATTCTTCCCAGCATTTATTATTACTTATATTCTTGAAGCTTGCCATTCTAACCGGGGTGAGATGAAATTCAGAGTAGTTTTGATTCACATTTCCCTGATTGCTAAAGGTGTTGAATATTTTTTTATTTATTTGTTGGCCATTTGCATTTGACCTATTTTTTTTTTAAATATTTATTTTTTAGTTGTAGGCAGACAATATCTTTATTTTTACATGGTGCGGAGGATCGAACCCAGTGCCTCACGCATGCTAGGCGAGCACGCTACCACTGAGCCACAACCCCAGCCCCTTGACCTATTTTTATGAATACAGTTCATCTTCTCCTAACTGTTATACCTTTGTGTTAGTATATCTGAACATTTATACTTGCAAAAATAAGTATGTTATTATTTCTTATTTTATTGTGTAAAGTGGCCTATGAAATATTTGGTCCTGTTTTAATGTGTCTCAAATAAATCCCTTTTTAAAATGTAAATAAAAAACTGAGTGTGGTGGTGCATGCATGTAATCCCAGTGACTCAAAAGGCTAAGGCAGGAGGATGGCAAGTTTGAGGCCATCCTGGACAAGTTAGTGAGACAGTGTCTCAAAATAAAAAATAAATAGGGTTGGAGATATGCCCTAGAATGCCCCTGGGTTCCATCTCCACTATTACCAAAAAAAAAAAAAAGGAATAAATATCTTTTAAAGAAATTTGTTAAGATTGGTTTCTTTTCCAGAATTACATTTTCAGAATTTTGACCTTTCTTGGACTTTAGGAATTTTAATATTTTTGGATTTCAACATTCAGTGTTGTATACACCTGTGCCAGTTGGTATGGCTATGCATACAACATGCAATTAGCAGATAAAACATAGTGCACCTGCAGAGACCCATTCTTTTTGTCTACATAAACAGCATTCCTCTCACCCCATTGGATCAGTTGGGGTAAGCCTCCATCCCTGTACTCACTTCTTATGTTGCAGTATAAATACAAATAAAGCCTCTTTTGGGTCGTCTTATTTGCCTATTGTGATTTCTGTCTTGAAAAGAGCAGGATGAACTGGTTGCACTAAGAGCTGGTAACACTGAGAGCAGTTTTTAATGAGAGTTACTGGCAGCCAGAGCTGCAAATACCAAGCACTATTAGCCCTGAGGACAGCTAGCAGTCAGACAGCTGTGGAGAGCTGCTCGGGGCTGTAGGAAGTGCTGCTGGAGAGCCACTAGCTCTGGCTGAAGAAGGAGCTGTTAACTTTGGCTGCTGGAAGAGCAGCAGGGAGAACTGTGAACACTAAGAGTGGAAAACCAGTGGCCCTCAAAGCTCAGAGCAGCTAACACTGAGGAAGTTGCACTTTGCCCATTTGTGACTTCTACCTGAATTGAGCAAAAGAACCCTCAGTCATTTGGTGACATCTATACCTCTAATCACTTTTTGTTTTGTTTTTGTTTGGTACTGGGGACTTAACCTAGGGCTGTTTTATCACCAAGCCACTTCCTCAGCATTTTTTGGTTTTGGGTTTTTTTTTGTTTTGTTTTGTTTTTTGGAGATAGGTCTCATTGACTTGCTTAGGGTCTCACTAAGTTGCTGAGTCTTGTCTTGAACTTTCAGTCCTCCTGCCCTCCTGCACTCCTGCCTCAGTCTCCATAGTTGCTGGGATGATAGGCATGGGCCACTGTGTCTGGCTGTAGTTACTTACTTGCACAACATGTCCTGGAGCTAAACAGCAGTAAACTCTAAACTTCAAAAGCCTAAAAAAAAGAGAGAGAGAGAGAGAGAGAAAGAAAAAAAACTTGCCTAAGGCAACTGGATGTAGCATATAAAGTAGATTATCTTTCCAACTCCTTCTTCACGTATTTCTTCCAAAATGGATATCTGAAAAGCCAGGAAGCCAACAAAGGAATAAATAAACAAATACTAACTTCTGGTAAAACCAGTTCATGTAATAAAAAAAACTCCCAATCTCTAGTTCTTTGTTATTTGATGGACACCTTAAAATATGTTTGAGTATGACTTTTGATTATTCTACACCTGATGTTATTTATAATAGATCATAAATCTGAAGACCAAGGACTCATGTTTGTTCAGGGAACCGTTTGAGTGATGCTGCAGTATGGACTTTGGAGTCAGGCAGAGAGTAAGGTTAGTGTCTAGCTCCATGTTCACCTGTTGTGTAAGTTGGTGAACTGGGTGAGTGTATTAGTCAGTTTTCTGTTGCTGTGACAAAATACCTAAGCTAACCAACTTAAAGAGAGATTTATTTTGATTCATGGCTTCAGAGGTTTCAGTACATGGCTGGCTAGATCCATTGCTTTTAGGGTTGTGGTAAGGCAGAACATCATGGTGGGGAACATGTGGTAGCAAAGTAAAGTTGCTTAACTAAGGGTGGCTGGAAAGCAGGGGGTAGGGGGAGAGAGAGAATGGAAGAGGCTGGAGTCCCAATATCCCCTTCATGGTCACACACCAATGATCTACTTCCTCCAACTAGGCCTCATCTCCCAAAGTTTCCACCACTTTCAATAGTAACCACCAGCTGGGGACTAAGCCTTCAACTATGAGTCTTTGGGGGACATTCCAGATCCAGATGATAACAAATGACTTTCCAATCATTACCTATAAAATGGAGATAATAATACTTGCCTCAGATTTGTTGCAAGGATCCAATGAAATTGTGTATATGAATGAGAACATAATCTAGAATAATCCCATATCTGTCCCAATCTACACTCTTCTCTCTATATAACCAATTCTATTTGCTTATTAGACCTTCAGAATTTTGTTAGCAAACATAAGCAAATTAAATATATATGTATGTAGGTACAAGTATATCCTCCTTTTGCCTGCTTGCTTATATAAAGAGAATATACAACTGCTTTTCATCTTGTTTTTTTCTACCTAATCTGTCTTGGAAATCTTTCATATCATTTTTTTTTTTTGTACTGGAGATTGAACTCAGGGGCACTCAACCACTGAGCCACATCCCCAGCCCTGTTTTGCGTTTTATGTAGAGACAGAGTCTCACTGAGTTGCTTAACGCCTCGTAGTTGCTGAGGCTGGCTTTGAACTCGCGATTCTTCTGTCTCAGCCTCTCAAAGTGCTGGGATTACAGGCTTGTGCCACCACGCCCAGCTTTTCATATTATTTTTTAAAACAGCAGCATGAGATTCCATTGTGTGGCTGTAGCACAGTTTGTTTGTTTGTCTGTTTTGCAGTACTGGGGACTGAACCCAGGGCCTCGTGTATGCTAGGCAAGTGCTCTACCACTGAGCACATCCTCAGTCCCATGTAGCACAGTTTATTTAATCATACTTCATACTTCATACTTCATAGGAATACATTTGGATTACTCCCAACTTGGTTTATAACATATAAAGTTGTAACAACTATCCTTTGATACATAGTATCATTTGCATGTGAGTATATATAAAGAGTTGATACCTTTGAATGTTTTTTTTTTTTTAATGGTGCTAGAGGATGAACTCAGGGCCTCACTCATGTAGGCCAGCACTTTACCAACTGAGCTACTTCCCCAGCCCTGAAACTTTTAAAAAATAATTTTATTGGGGGCTGAGGTTATAGCTTAGTGGTAGAGCACTCGCCTAGCATGTGTGAGGCACTGGGTTCGATCCTCAGCACCACATAAAAATAAATAAACAAAATAAAAGTATTGTGTCCATCTACAACTAAAAAAAATTAAAAACATAATTTTACTGACATGAAACTTACACATTTGTAATTTTGATGGTTTTTGTCCAATTGTACTTTAAAGGAGTTGTGCTACTTTGCACTCTCCACCAATGTTTGAGGGCATGCATTACAATTCCTAAAAGTGGGTATTTCTGTCTGAGTAGAGCATACCTGTGATCCCAGATACTTGGGAGGCTGTCACAGAAGAATTACAAGTTTGAGGCCAGATTTCCAGACCCTGTCTCAAAATTAAAAAATAAGAAAGGGTTAGGAATATAGCTCAGTAGTGGAGCATTCCTGGGTTCAATCCACAGAACTGGAGAAAATAAGAAGTGGGTGCTTCCAGGAGGTATGGTTGGAGGGCCCAAAGAAGAATTTTTTAAATTTCTTTCTTTAAAAATACTGTAAGTTTAAATTTTTTTTTTTTGCATGTGGATATAGTGTTATGGTAAAATATTTTAAGCCATGTAAATAAATGGTAAAAATTTCAAGTTCTCCTTGGCCAACACTTTTTTCTTCCTTCCAAGCTTCTTCAACCCCTCCCTTGTTGTACACTGTTTAGAGTATCAATTAACAGTTATCAAACACAACAGCCTTTCCTCAGTTCCCACTCTCCTCAAGATCTCCCAAGATCTCTTCCCAAGATCCTCTCTTCCTTTCACTTCCCTGGCACAAACATTCTTCTAGTTCTCTCATATTTTTCTGATCTTTCACCATCTGCTCTGGTTTTTCTTTCTTCTTTTGCCTTGAAAAATGGGCCTAATGATAGGAAATGTTTCCTGAAGACTGATGATGCACACAAGAACAACAGAACCCCTAGCCACAAGAATAAGGTCTCGGGAGTGTGGCAGATTGTTTGCTAGGGTGGCGGCTGCAACAATTCCTCCTCCCTCTGTAAACACATTTAGTTTGCTGAGGCTGCCATAACAAAATAATCACTAAGTGGGTTACTGAAACAACAGAAATTTATTTTCTTCCAGTTCTCTAGGACAGAAATCCAAAGTCAAGATGTTGGCAGGGTTGGTTCCTCTATAGCCTCTCCTTGGCCCTCAGATGGCTGCCTTCTCCTCCCTGTGTCTTCACATGGTCTTCCCTCTGTACCTGCCAGGAGCAGCCTCCTCTCCCCTTCTTCTTCTTCTTCTTTTTTTTTTTTTGGTACTGGGAATTGAACTTGGGGACACTCAACCACTGAGCCATATCCCCGGCCCTATTTTGTGTTTTATGTAAAGATAGGGTCTCACTGAGTTGCTTAGCACCTTGCCAGTTGCTGAGGCTGGCTTTGAACTCAAGATCCTCCCATCTCAGCTTCCCCAGCCGCTGGGATTACAGGTGTGCGCCACTATGCCGGCTCCTCTCCCCTTCTTACAAGAACACCAGCATATTGGATTAGGACCCACTCTAATGAGCTCATTTTTAACATAATTACCTCTTTTAAGACCCTATCTCCAAAAACAGTGACATCCTAAGTTACTTAAGGTTAGGATTTCAACATATGAATCAGAGGAGACACCATTCAGCCCACAATAGTAAACCTGACCTTTACTTTGCTGCCCTTCCCATTAAAGGGTATAATATTTTTCTTCACTTCCTAAATGTAGGCTGACCTTGTGATTTGATTTGACCAATAGAATATGGCAGAAGTGATACTGCCCATCTTCAAACTAGACTATCCATTTCTGCTTGCACTCTCTTGGAACACTGGTCCGCAACTACCACGCAAGGATGCTGGTCTAGCCTCCTGGGGGAATGAGGATCCATGGAAAAGAACTTATGCATGCCAGCCCTCAGTCAGCACTTCTAGTCATTTTGAGCAAGATTACAGAGGCCCAAGCAGCTTTTCCTGCCATCATCTGACTGCAGTTTACATGAGTGAACCCAGCAAGGTCAGCTGACAAAGTGCCCATCCAGCCCACAGAATAATGAGAATAAAACATGGTTTGTTTTAAACCACTAAAACATGATTATTGTTATGACCCACTATTTTTACACAGCAATAGTTTATTGACACTGGAGGAGAAATTAAATATCTACAAATGTGATGAGTTTCATAAAAGGAAAAATACAGGTTGAGGCAAATAGTAGGAATCAAACTAGTGTGGGAAGAGGAGCTTCAAAGAGGCTTTCTGGTTTGGGGAGACTGAGACAGAAGGATCCCAAGTTCATAGCCAGCCTCAGCAACTAAGCAAGGCCCTAAGTAACTTACGGAGACCCTGTCTCAAAATAAAAAATAAAAAGGGCTGGGGGCGTGGCTCAGTGGTTAAGTGCCTCTGGCCCAATGCCCCCTCCCCCCTAAAAAAATCCCAAGCTTCCTGGAGAAGTAATAGTTGAGGTGAGGTATCTGTGATGAGTAGCAGGGGAGTAGGGCAAAGCTGGGGAGTAGAGCATGGATGGAGGATGTGTGAACCCAGACCTGTTCAAACACTTGCTCCCCCCACACCGACCTCCATGGGAGGAGTTCACTTTCCTACCAATGACATGTGGGTAGAAGTGGCACTGTGTGCAGTTGTGATCCTAGGCCCTGAGAGGCAAAGTGCAGTTCTGCTTGACTCTCTGGGAACTTCCAACTTCTGCCATGAGAACACTCCCCAGGCAGTCTGCTATCCCAGCAGAAAGGAAGGTATATGGAAGCCGGCCAGACCAAACCTACAGAGTGCAGCTGAGCCCAAACTGGATCAGGCAAATCCCCACTGACCCACAGAAGCATGAGCAACAGGTAAATACTTGAGGTTGTATGCCACGGAGATTTTATGGTTGTTTGGTATACAGAATAGCTGACTAATAGGATGACTGGTGTTCTGGACAAAGAGTAAACGCCACATGCAAAAACCCCTAAGCAAGAGAATGTGGTCCAGTGAGGAACCAAAGCTGATCAGTCTAGCAAGAACCTAGTGAGCAGTGGGAAGTCTGGATCACCTGGAGACTGGAAAAAGTCAACAGAGCACATCATTCAGAGTCTAACAGGCCATGTTAAGAATTAGGAATTTTAGCTGGGCACGGTGGCACATGCCTATAATAACAGCAGCTTGGGAGGATGATGTCAGAGGAGTGAAGTAGGGGTTCAAAGCCAACCTCAGCAATTTAGAGAGGCCCACAACAACTTAGTGAGACCTGTCTCAAAATAAAAAAGGGGGGGGCTTGGGAGGTGGCTCAGTGGTTGAGCACCCCTGGGTTCAATCCCTGGTACCAAAAAAGAAAAAAAATTGTGAACTTTTTTCTATGTAAAATAGTGCAGCTACTATGGAAGTTCCCAAAAAATTAAAAAATGGGAGCCACCAACATGTATCCTCCAGGAGTCTTGCAGTTCCCCCTGGTACTGTTGCTCTGAGTGGGGTGGGGGACTTCCTGGATCCACAGCTGGTGGAGCAAAGTGCTGGGATTACAGGTGTGCGCCACCACGCCCAGCTTCCTTCCTACGCTATCATTGTAAAGACGGTGAAGGTAGGTGCCTATCGGAGTCCAAGGACAAGTTTATGAAGTCCTCCTTAAATTTATAGAAAGAGCGGAAGAGTATTGGACACGCTTTATCCTGGCTTGGTCCAGGTTCTGTTCTGATGAGTGGCATGTCAGTACTCTCTCAGCTGTCAAGAGATGTGACATGTGATGATCGGGACCTGCTATCACTGTTTTATTGAAGACCTTGGATTAGGGTTTGGGGATCACATATGGTTTTGCTTTCGCTCTGCTTTCAGGACTGTAATTAGGATTCTGTATATTAGTGGCAAATTACCTTTGTCCTTCAAAAAGGCACCAACCACAGCCACACTCTTAAAAAACATTATTATAGGAATTTTATCAACTTTTGAAAAAAGTGGAAAAGGAACTGAGGGTAAAAAACAAAACTTTCCACAGAATGCCATAAGATAATTCTGTGTAGGTCTCTCATTAACTGCAGATAAATCCCAATACATTTTTATAGATATATATATTATTATTTTGGTAAAAAACAACTCTGATCATTTCTTTTGGTTTAAAGTTAACTGTGACTTGCTTGTATATTGTAGGGTTCTATCTAGATTGTTATTAGATTGAAAAGTCTTCATTCGCCAGGCGCAATGGCACACACATATAATTTGAGCAGTTCAGGAGACTGAGACAGGAGGACCATGAATTCAAAGCCAGCCTCAGCAAAAGCGAGGCACTAAGCAACTCAGTGAGACCCTATCACTAAATAAAATACAAAATAGGGCTGAGGATGTGGCTCAGTGATTGAGTACCCCTGAGTTCAATCCCTGGTACCACCTACCTGCAAAAAAAAAAAAAAAAATAGAAGTGCTAGATATAAAAGCTTGAAATATGATTTAAGAACAGCATGATGGTTTAAATAATTCTTTAATTTGGAAAAATCTGGTATCCAATAAGATTTATACATGCTTTATAATAATAACTTGTTTCAATACTCAGTTGAAAAAATTACATTTCCTCAGTATTGTTTTATGTATTTAAGAAGATTACGCTAGAGAAAATGATTTTTCATTTGTTTTTTTTTTTCTCTCTTGGCAGTACTGGGAATTGAACTTAGGGTCTTGCACATGCTAAGCAAGTGCTATACCACTTAGCTACACTCACAATTCTTCTTATTTTCATTTTGAGATGGGGTATCACTAAATTGTGCAAGATGGCCTCAAACTTGTGATCCTCCTGCCTCTTCCTGAGTAGCTGGGATTAAAGGAATGCTACACACATCCAGGTTGATATAATTTTTCTTGGTTTCTCTGTGTGGAAAAAAAAATTTCTCATGAATGGGAACTTTGCTTATGTCTCAAGAAATGTGTATTTCAACAACTCTGTGATCTTTTTAGAGATAAAGTCCAGTGTCCTGTTTTACAATTATGCAGCAAATAAAAAGTATCTTACTTAAATTACAGTTTAGTATACATGATAATATAGAATATGCTACTTATTTAGAAAGCTTTTATAATTCCACAGTGTCCTCTTTATTTCTATAAAGGTTGATTGCTTTTTTTGTTCCTTCTCTTCAGTGTATGGTTTGTATTTTTTAAATTTGCTATGGGTTACATTTTTCAGATTGGGTGATAATTTTGTGGAAATGATAATGTTTTGGTAAACAAAAATTTTTTGTTATTGTTTCAAATTGAAGTTTACTGAGCAATTCATTAAATCAAGCTATTGATAATTTTGATAATTTAGAATTTTGGCCGCTCATCTCAGATTTTACACCATTCTTATTGAATATCTACTTAATCTTTTGTTTTTGATGTGAAGGTGAACATTCATGATTTTTATTAAATGTGGAAAGCCTTGGTGTTTTACATTTTGAAAATTCACAGAAGTTTAATTTGATATCAAAGTTTGCATTCTCTTCAGGAAAAATAAATTTAAAAATAGTATTACCATGTGATCAGTAATCTCCTTTGTATGTATATACCCAAAATAATTCAAAGCAGGACCTCAAAAAGATATTTATATACCTATGTTCATGCAGCATCATTCACAATAGTAAAGAGGTAGAAATAATACAAATGTCCATCAACTGATGAATGTCAAAAGAAAATCTGGTATATATATACAGTGGAATATTATGCAGCCCTTAAAAGAGATCTTATCACATGTTATAGTATGGGTAAACCCTGAGGACATTATGCTAAGTGAAATAAATCATTCACTAAGGGACAAATACTGTAATCCCATTCATATGAGGTATCTAAAGTAGTTAAAATCATAGAAATAGAAAGTAGAAAGGTTGTTGCCAAGGCAAGGGGAGAGGAGGAGAAGATATCAGTGTTAATGATATATAGTTTCAGCTTTGTAAAATAAAAAAGTTCTAGATATGTGTTGCACAATAATGTGAAATATTTAACACTATTGAACAGTACAATTAAAATGGTTAAGATGGTAAATTTAATGTTATGTATTTGTAACATAACTAAAAATAAAGTAAAACTTGAGAAAAAGAAAGAATGTCAGAATTCATTCTAAAAGTACTAGGAAATCATTTCAGAGGTTTAGACAAGGCAGTGACCTGCTCAGTACACTTCTGCTTTCAAGAACTCATCCACTACTTTGGCTTCAGTTATTGCCTCTACTTGTCAAGTTTGGATCTGGCCCTGACTTCTCTCCAGTGTCCCATGCTGGATCACTAACTCCCTTTGAACTGCTTTCTTCTAGGTGGTCAAAACAACACATCACATTAATGCATCACATTCAATTTAATGAATCCCAGGCTGTGCACTGTGGATTCAATAAGATAGTCCCAAGCCTCAAAAGTCTCCTGACAGATAAACGCAACAACAAGCCACAGCACAATAAAACAAATGCTGCTCTTTTTTTTTTTCTGGCAATGTCCTCTCTTTCAGCCTTTCCTTTGCCTAGGAACCAGGTCAAGAATCACACACCTTCTCTAAGATCTCTTCTTGGTTCTTTCAGATTTAATCATGCCCTCCATAGTTTATACTTGAGTCCATCATTGTTATTAGGTTGTCTGTAACTATATTTTCATGTATTTATAAGTATTAAAATGAGATATTTGAATGGGAATTCTTCCTTTTTATTTTTATACTAGAGATAATAATTATTGCCCCTTTTTTTAAAAAATATTTTTAGTTGTAAATGGACACAATACCTTTATTTTTGTTTATTTAGTTTTTTTTTTTTTTTTTAATGTGGTACTTGGGATCAAACCCAATGCCTCACGCATGCTAGGCAAGCGCTTTACCACTGAGCCACAACCCCAGCCCCATAATTATTGCCTCTTAACTAACTAGAATTGGATGGTTGATCTAATGCAACTTTCTCAAGAAAGTTGGGGTGATGAGGCCTGTGTTCCAGCAGACCCTGGGGTACTAAGTATAATGTATGGTGTTGCTCACATGGTAAAGGAAGTAAAAATGGTGTTTTGAAATAAAATGTGCCCCCTACCAAATTCTTATGTTGAAGCCCTAAACCCCAGAACCTCAGACAAGCTTTTAAAAGAAATGATTATGTGAAAATGAAGTCATCTGTGTGGTCCAATCCCCTAATATGACGAGCAGCATTATAAAACAGGGGCAGAGAGAACACATGAAGGCATCAGGAGAGAATGGCTATGGGCAAGCCAAGAACAGAGGCTTCATGGAAACCAATCCTGTTGACACTGGGATTCCAGACTTCCCAGCTTCCACTACGATGAGAAAATTAATTTCTGTTGTTTAAGCCACCAGACTGTGGTGCTTGGTTATGGCAGCCCTAACAAACTAATGCAAAGTTATGCCATTTGCTTTACAATAAATCAAGAAAATAACTAATTTCAGAAAAGAATCTGTGTTCAGAAACACGAACCAAAAAAGGCCCATTTCAAGACCTTCCTGATTGGAGTTCATCTTCCCTTCTGAGAAGTACATGAAGTAGGTCTGGGATTATGGCGCAGTGGTAGCATGCTCGCCTAGCACGCGGGAGGCACTGGGTTCGATCCTCAGCACCACATAAAAATAAAATAAAGATATTGTGTCCACCTACAACTAAAAAATAAATATTTAAAAAAAAAAAAGAAGTACATGAAGTAGAAGGGGGCAAGTGCTCTGTGCCTACACACATGGCTGGCTTGTGAGTCACAAGGCAGGTGCTGGCCAAGGGCGAAGCTCACTCTGCCAGGATTTCATGAGGCACTTCAGAAAAAAAGAAGAGAGGGAAAAAGAAAACATCAGAGACAGATTTTGAGTATAACATAAGAGGTAAAAAGATTGATCTTCTGCTAACAGATGTGTTTGCAACATCGTGGTGATATTCCTAAAGTAGCTGTGGACTATTTTTGACTCAGAATCTTTTCAGTGATTTTAACAGAGAATGTTTTGCTGGGTTGTAAGAAGTTTGAAGATCTCCACAGCCATTCTTGTTTCAACATGTAGAATAACTGGCTCTCAATTAGTTGTCTTGTTAAAAGGATTCACAGGGCTACCTATTATTAGTGTATATTATTTTTCTCAATGCTTCAGACACTTAGGCATTTATTTTACTGTTGCCATGGGAACCCAGGTCTGTAATAAGCAGCTCTTTTAATTCTGACAATTAGGCTGATATAAAAGAATATTTTAATGAGGTGAAGAATTTTGAGAGCCCCGCCAGTGGTCTGGCAGAAGAACTTTGTTCTCCAAACAGTTTCAAAATTAGCTTAGACTGTCCTTTGTTACAATTGTCTTCTTTGACATCTGCTGAGCATTCATTAGTCAGACCTCCCTAAGGATCTGTGGTTTTCCATAAAGATTGGAGGTTTGCTTATTTCTTAGAAATTGAAGTTTTGTCCACCCCACTGTCTCTGAACACCTGAGCTGCTCTCTAGTTAGAAGGAGATGCAATTTTGTGCCGTCTATCAGGAAAGACTAGGTTAATCTTTAGGTTTCATAGACAATAAAGGTGTTCTCTCTTTTTTATTCATTTAATAAAAAATCATGCCCTTATATATTATGGAATATCTGGAAGCCATGAATCCTGTTTTTCTTACATTCATTGCCTATAAAATATTTTGGAGGACTATTTATTAATTTAATTAATTTTAATCATAGATAACTTTGCTTGGAGCACAAAAATCAAGAGGCACCTAGTAAAATATTAGTGTTCCTTATATCCCTGGCCACAGATGACAGACATTATTACCACTTTCCTTTGTATTCTTCAGAGATATTCTCTACCATCACACACACACAAACACACACTCGTGTGCGCTCGCACACACCACTTTGGATGCTATTTTATCTTATTACATAAAGAATTGCCTTGTTCTGGGCTGGTGTTGTGGCTCAGTGGTAGAGCGCTTGCCTCGCATGTATGAGGCACTGGGTTCGATTCTCAGTACCACATATAAATAAATAAAATAAAGGTCCATTGACAACTAAAAAATATTAAAAAAAAAAAAGAATTGCCTTGTTCTTTATAAAAGCTTTTCCCTGTAATTATTTAGCAGTCATGTACTGGGTGCTATAGGTATTAAATGGCAACATGGCGGCAAGGACCACAAAATCTCTGATCTCCAGAGCCCACATGAGCAGGTAACTTTGGAAGTCACTGCTCACTAGTGCACAGTGCTGAGGTTAAGGCAGGTGGAAGGAGAAATGGATACACACAGGAGGGAATCTGGCTTTGCTCAGGTAGGTCACCAAAGGGCTCAATGGCAAGATATTTGAGCAGCATTTTGAAGGGTAAACCAGGGGCCTCCAGGTAGACAAGGAAGGCAACTTCATTTCAAGTAGAGGAAACAATAAATGCCAAGTCCTGTAGTTATAAAACAGCATGGTGTTTTGGGGAACTGAAAGTGGTTTGTTATGGCTGGAGAGCAGGATTGGGGTTTCTGTGTATGAATTAGACTAGGTCAGTGATTCTCAAACTTTCTGACCACAACCTATAGTTAAGAAACACATTTTACATCATCGCACTGTGTGTATGCCAATGTGTATGCATGCACACACATGTATGTAAGACAGAAACAAAATTTCATGAATTACTAAATGTAATCTGGTATTTTTCTGTTAAATTCCATTCTGCTTATTTTTGTAAGTGCTAATTGTGACTCACTGAATTTTTTTTTTTTGCAAGCCATTAATAGTTACTATCTGCAAGTTGGAAAACTCTGGTGCATTAACCCAGTCAGCCTCTACTTGATTTATATAACCAGAACTATTTTTAATTTATAATACACTAAAACGCATCAAGAAGCTTCATTTGGACATTCATTCAGAAATATTTATTCAGCACCTGCAATGTCTTAGACACTATGCTACATACTGGAGAGATAGTGGCAAGGGAAACTACACTTGACTTGTACTCTCATAGAACCAAAAACTGGTTTCACAGATGCATTATTTACTGCAATAATTAAAAAATGCATATTTTAAGATGGGCATAGTGATGCAAGACTGTAATCCCAGTTATGGGAGAGGCCGAGGCAGGAGGATTGCAAGTTCAAGGCCAGGCTTGGCAACTTAGGGAGTCCTAAGGACTGAGGATGTAGCCCAGTGGTAGAGCACTCCTGGGTTCAATTCCCAGCACTGCAAAAAACCCCACATTTTAGTCTCAAAGTAGAACATGCTTATTGTAAAAAAATTCAGCCTATGTAAAGGAGTATAACATAATAAGCAAAATTAAATTAAAGAAAATACCTCTACCTTTTTGTGCATAAAGTTTCTGTATTTATTGATTTCATTAGGAGAGAAGGTTGGAATTTCTGGCCCTTTAGGAAGTGTTTTGGGGGTGTGTGTGACTCAGTTTCCCAGAGCTTGATCATCCTCTGCTTGAGAGAGCTAGTCTCATCAAGTTTGTGATCTCAACAAGTTTTGTGCCTCTCTTTGATAAGGCTGTATTTCAGCAACATCCTTCCCTTAAGTCAACCAATCAGCCTGTCTCTATCTTCACTGCAACAGGAAAGCTTTCAGGTGACTGAAGACACCTAGTGTTTTACTGCTGAGATAACATAATCACTTCTGGCAGATTTGCCCGGATGCTTTTAACCTGATTCCCTAAGCTGTCCAAAGGTTAGATTAAGATTTTTGGATCTTTGGATAAACTTCTTCGATTTGGCTGTCAAGGGCTGGACTCTAAACCTCTGAAGTGAGCTAAAGAGGAAACAATGTGAGGAAGTTGGATATAATCACACATTGGGGAGGAAGATTTTATTTCACTTATTTGCCATGTATTCAACAGATATTCCCAGAGCATCTGCAGATTGTATATTTCTATGTGGGAAAGTCTTGGGGGCCTCAGAGTTAAAAAGAGTTCTCCTACCATGTCTAACATGGAGCTGGAGCAGCTGGAACACCAGAAGCCTTATTGAGAGTTCTCTGGGGAAGCAGAACATTTTACAGCCATTGTGTTTACCAGGGTTAGACACACATCCAGGTCAGATCAACCTGCCCTGGTTTAGTTGGAAAGAAGTTTGAAGACATTGAAAAGAGGATTTAGTGAGGCTTACAGTTATTAAATTATGTTCAGTGAAATATGTCTGACTTTACGAGTGGTTTTATGTTTCCTGTCTATTTGGTTCCTGATCTATTTATAAAATGTTTCTGATCTTGTTCTGCATTCTTTTTTTTTTAATATTTATTTTTTAGTTGTAGGTGGACAGAATATCTTTATTTTTATTTTTATGAGGTGCTGAGGATTGAACCCAGTGCCTCCCGCGTGCTAGGCGAGCACGCTACCACTGCGCAATAACCCCAGCCCCTGCATTCTTTTGATACTTCTGATAAAAATATCTTTTGCTCTCAGTTTAGAGCTTTGTATCCATAAAGTATATATGTTACTTTTTTCTTCTTTATTGTTCATTTCCTATTCGGGCCAAGGCAAGTCACAATATCACTTATTAAACATGTGCTATAGGCACCTCAGCAGAAACTAAGTCTTGTCTTCCCTTCTTTTTGTCTTCTGCACAACAACTGGCAAAGAGGAGACCAATTTAGAACAGTTAACTTACTGAACAACTACTATGCAGACTTAAGTCCTGCATCCAATTTATCATCCGATAGGAAGAAAGGGCCAAGAACACAGACAACTAAAATAAGAAGCAGGGGCTGGGAATGGAACTTGGTGGTAGAGTGCATGCTTAGCATGTGTGAGGTCTGGGTTCAATCCCAATATGTCAATCATATCTATATCTATATCTATCTATCTATCTATCTATCTATCTATCTATATATAGAGAGAGAGAGATGCAGACTATAAAGTGCCATCAGAAGTCTTTGGGGTTCTGAGAATAATTCTGATTCCTAAATGAATTCAGTAAAACATTTTAAAAATACATTAAACTTAAATCATATCTGGAATGATTGTTAGGATTTCAAGTTATTTAACATTGAGAGCTCATCATGCTAGGTGATAGGACAGTCTCCACATCTAGTAGAGGACTTAGAGACTAGTAGGGGAGATGCCACATGTATTCATCCAGCCCCTTTTAGGGACAAGTAAGCAAAACCAGCTCCTGCTGGCTTAAGCAGCAGAGACACTTGATTGGCTCATGCAATTGAAAAGTCTAGAAGGGGAGGTACTGTCAGGCATAAGTGGATCTGGGAAGTCAAATTATGTGGTCCCACTTGGTCTCCTCTGTTTTCTTGGGCTCCCTTCATGTGGCAGTGGTTAGAAATCATGAGGTTGAAGTCAGGAGTGGTGGTACACATCTATAATCCCAGCAACTCAGGAGGCTAAGCAGGAAGATTCTAAGTTTGAGGGTAGCCTGGGCAATTTAGCAAGACCCTGTCTCAAAATACAAAATGAAAAGGACTGAGGATGTAGCTCTGAATAGAGGATCTCTGGGTTCAATCTCCATTACTGGAAAAGAAGAAGAAGAAGAAGAAAAGGAGGAAGAAGGAGGAGGAAGAGGAAGAGGAGGGGAGGAGGAAGAGGAGAAGGAAGAAGAAGAACAAGGAGGAGGGGGAAAGAGGAGGAGGAGGGGGTAAGAAGAGGAGGAGAGGGTAAGAGGAGGAGGAGGGAGGGAGAGGTGGGAGAAGGAAGAGGAGAAAGAAGAAGAATGAGGAGGAGGAGGGGAAGTCATCATTGTCATTATGGTGTTGAAATTGGCCACTGACAACTCTTAACTTTCATCATCTCAGCTAGTAGACTCAAAGAAAGAGATCTTCAGCCGGATGTGGTAGTACATGCCTGTGTAATCCCAGCAACTCTGGAAGCTGAAGCAAGAGAATTGCAAATTCAAGGCCAGCTGGGACAACTTAGTAAGACCCTATTGTTAGGTCTGGTCAGGGTCCAGGATGTTCAATTAGGGGGACTGGTCAGTAGCTGCAGAATGGAGTGGCAAGCCAGATGCTGACAGTCACCAGTAGACACGCCTCCTGTCAATCAGTGGGTTTTCCTGACCTATCCAGGAAGGACTCTGACCTTCTTTTCCTGCTCCCAAGCCCTCCCCTTCCTGACCGGGCTTTCTTGAAATTCTTTGTGCACTGAAGCTCCAGCGCCATTTCTCCCGGACACGCTCTGATGGATGGGGGGATTCGGCTGGAGAGCGTGTATTCCAATAAAGCCTTGCCAAGTGGCTTTAATTCATCTCCTCCCTGGTCATCTAATCTTTACACCTATCTCAAAATAACCAAAAAAAAAAAAAAAGAAAAACTGGTGGTGTATCTCAACATAGAGCACCCTTGGGTTTGATTCCTAATATGAGAGAGAGAGAGAGAGAGATCATTTTCTATGTATCTGACCCTGAGAAAAGATGCAAATTGATATCATATGCCCACAATTATAGCCAGAGAGTCCTGAAGCTCTGTTTGGACCCACAGCAGAACTAGAATGAGTGAAGGAGGTGCAATTCTCTAACTGCAGGGTGGACATGTTGCCAAGTGAAAGGATGCTGAGTAGATGGGCACAACAGATACCCTCTAAATGCAAACAAAATGTGATAAAGACTGTAATAGAGATGTGTATTAAGTGCCATTAAAATACTAATAAAGAAGTGATTCATTTTTTCTCTAGCTTTTAAAAAAATTTTTTAGTTGTAGATGGACACAACACCTTTATTTTATTTATTTTTTTGTGGTGCTGAGGATTGAACTCATTTTAGATATACATGACAGTAGATTGTATTTTGACATATCATACATACATGGAGTGTAACTTCCCATTCTTGTGATTGTACATGATGTGGAGTTGCACTGGTTGCGTATTCATATATGAACATAGGAAAGTTATGTCTGATTCATTCTACTGTATTTCCTATTCCCAACCCCTTCCATTCCTTTGCCTAATCCAGCAAACTTCTATCCCCTCGCCACCCCTGGGGTGGGTTATTGTGTGTTAACACCCGCATACCAAAGAGAACATTTGTCCTTTAGCTTTTGGGGATTGGCTTATTTCACTTAGTATGATAGTCTTCAGTTCCATTCATTTACCAGCAAATGCCATAATTTCATTCTTCTTTATGTCTGAGTAGTATTCCATTGTGTATGTATAGTAAAGGAGTGATTTATGTCTCACAGAGAATACTCCTCAGGGAGCAAAATAGGTAAGCAATGATGTAGGAAAAGCAACAGAGATATCTGTGGTCCAATTTGGCTCAATTCTGAGTGGGTATACCATGGGGCAGAGGAGGTGAGGTGAGTCTAAAGTGCTGTTTTAGAGCCCCAGTAGACAAGGCTTTTAATGTAGGCTCAGCCTATACATACTTTAGGGATTATTGGGGAAGGCTTTTAAATCCAAGTTTAGTCTATGCTTCAATTGGTAGGTTCAAAATGGGGGACAGGGTTGGATCATAATTCCTAGAGACAAGGGTGTGAACACACAGCATCGTTCCACAGTTCCTAGTCCCTGACTCAATCTGTCACTCCCTCACCCCCAGAACCCTGGGCCTTCTGGAATAGCTACTCTATCACCATGGAACATATTCACTGTCCCCTCCTACAAAAGAAAAATCCCAGCTCGTTAGCCTCCTCTGGCCACTCAATATCCTTATCTCTTTTCTCCTCACTCAGTCACACTGTCTCCTCTTTCACTTACTCTTCAATTCACTGTGCCTGGCTTCTTCTACCTTCTTTCCACTGACCAGTTCTAAGGTCATTATTCACCTTTCTTAACCTTTTTTTTTTTTTTCAGTACTGGAGACTGAACTCAGGGACACTTTAACACTGAGTTACATCCCCAGATATTTTATGTTTTTTAAATTTTATGTTTTGATACAACTTGTCCTTAAGTTGCCACAGCTGGGCTGGAACATGTGATCCTCCTACCTCAGCCTCCTGAGTCAGTGGAATTACAGATGTGTGCCACCACATCCAGATTCTCTTAACATTCTTATTGTTCTTCTGCAAACATTCTTTTCCTTTGGTTTTCACAATGCCGTGCTCTCTTGCTTTCTTACAAACCCTCTAGCCATGAATTCTTTTATTATGATAAAACATACATGTCCTAAAATTTGTGACTTAAATTATTATAAGTGTACAAATTCAGTGGCATTAATTATATTCGTGTGTGAATTGGGTAGTTTTATTTGGCTTCCTTCAATGGCTTCCATGAAACTGTCAGCTCTGTGAAGGAAAAGAGATCAGCTGTGCTCCCTGTGGTAGCCACCATGTCTGTACCAGACTATATACATATGTATGATGTATTTGTTGAGTACATGAATAGACAGAGCTGGTTATTCTCCACCGACCCCTATCTGATCCATTTTCCACTTGTCTGCACAAGAAGGCTGACTCCTGTGGACTTGGCCCCCTGGCCAGTTGGCATCTGACCAATTTCAAGCAAAGGGAGAAGCTAGCAGATCTGAGGGTAGGAAGAAAAGGAAGTGAGTGTCGGAGCTAACTCCCACCGCAATGACAGCTCTACCTGACTATGGCTCCCTACAGGCGTGGGGACTTTTTGGCCCTAGGTGTAGCCGTGGCATCCTACTGTTGCTATTTTCTGGGTGTCTCACCATTACTGTTTTAAATTCTTAATCCTGCAAGTAGTTTTTCTGTGATCCTGACTAATAGCAGAGACTGGTTATAAGGAAAAGAACAGGTAACAAGAACCTACATCAGGTAAAGAGAAAAGAAAGAAAGATAGGGATAGGTGTATAATAAACCCTACAATATTTGGCAACCAATTCTATGTATAAACTATATTCTCTCTGAGGGCAAAAACTATTTAATCCATTCTTTAGCTCAATGCCTAGCTCTTAGTAGATACTCAATAAATATTGATGGAATGATTGATCAGAAAAGTCAAAGATGATTCCCAGGTTCAAAGCTGGGTAATTCCTCTTAAGAAAAAGGGGAGTCAGGTTAATTGTCAAGCAATAATTAAAATCACAGTAACAGTGACACTGAAATGATAGTGCAGAAATAGAATTTTAGGGTCAGATGGATCTCAATCCCAATGTTCCCATTCAAACTTGGTCAAATGACTTGACATCCCTCTTTGAGGTGAGTTTCCTTCTCTGTAAAATGGGACTAAAAATCTCCAACCCATATTGTTTCTGTGAGGGATACTTGAGATTATATATGTGCAGCATATATCACTCCTACCAAGCTGGACATCTTCAGATGTGATACAGAGATAGAAAGACATCAGGAACTGTTCACAGGGGTATCCTTTAAAATATATTTTTTATCACCATGAAATAAATCATTAGTTACCTGTGTCTGAATGACCCAAGGTAGAAGAGAAAGTATTTGTTAGTGAACATTGTTACACCTGTTCCTGGAATAGCATTACATTTTTATTTTTATTTTATCTATTATTTTAAATTTTGGTACTGGGGATTGAACCCAGGGGTGCTTTACCACTGAGCTATATCCTCAGTCTGTTTTTTTATATTGAGACAGAGTCTGGCTAAGTTGCTGGAGGTCTTGCTAAAAGGCCAGTAGCTGAGACTGGCTTCCACCTTATGATCCTCCTGCTTCAGTTTCCTGAGTTGCTGGATTATAGGCAGATGCCACCATGCCTGGCAGTATCACAGAGTTTTAAAAAATCTTCCTTCCATCTGTCTTTTGTGGAATCCTAGAAAGTTAAAAGCCATGGCATCATTAGTGAATAGGCTGTATTTTAGCTTTTAGACCTCCATGCTGCCCAGGTAGGACTGATGATCTGAGCCTTTCTCCTTTCATTGTGTCTTTAAGTACTCAAGTCCACTAGCAATACATCAATCCTGGAGTAGGGATGGAATTCAGACCCAAAACTTCCTTTTACCTTTGGTGTCATTTGTATCTTAGCTTCACCTTTTCTCTAAATGCCCTTAGTCAGGCTAGTTCTTATTGGTCTAAAAAATATCATTTCCCCAGCCCAACTAGGCAGCGGGCTTTACATTTCAATCATTAAGAAGTACTAAAATGATTACCTCTGACACTACTGAATTTGTCTCAGTAACTACAATGCACTTTCAGGAATGGGGAAGACAGGAGGAAGAAGTTCCTGCTGGGGGTATTTACAGAGGATTTATAATTCAAATAATGACTTGTGTTGACCTGTCACCCAGAAATAATCTTCCTTTCTAACTCATGAGAATTGATTTTTCTATTGGTTTGACTGTCAATTCTTTCTTCTTTTAAGACATCTGTAACACTTAACTCTCAAAGAATCTCTGTATACCAGGTTTTAATTTAGGACCCTAGGCCTTGGTATCCAAGAACACTTGTTCATCATCATATAGTTTACTCCAGTTGAACATTCAGAACTTTACACACACGCTATCTCTAAAAATCTATCAAATCAAGCTAGTGACTTCAGACTAAGAAACATAAGGCACGCTTTAAAGGTGCAGATTTTGCATCTTAATATGCATTAACATGTTAGAATAGTAAGACTGAAAGATTCCCTTGAGACATGTTTTCTTTTTGGTGATGCTGAGGATTGAATCTAGGCCTACCACATGCTTGGCAAGTGCTCTACCATTGAACTATTTCCCCAGCCTCTTAAAAAAATTTTAACTTCTTTTGAGATAGGGTCTTGCTAAGTTGCCCAGGGTGGCCTTGAATTTGTAATCTTCTTGTCTCAGCTTCCCAAGTAGCTGGGATTACAGGTATATACTACCACACTAGCTTTGGGGCCCTTAAAATCCAATATGAAGGGAGGCGGACAGGGAGTGTGCACTGAACTTTCATTTGAAATGTACAGCTTGTCTACTATTTTCTTCTTATCTTTCTTATTTTCTTTCTTTCTTCCTTTATTTCCTTCCTTCCTTTATTTCTTTCCTTCTTTCTTTCCTCTTCCTTCCTTCCTTCTTTTGCTGAGGATCAGCACAGTAAGGGTCTTGCACTTACTAGGCAAGCACTCTATCACTAGGCTATGTTCCCAGTTCAAGTGTGATGTTTTAAATGTTTGTATTTTAACAAATTAATGCCACTAACAGAAAAAAAATTACTACACAAATAGTTGTGCCAATCAGGAGATTAGTTAAAAGATTTAATTTTAAAAATCCAAGTTATACTAAGGTGCTTCATTTTAGTCATGAATCTCAATTTTAAATGTGGTTGGGGAGGGTGTTTTCTTTCAATCCAGTCCAAGTTTGTGTAGCCCCTCTTTGGAGGCAACACCAAGAACCTAACTTCATAGTCCTTTTTTTAAAAATATATTTTTAGTTGTAGATGGACACACATCTTTGTTTATTAATTTATTTTTTTATGTAGTGCTGAGGATTGAACCCAGTGCCTCACACATGCTAGGCAAGCACTCTACCACTGAGCCACAATTCCAACTCCATAGTCCTTTTTATTAGTTTATTTATTTAACTAAAAACAATTTTTTAGTTGTTAATAGACCTTTATTTTTTACTTATTTATTTATTTTTTTTTTTAAATTTTTTTTACATTTTATTTATTTTTTTAGTTGTAGGTGGACAATATTTTTTTTATTTTGTTTTTATGTGGTGCTGAGGATCGAACCCAGTGCCTCACGCATGCTAGGCGAGCACGCTACCACTGCGCCACAATCCCAGCCCCTATTTTTTACTTATTTATAAGTGATAGTGAGAATAGAATCCAATGCCTCACACATGCTAGGCAAGCAGTCTACCATTGAGCTGCAACCCCAGTCCCATAGTCCTTTTTAAATGTGAGGTCTGGACCAGATGGCCTTTTGGCTCTGTGCTCTTTTATCCACCCTTCTCTCACCATAAGCTGAGAATAATTAATCAATATTGGGAAAGCACATTATTATTTCATAATAAACAAAGATTTGAAGATGATCAGCAACAAGTCTTATCCATTTTAACTGTGTAAAGAAAAACTTTGAATAATCCTATTTTGGGGAAGGACAACAAAAGTCAGATTCTAAGACAAGTTTCTCCCTCAAATGCTGAGGCCTACATTTTCCTTACCTGATTTTCGTAACTGTGTAAAGAAAAACTTTGAATAATCCTATTTTGGGGAAGGACAACAAAAGTCAGATTCTAAGACAAGTTTCTCCCTCAAATGCTGAGGCCTACATTTTCCTTACCTGATTTTCGTATGTGTCAGCTTATAATGTCTTGTTTAGATCATTGCTCCTGACAAAGAAACTCTAACCTGAGATAGTACTAAAAGAGTAATTAATGTTATTGATTAATGCCTATTTAAACTGTTTAAAATTTAAACTGGCAAACAATTGTCAATGTATGATATGCTATGCTAACATTTACTCATCTTTATTTATATTCAAGCTATAAATTCACAAGCTGTGTTCATGCTTGTGAACACAGGTACCAGCACTGCTAGTCAGCATATGATACATATCTACATCCACACATCAGTAAGTATTCACCAAATGATTGCCTTTTATTTGCAAGCCCCCTGTCTCAATTTTAGTGGCACAGAAGACATGTTCAACCATCTGTGCCTAATTTGTAGCTGAAACCACCCTTTTGTGTAGATGAACTGACTGATCCATGGTGTTGATAAAACCAGATAAAGTTGAACTTAGGTCATTAGCCATCTTGCCGTGAGAGCTACTGGGTCAGTAGGTCACAGTATAGACGGGGTGGATGCTGCTGCAGAGATCCTCAAAGCAGCAACAGAAGTTTAGGGGCATGGTCTTCCTGAGAAGCTGAGAACTCTCATAACTTTGTCTGCTCTGGGCCAGCTGGGACAGAAAGTAGATTAATGAAAGTTAAGCAGTCAGGTAGGAAGTTGAGCTTCTCCTTTTTATAAAGGAGAAAGGGCCAAGTGGAGATGAAATTTCAGCAGAGATCAGAAAAGAGGGCAGAAAAAAAAAGTTTAAGAATAAAGGGCATTGACCAAGATATCCCCCTATTTAACAAACAGGATGAGACTGGGGTTGCAGCCCAGAGACAGAGGCTGTGGGCTCAATCCCCAGCACCTCTTTCTTGCAAAATGATTTCTGTCTCTCTATTTTTGGGTACTGGGGATTGAACTCAGGACCTCACAAATGCTAAATACCCCAGGTATGATCACATACCTCGGTAATTCCAGCTGCTTGGGAGGCTGAGGCAGGAGGATTACAACTTGAAGGTCAATCTGGGCAATTTAGGAAGACCTTGTCTCAAAAATAAAATCAAAAGGGCTTGGGATCTGCTTAGTGGTAGAGCACTTGTTTAGCTGGTACGAGGCCCTGGGTTCAATACCAAGTGGGGAGAAAATATCCCACCAGTGTTAAACCTTAGCAGTTTCAAATGAGAGGGTGTCTAGCTATGCCAGTTGTGCTTTCCAGGAAGCAGATAATGAGACAGGGTAGGGGTGACCAAGATTTTTCATGAGGGAATAAAAACTGTGAAGAAGTCTCATGTGGTGGACCACATCTGTAACCCAAATTCAAGGCCAGCCTGGGCAATTTAGTGAGACCTTGTCTTAAAAGAAAAGATAAAATGGACTGGGGATATAGCTCAGTGGTAGGACACCTGCCTAGCATGTGCAAAGCCCTGGGTTTATTCTACAGTTCTGGGGGTAGGATAACCATGGCTGTCAAGACAAAGCAGAGAGAAGTAGGCGTGGATGGGGAAGCTATTGGACCCATACAGATCTAACAAACACCTGGCAAAATGAGAGGAGCTTTAAGTGCTGCCCACACTGTGTCTGGTGGAGATGCCTAGACCCTGTCCACTGCCTGCCTAAGTCAGTACAGGGAATGCCTCCCCACAAAGAGCTGGGACCTCTAATCCCAAACTGAAGCTGGCCCTGAGGAAGCTATAAACTGGGGGCTGTTGCCAGCCATGCTGTTTCCAGATGTGCTGCAAAGCCTTGCTGGAGCCACTAGCCTTCTAGCCTTCAGGGACATGTGCTAGAAGCACAGTCACTGCATTTCTAGGGAGCATTCCTCCTTTTAGTCGGAAAACTCAAATCTCACCTGTTTCCTAGCCTCTTACCTTCTCCCTTTCCCAAAGGACATCTGGTTTTCTCTCAGTTTGTTACACAGAAAGCAATTCAGCACAGGAGAGAGAACTCTTCTCTCCCTGCAGGGTAAGGGAATTATCTTCAAAGAGGCCCACCAAGCATGTTCCCTGGATATAAATATGCATTCCCTGAATAAGAGAAAATGGCTATGGGAAATTCTTACTCTAAGTAGCACATCCCCTTTCTTATTACAGACCAAAGCAACTAGGGGCAGTGAGAGCAAAGAGTGAAAGTTGGGAGCAAAAGCTAAGAATTCCCTGTCACAGATGCAGGGAGTGGCCTCCCAGTGCACACTCTTTTGATCTTTCACCTTCTAAGCTTACCCTTGAGGCCTACAGTTTTATATAGATCTGAGACTGTGTGAGGGAGTGAGGTACAAAAGCTCAAGAGTCATTTACTTAAACATTCATGACCTAACACCCAAAGCAGAATTTTAAGGAATCATACCCTTGCATATAGTTGATATTTGATACATTTTGATTGTTATGTTTAACTAATAATTCAATCTGTAGAGAGCAGGAATTTTACTCCATAAATTCAGAGACAGAAGAGTATATTCTTGCCAGGCAGGGTGATGCATGCCTGTAATCCTAGCAATTCAGGAGGCTGAGGAAGGAGGAGCCCAAGTTTGAGGCCAGCCTGAACAATTTAGTGAGATCCTGCCTCAAAAAATAAAAAGAAATGGGGATGTAGCTTGGTGGTAAAGCATCCTAAGGTTCAATCCCCAATAACAAGAGAAAAAAAGAAAAGAAAAGAAATTTCAGAGATTTAGTGATAGTATCATTATGAGGGCTCCCTTTTTTGTAGACTAGTTCCCTTAACATGGAACTTTCAGGTTAAAGGCTAAGTATATTTTGAATTTGAACGTATGGTTCTACATACTATCCCCAAATCATAAATGTCTGATTATCCATATCCTCACTAGCCTGGAAGACATCAATATTTACAATTTTTACTAAGCAGGTGGGCAAAATTGCAACTTTATTATGATTTTAATTCTCATTTCCTTGGCTACTGATGAGATTGAGCAATTTTTCATGTGATTATATGGCCTCTGCATTTCCTTTGATCCTTTGGGTCTTTTATCTTCTTACAGATTAATGAAGGCCTCATGTAAATATGGGCTGTTAACTCTTTTGAGTGTGTCTATGCTGCAAATATTCTCTTTTAACTTACCACTTGTTTTTCAATTGTCTATAGGCTAGCAAAGATTTTACTCCCTGTTCCTAGCTCATGTTCCAGAAAGGGCAAGAGATGAAAGATAGTGATAATACAATTTGAAAAAGTTACATACAGATAGTATATCTCACTAAATGCTGGGGTAGGGGGGCTTCTAATATCTGCAGCAGGCTGTTTTCACATTAAAAATACTTTTTCAAATGGATGGAGTTGGAGAACATCATGCTAAGCAAAGTAAGCCAGTCCCCAAAACCAAATGCCGAATGTTCTCTCTGATAAGTGAATGCTGATCCATAATGGGACAGGGAAGAATGAAGGAACTTTGGTCAAAGGGGACGGAAGAGAGGGGATGGGACAAGGGGGCAGGAAAGACGATGAAATGATATGTACAAAAATACCCTAGGTACATGTATGACTGCACATATGGTGTAACTCTGTACTGTGTACAACCAGTAAAATGAAAAGTTGTGCTCTATTTGTGTACAATGAATCAAAATGCATTCTGCTGTCATGTATACCTAAGTACATTAAATACATTTTAAAAAAATACTTTTTCAGTGGGTAATGAAAAACTGTAACTCCACTGAAGACCACTGGCATACTTTATTATGATATCAAGCAAATGATCACTACTATTAGATTTTGCCAGAGCTTGACCATACTAAACCTCATTCAGCTTCTAACCCTTCTTACCTTCCCTTGAGGTAGAACAGAAGAAATAAAAGACAGGTAGACAGGAGCTAAAAGAAAAGACAAAGAGATTATAACTTTAACCTAAAAGCCTTGTGCTAAAGTTCCTCGTACCTTCACTCTCCAAGCCAGTTTTCCCTCAGTGTTGTCACTCCCAAATTTCTGGGAAATCTACAAATCTTCACTCACAATCTTAAAATTACTGGAAATACACACACTTATGAAAATTGGCCTGTGCACTATTAATTAGCCCATAAACCACGTGTATTTTTAGATTGGATTGAGCAAAGGGAGATGCAATACCTAAAATACAGGGCATTTTCTTGATTATCTATGGATCAGATAGTAGAGATGTCAACCTAAGGACCCTGAGACCTGCTAGACCACCATAAACTGTCTTGGGATCAAGGGGTTAATATTGAAGTAGGATAAAAGAAATAAAACATAGGCAGAAAGGAGACCAAAAATAAAGAAAAATAGAAAAGAAAGACAAAGATATGTAATTTTAAAGTTCCACATACTTTTCCAGGCCTGTCACTCCAAAATTTCTAAGAAATCTGTAAGTCTTAGAGGTACCTTAAATTCACCCACTTATAAACCAGGCTTGGTGGTGAACTCCTGTAATTCCAGAAACTCAGGAGGCTGAGACAGGAGGATTACAAGTTTGAGGTCAGCCTGGGTAACTTAGTGAGACTCTGTCTCAAAATAAAAAATAAAATAAAATAAAAAGAGCTAAGTATAGGGGCTGGGATTGTGGCTCAGTGGTAGAGTGCTTGCCTCGCATGTGTGAGGTACTGGGTTCAATCCTCAGCACCACATAAAAATAAATAAAATAGAGATATTGTGCCTATCTACAACCAAAAAAATAAAAAATAAAAAAAAGAGCTAGCTATAGCTCAGTGGTAAAGGACCCTGGGTTCAAGGTTCAGTCCCCACTACTGAAAAAAAAGAAAATTTTAAAAATTCACCTACTTACAAAAATTACCTTGTACACTGTTAATCAGCCTACTGATGAACAGGTTAGGCAAAAAGAGACATATTTTAAGAAACCTATAATTTAGGGGACTTTCCAACATATGTTGATTAAATAAAGGAGACTATATAACCCTAAGGATCTCCAGAATTATCAGACCACCATAAACTGTCTTGTGACCACCTGACTGATATCATCCCTACATACCTTCCTATGCTTACCTCTCATCAAATTTCCTTTAAAAGAAGAGCATGAGAACCAAAAGAGTGTTTCTCACTCTTGTGATGGCCTGCATTCTCCCTTGAATGTGTCTCCTTCCTTTCCTAAATATCTCTCTGTGCCTCCAATGGACACATCCTTAAATTTATTTCTGTGACATCTGCCAAGTACCCTACTTGTTCTGAGTTCTCTCTAGGAACTTCTTTGACCTCTCCACTGACAATTTCCTTCCCTGCCCAGCTCTGCCCACCTCTCACAAAGCTTTCTTTAAAAGAAGAGCTGAGACCCCAAAAGTGCCTCTCCCTCTCCAGATGGCCTGCATTCTCCCTTGAACGTGTGCTTTCCTGAATAAATTTCTGTTTGTGTTTCTGACATATTTTGAAATTTCTTTCTGTGATGTTTGTCAAGGACTCTATCCTGCATTGAGGTCCCCTTCTCTGGGACCTCCCTTGACCACCTCTCACCTCTGGTAACACCCTCTCAACCTACCACTCCCAAATTCCATTCTTACTCAGAGTATTTCTATACACGCTTCTATTTTCAAAGGAATGGTATTTGTAAGTTTGTAACAGATTTTAGACAGCTTGCTATCTCGAGTTCAAAGCCAGCCTCAGCAACAGCGAGGCACTAAGCAACTCAGTGAGACCCTGTCTCTAATAAAACACAAAATAGGGCTGGGGATGTGGCTAAGTGGTTGAATACCTCTGAGTTCAATCCCTGGTACCAAAAAAAAAAAAAAAAAAAAAAAAAAGTCTTAAGGTTCTGAATATGCACATGAAAAACATCTGAAAAACCTTTCCTTCTTCAAATAGTTGACTATGCAAAAAAGAAGTGTTGGATTTCAGTATTTTAAAATAGGAAAGCTTGCTTCCTAGTTTAGTATTCACTTACTTGCCAAGTATTGATTGCACACCCCTATACACTAGGCACATTTTGTTTTTCAGTGCTGGGAGTTTAACCCAGGGCTTCCAGGAGGCCAGGCAACCTCTCTACCCTCAGACTAGGCAACCTTTTAAATACTGTGGGTATAACATTACATCTTCATGTTCGTGGGACGTACCTCCTAGTGAGGGAGAGAAACATTAAACCAGTAAAAACATATGTATATTATAGGTCAGATGGTCATATGTACTACAAAGAAAAGTAAGACAACATAAAAGGGGTGGTTTTCTTTCTTTCTTTTTTTTTTTTTTGGTATTGGGGCTTGAACTCAGGGGCACTTGACCACTGAGCCACATCCCCAGCCTTATTTTGTGTTTAATGTAGAGACAGGGTCTCTCTGAGTTGCTTAGCGCCTCGCCGTTGCTGAGGTTGGCTTTGAACTCGCGATTCTCCTGTCTCAGCCTCCCAAAGTGCTGGGATTACAGGTTTGTGCCACCGCGTGGTTTTCTTTTTTTTAAACCAGAGATTGAACCCAGGGCTGCTTAATCTCTGAGCCACGCCCATAGCCTGTTTTTTATTTTTTACTCTGAGACAGGATTTTGCTAAATTGCTTAGGGCCTTACTAAATTGCTGAGGCTGGCTTTGAACTGGTGATCCTCCTCCTCAGCCTTCTGAGCTGCTGGGATTACAGGTGTGCACCACCACCCAGCATAAAAGGGCACTCAACAACTGAGACACATCCTCAGTCCTATTTTTTGTATTTTATTTGGAGATAGAGTATCACTGAGTTGCTTAGTGTCTCACCTTTGCTGAGGCTGGCTTTGAACTTGCAATTCTCTTGCCTCAGACTTCTGAGCTGCTGGGATTACAGGTGTGTGCCACCGTGCCCAGCAAGAAGGGTGTTTTGAGTTGAATTGTGTTTCCCCAAAATATATGGAAATCCTAATCCCCAGTACTTGTGACTGTGATCTTAATTGGAAATGGGATCTTTGCAGATGATCAAGTCAAGATGAGATTGTTATGGTGGGTCTTCATTCAGTATGAATGATGACCTTTAAACAAAACACAGACATTTAGACAAACACAGGAAGAATACAATGTGAAGGTATTTTGCTTCAGAATCTAAATAAGTAGAATATTACAGAGTTGAAGACTTTTTTTTGTTTACTCTCCTATTCATTTATTCATCAATGCCTTCATTAACTTTCATTTAAGAAACTGAACAACAGGGGCTGGGGTTGTGGCTCAGTGGCAGAACACTTGCCTTGCATGTGTGAAGCCCTGGGTTTGATTTTCAGCACCACATAAAAATAAATAAATAAAATAAAGGTATTGTGTCCATCTACAACTAAAAAAATTTTTTAAAAAAACTGAACAACAATTTGTCATACTATAAAGTTAGGAGATAAATAGAAATAATCATGAGACTTGTTCCCTTTCCTCACACTGCTCCTGGTTTGAACTGTGGGGGCAGAAAAGAGAATCTCTGAGAAAGAAAGTGAAGATGGGGAAGGGGCCTGTATATCCTAGATGATGGCATAAAATACAAAACGGATTGAACTGATCTCTGTATAGTTGTGGACAGCAACCTAATACAGGTGCCAAGAGAGGAACAAGGACGAAAAAGAACAGGATGAGATGAAGAAAGACAAGAATAAAGAGAAGAAATGCCACCACAAAGCTCTTAGGCTTCTAACTATTTTCCCTTCCAACAGGCATAGTGGTTGATGGGTGATATTCACAGATAGGCCATGTTCCCCAGTCACTTAACCTGGGTTATGACACACATCAGTTACTTGCAGTTTATGGTCAGAACTGCAACTGCACTATTTTTTTCTTCCATGTTGCAATGACATTCTCACAAATATAACTTGGAATCATTACCTATCTATCAATCAATCATCTATTTTATCTATCATACTATTTGAACTTAGGTTCTTCAGTTCTTATTAGAAACAACTTGCCAGATGTGACACAGTGGTGTACACCTGTAGTCCAGGCAACTCAGGAGGTTGAAGCAGGAGCTTGGCAAGTTCCAGTACAGCCTGGGCAAATTAGCAAGACCCAATCTCAAGAAAAGGTGGGGGTGGGTGTGCTGGGGATGTAGCCCAGTAATAAAGTGCCCCTGGGGTCAATCCCCAATACAATGAAAGAAAAGGTGGAGGATGTAGCTCAGTGGTAGAGTACTTGCCCAGCATGCATGAGGCCCTGGGTTTAATCCCTGGTACCACAAGTAAGAAAAAAAAACGTGAGAAACAACTTGTGCAGATACAATTCACCATAACTGTGTGATAACTATGACAGATATTGTATAGGGGCCACCATCAATCTTCCTTCCTTATACTATGATTTTGTGCATTAAATCTATGGAACATTTAGTGGCACTATCCCCACAATGGCTGATAGTCTATTTATGATAAGTGAGTAGGAAGAGATGGAGAGAAAGCTGAGCAAACTAAATAAAAGGCAGCTTCTGCATCGAAAATTTGGCCATATAAGACCATAGTGGAAATTAAAGAGCAATAGATACATATAACTGCAATTGTACTACCATAGTGACAACTTTGCCTCTTGTTTCTGATAGAGTAGCATGGTAGGCACTCTTTTAGCAAATAAAAAGCTGCCACTGAACAGGTATTTGACACTGGCCAATTCTATTACAGTTTACAGTGTTTGGTTCATGGTAAAAATATAACCACTATAAAATACTCAAAAAATATTTGTTGAATCAATAGAAGACTAACTTTCAGGTCTAAAATTGTACAATTCTGTATTTTTAAAAGATGATAATTATGGTACACTAGGAAAAGTGATACACTCAAGTTCTTCTTGTTCAAAATTGACAATAAGTTCCCTAAAACCAGATAACTGCAAGATTTGACTATTAAATGAGTAGCGGAATCTTTTCACAAGGGGAAGTATTATTTTCAACTTTGTATTTTCTTCATACTCTGCCATTCTTGAAGTTGCTGGGTCTGATTTGCTCTTCCGGTTGGTACAATTGCAAATGCATGGTGCAAGCTAGGAGCTGTCCCTTCAGGGCAGATGCAGCCCTGCAAGCATATGCCTGAGTGATCAGAAAAGAATCCCTTCCTATGGGCAGAGACAGCCCCACACCAGTCCATGCCAGCCCCTCTTGCTGTCTTGGCTGGGCACGCCTCTGCAGTATACAAACCGCACAACCAGATACCTTGTTCCCAGTGCCAAAAACTTAGCTTTCAGAACAATATTGTAAATACCTCCCAATGCTGGGCACTCAGCCAGGCACTAGAGATAAAAAGAGGAATAACACAGAGGCTACCTTTGGCAGTTGGGGAAGAGGGCCATGTAAATAGATTAGCACAATAACAGCAGGTAATGTGATCAAAGAGAAACACACAAACTGCTCAGGATCATAAATGAAAGAACTAATTTTTCTTGCATGTGGCTATGGTCAAAGAAAATTCAGAAAGGAAGAGGTATTTGAATAGGGTTATAGGATGCATAGAAGTTCATGAGGTGAGTAAAGGACATTTAAACTTTTGGTGAGTAAGATGAACCCAAGGTTCTCTTCCTGTACCCCCAAGTCTTAGGAAAACTTGGGGTTACAGCTTAGTCATTTTGATCTAGGTCTTGGGTCACAGCATTTGTGTTGGCTTTGTCATTCCATGTGTCTTTCTGCCTTTGAAGTGATTCAGACAAGCCCAGCAGTGGGGGTTGTAAAAACAGTGTAATAAACAGTGTTCATCTGCCAGAACTGTCCCTCTATGTAGCTCTCTTGGGAGTTTGTAGAGGCCCTAGGTGGCTGGTCAAAGGCCAAGGATTTGGGATCATCGCCAAATGGCCTCCTTGAAGATACAGAGCACAAGGACATTCCACGAAGAGGGAACAACATAATCTCCCAGTATTTTGTTTGTCAGATGGAAATATCCTTGGTGACAAACAGGTGTGACCTTTAGTCATGCAATAAAATTGTGGATCAGCTAGAACATAATTTCTGAAAGATGTAAACTGCTTATTTCTCAAGAAAGAGCAGTTAGTTTTGTCCAGACAAACTGTTCCAAGATTACAGATTACTAACTCTAAGGAGCCTTTTCCCTTATTGGCACATGCTATTGGTTTGCCAGAAGGCTCCAGAGGGAGTGTGTGCACAGAGTAACTCCACACAAGCCACTGTAGCTCTCCAAAAAACAATTCAGAATGTGTGCTTTTGGCAGGAAGTCAGAGACATCTTCTCTGGTCATTAAGAGAGCACAGTCAAAAATAGTACCAGACTGATTATATTGGGGGTAAGGTGGGAGAGGGGATGGGGAAGAGAGACTATGACCTTTATTTCTTCCTCTATAGTGGGCACTCTGATGTTGTTCGATGTTTTGAAGTGACGATGTATTCTGAACGTGTTCGTGGAGTTCAAGGTGGACTAGAAGCTTCACTAGGCCCTGTTCTGCACAGTAACCACATCAACAACAAAAAATTTCACCAACTGTGTTTTTACTGATTAGTTCCAAACTAGCTGTTCCAGGCACACACTCATAAGCTAGGTTCTCTCTCTTTTTTTTTTTTAATATTTATTTTTTAATTGTAGGTGGACAGAATATCTTTACTTTATTTTTTATGTGGTGCTGAGGATCGAACCCAGTGCCTCACGCGTGCTAGGCGAGCACACTACCACTGCACCACAACCCCAGTCCCCTAGGTTCTCTCTTGATGATCCTTATGTTGAAACAAAACGTGGTGGTGAATTCAGCAACACTGGTGCTCAGGAGCTGCCGAGGGCCCTCATTGCAACAATCTGATAAAGCAGAGTGTTGAGTACCTCCCACCTTGTTATGATCCTCCAGGGCCCAAGGCATCCCTTTCCAAGCACCCCACTGGCGGCCAGGTTATGAAAACCCAGCTTACCTTAGTACCCAGGAAGCAGTCATCAAAGGAACAGAAGGTAAACTCAAGAATACTTTGTAAACACTAAGAGAACATTCCTGCAAAGCAAGCAAGTACATTAGAACAGGGCAGGTTAAAGGGTGAAAACCAGGGCAAGAGCAGAGTCCAGGGATGTGGTCAGCTTGCATTTAAGGATCCTGCTCAAGAGGATCACATGTCAATGAGTATCACCAAGGAAGTATGCATCAAAATATCCTCCATCATCCCTTAAAGACTTTACGTTCCTCAGCTCAAGAAAACACACACCCATCGTCCAGCTGCTTCCACAGAAAAACAAGAAAGCATTGCTTCTTTCTTTTATTCATTACCTCCACCATCAAGCAATCAGTCAACCAGCAAGTCAACCTGCAAACTACTTAATTTTATCTTTCCCATATTTTTATGGGTGCATTATAGTTGTATGTAATGGTGGAACATGTTGTTACATATTTTTAAATGCACATGATGTAACAATATAATTTGGTCAATATTATTTGTTAAGTAATTTCCCTTCCCTTTTCCTCTTCCCTCCCCCAGTTCCTTTCCTCTATCCTACTGATCTCCCTTTGATTTTCACAACACTCCACTCTACTTTTTCTTTTTCTTCTCTATTTTCCACATATAAGAGAAAATCAACCTGCAAAGTATAGGTTGACCTCTTCACCTCTTTTTTATGTGCACTGCCACCATCCCAGTCCAAGTCACAATAATCTCTTGTCTGGATAACCTCCATAGTCTACTTACTGATGTTTTCATATTCAGGCTAGCTCCCCTCCAACTGTGATTTCTGTATAGGGAAAGTCTTTCTAACAAAAACAAATGGTATACATTAATAAGGGAAAAGTTCTGCCAGGTGTGGTGATGTATACCAATAGTTCCCAACAACTCAGGAGGCTGAGGCAGGAGGATTTTAAGTATGAGGCCAGCCTTAGTACCTTAGTGAGAACCTCAGTAACTTAGTGAAACTGTCACAAAATCAAAAATAAATAAAAGGATTGAGGACATGGCTCAGTGATAAAGCACCCCTGGGTTCAATCTTCAATACCAAAAATCAAAACAACAAGAAAAACCCCCAAAGAAAAAGTTTTATAGATTTGACAACATAAAAAACTGAGGGCTGAGGGATATAGCTCAGTGGTAGAGTACTTACCTACCTCAGTAGTAGAGTACACACACAAGGTCCCTGGGTTCAAACCCTAACACTATTTAAAAAAAATCATAACACATATTCCTTAGCCCTATTAGTTAGGGGGCAGAGAGCTTTTACTTTTTTACTATAGATACTTCTGTATTATTTAATTTATTAAATGACCATGTATGTATTTTAAAACAGAAATACTACAAGGGCTAGAGTATATAGCTCAGTGGTGGAGCACTTGCCTAGCATGCATGAGGCCCTGGGTTCAAATCCCAGCACCACAAACAAACAGATAAATAAACAACAACAAAAAACTCATCTGGATCTAAAATAAAAACATTAAAAGCATCAAAATTAAAATGGGTGATAAAAATTTACACTTTGAGATAAACTCAGGTTTTTTAAGAACAGATGAAAATGTTAACAATAAAACACTGAAAATTAAGTACAAGTATACACTAAACAAGAAATGTTCTATCCCATTAATCAAACAAATGAAGATTAAAAGTGAGATATTCCTTTCTGCCCATTAGAGTAGCCATACTGTGGGTTTGTTGTTGTTGTTGTTGTTGTTGTATTTGATGAAACTTTTTTTTAATTTAAATTTTAATTTTTTTGTGGTGCTGGGGATTGAACCCAGGGCTTTGTGCATGTGAGGCAAGCACTCTGCCAATGAGCTATATCTCCAGCCCCCTGTGTTTTTTTTTAATCTAATGAATCTAGTATTTTCATCCACAATTTATGGGAGTATCTAATTTTCTTAAAAAGAAATTTGGCAATTTCAGATATCTCAAAGATTCCATCTTTGATTAGCAATTCTATTTCTAGGAAAACATTATAAGGTAAAAATTACAGCTAAGGACAAAGATCCAACTATAAATCGTGACAAAGTGAGAAATATATATTAGCTCTTTGCCTCCTAAAGCCCTTCCTGAGTGACAGGGGTAACAAGAGCATCTTTTGTTATATTTTGTTATAATATTTGTTTTTGTCTCTGGTTCCTGACACAGAGTTCCTAAGTCCCTTGGAATTTCCTGGGTGGCAGGAGCATCTTTTGTTCTACCCAGGTGAGTGCTGGTAGGTTTCTGGATAGCTTCAGGATAGGGGCTGGTCACAAGAAGTCTTGGTTACAGGTTTGGAACTTCCAGTTCCATCTCTTCTCCAGGAAGGGGAGAGGAGCTGGCAATTGAGTTAATAATCAATCGTGCCGGTGTGACGAAGCCTCCATAAAAATCCTTCAACTATGTGGTTCAGAAATCTTTGCGGGTGGGGAAGATATCAAGGTTCTGGGAAAGTGTTTCACCCAGAGATGGCATGGAAGCGCTGCGTCCCTTCTCACAAACCGTATCCTATGTCCTTCTTCCTCTGGCTGTTCATCTATAGTCTTTACTATATCCTACATAACACACCAGAAAATGTATGTGTTTCCCAGCATTCTGTGAGCCATTACAGTGAATTATTGAAACTAAGGAAAACAGTCCTGACAAACTCTGATCTATAGATAAGTCAAACTGAAGCATGGGTAACTTGGGGACTCACTACTTGTTATTGGAGACTGAAGTAGGAGACAGTCTTGTGGAACTAATTTCTTAACCAGTGGAGTCTGCTGACTCCAAGTAGTTCATGTTAGAATTGCTGGGTAGACCCACACATCTGGTGTCAGAAGTGTTGTGTAAGTATAGAAAAATAATTTTTTCTTTTTGATAATGATTAATCTAAGGATTATTTAGTTGGCAAAATATGAGGATTGAATAAGGGCATATATTAATTTTTTACATATATCAATAAGATGACTAGAATGCTGTCATCAAAATGTTTATCAATGTTCATTATAATAAAAATGCCAACTTCTCATAAAATTAGGTATAATTTTTGTATTTTGGTACGGAGGAATGAACTTGGGGGCACTCAATGACTGAGCTACATCCTCAGCCCTATTTTGTATTTTATTTGGAAACATGGTCTCACTGAGTTACTTAGCGCCTTGCTGTTGCTGAGGCTGGCTCTGAACTAGGGATCCTCCCGTCTCAGCCTCCTGAGCCACTGGGATTATAGGCATGCGCCACTGCGCCCAACAAGTTAGGTGTAAATTTAACATAATCCTAATGCAAACATCTTCAGAAATTTTTAATAGTAAAATGGATCCTAACAGTTAAATGGAAAAGTAAAGGAGAATGCCCAGGAAAACTCTGGGAGAGGAAAAGAGCAATGAGGAAGGATTAACTCTAACAGATAGATATGAGAACATATTTTAAAGCCTCAGCAACATCAAGAGAGTGGTAGGAGAACATTAATAGACAGATGCAATGATATTGACACAAAATACACACATGAGCTTCTTCTGTGAAAAAGGAAGCAGCTCAGATCAAAGGAGGGAAAAGTGGGTTATTAAATAAGTCATGGTAGCAGATATAAAGAAAAAACTCAAGTCACTACCTTCATAATTCTTATCCCTCCAAAAAACTAAATGTTAAAAAACATAAGATCCTTCTTTTTTTGTTTGTTTGTTTTTGGTACCAGGAACTCGGGGGACGCTTAACCATGGAGCCATATCCCCACCCCTTTTTTATATTTTATTAGAGACAGGGTGTTGCAGAGTTGCTTGGGGCCTTACTAAACTGCTGAGGCTGGCCTTGAACTAGCGATCCTCCTGGCTCAGCCTCCTGAGCTGCTGGGATTACAGGCTCGTTCTTTTCTTCTCTCTCTCTTTCTCTCTTCTCCTTCTCCTCCTTTTTTTTTTTTTTTAAGATAATGCCTTTCTAAAGATGATATAAAACCCAGACGTTATAAAGGTAAATATTGATATATTTGACTACATAAAGATATATTACACAGTGTCTACATGGAAAAGATTTCACAAGCAAACCAAAACCAAAACCAAACTTGGAGAAAATCCATGCTCTCAATCACAAAGGACTGATCTCCCTCACATGACATGGCAGCTGACTTTCACATAGAGAAAGTGATGAAAATGTGATTGTGAAGTTTTCCCTCAAGTCTCATTGGCCAGATTAGGGACATATGCTCTGTCCTGGGACAATTACTGGTGATGGAAGTGGTAACACCAAGCTTAAATTCATTAATCAAATGTATCACTTTAGACCAAAGGAGTGCCAGGCTCCTCTAGAAGAGGAGAGATACCTGAAGGAAAGGGGCTCCTCCAAAAGAAGGAATCAGGCCTTACCCTTTCCCTGACTCACCTGTGCATCAATAAGTTCTACTGGCCCTAAATCTACCAATATGTCTAAAATCCGCCCAATTTTCTCCATCTTCATAATCATACTCATCCACGTCACCAACAATTCTGGCTGGGGTCTCCAGCAATAAGCTCCTACATGGTCTCCCTGCTTCCAAGCTATTCATTCTCCAAGCAAAAGCCAGAGCTGTCTTTTCAAACCTAAGCTAGAGGGGCTGAAGATGTAGCTCAGTGGTGGAGCACTTGCCCAGCATGCATTAGGCCTTGGGTTCAATCCCCAGTATAGAAAAAAGTTAAAATTAAAAAAGAAATAGCTACGCGTGGTGGCACATGTCTGAAATCCCAGCACTTTGGGAGGCTGAGACAGGAGAACAGCAAGTTCAAAGCCAGCCTCAGCATCGGCGAGGCACTAAGCAGCTCAGTGAGACCCTGTCTCTACATAAAACACAAAATAGGGCTGGGGATGTGGCTCAGTGGTCGAGTGCCCCTGAGTTTAATCCCCAGTACCAAAAAAAAAAAAAAATCTAGCTAAATTACATCAAACACTTCTTTACCTTCTCCAACGGCTTCCCAATTTATTTAACAAAATCCCCCAAATCTCAACTTATCCCACGAGGCCTGAGGCCCCTGTGTCATTTGATTTTTGCTTACCTTGCCAGGGTCACATGGTCTGTCCTGTGTACTTAGCTCTAGGTCCACAGCTTTCACTCTGTTCGCAGAGGACTCTGAATCCTTCACTAACTCAGGGTTTTTGTAAATGAAGTTGCCGCTTCCAGAACATTCTTCTTTCTATTCACTCTTTGCTTGGTAGTAAAATATAGAGATGAATCAGGTAGATTGTGGAGAGGCCTTCCTAGGTACAAATTCTGCCTCTGCCAATTACTGAGTGTGTACCGTTGGGCAGATTACTCACTCTTCCCATACTTTGTTTTAAAATGGAGATGACAGCATTAGTGTCAGTAGGGTGACAACTGTCCAGTTCACCTGGGACTGAGGGGTTTCCTAGGCTGCACAACTTTCATGACCTTGGGATACCATGCAACTCTAGATTGCTTATACCTAAATTGCTACTTGAGAGTCTATCTTGTTTAAATCAGTTATTTTGTATCTTTATTTAAACAGCTGAATTTATACTCTTCTTAATACAATAGCAGTTATGGCATTTTGTATTTATATGTTTATTTATGATTACATTTTCCGTGTGTGTGTGTGTGTGTGTGTGTGTGTGTGTGTGTGTGTAGGCTAGGGAAGTAGGTGCTCTACCAGAGCTACATCCCCTGCTGCTTGTGATGATTTTTATTTGTTTAATGTCTTTGCCACCAGATATTAAGCTCTTTGAGGATATGGGAGATTTCTATTTATTTTCATCCTAGCAACCTAGTAATTGGTCCAATTTAGGCACACAGTAAACTCTCAATATGTATTTTTATTTATTTTGGTACTTGAGGCTTGAACTCAGGGGTGGTCTACCACTGAGATACATCCCCATCCCTTTTTATTTTTTATTTTGAGACAGTTCTTGCTAAGTTGCTGAGGCTGGCTTTGAACTTGCAATCCTCCTAGATTAGCCTCCCAAATCGCTGGGATCACAGATATGTGCCACTGCATATACTTTTAAATGAATGAAATAATAGCATAAGGAAATATTTATGATAATTTAGGCCAGTAAAACAATATTGTACAGTCAATATATACTATAAAAACAAGCAAAGGGCTGATGCACAGAAAAGGATGGAAGAATATTTAAAAATATGAATAGCAGTTGTTTGAATTACAGGTTTTAGCATGATGTTTTTCTAGGTTTGCCTGTGTTTTCCAGATTTCATATATATATATACACATACATATATATATGCACAATGGAAAACATTTAATGAGACAAAATAAATGAAGAGGTCAGTTGCTCCCTGAGAGCCTTGGATTAGAGAGAATTCTTGTCCAGGAAGTTTAACCAGCTATGGTCTGATGTAGATTCTCAGACGACAGCATAATCTATGAAGTTCACTTCTTAACAAAAAGCCATGGTAAAGATAAAGGATGGAGTAAAAGTCAGAATAATAAGACATAACTAACAGGCTATAGGGCGTAACTTACAATGTAGCAATCAACCAAAGAACAATCTTTATTGGGCTAAAGCTTGGAAAGAAATGTTATTATGTTTCGTTGACAACTACACAGATCATTTATATCTTTATGGATAGAGTTATATACTTGAAGGGAACCCTGTGAACAAATGACTCAGCAAAAGGCCAAGTTAACAAATTATGCTTCTGTGGTCATTTATGTTTCCATTATTTTTGTATAAGCACAGAGCTTCAGCCTTTATTATAAATGAATAAAAGTGTATTCGTATTTCAAAAACACGGGTTTTGACACTAGGGAATTAGACAAAGGAAATGAATTCACATGCTCACAATTTTTTTTAAAAAGCCTGTAGCAGAGCTAGGTGTGGCAACATACCACTGTAATCCCTGATTTGGGAGGCCGAGACTGGAGAAGCGTAAGTCTGAGGCCAGCTTGGACAATTTAGTGAGACCCTATCTAAAAAAGAAAAACAAAACAAAAAAACATAAAAAGGCTGGGGATATGAATCCAGTACCATAAAAGCAAAACAAAACAAACCTATAGTATTGGTTTTTTTTTCCTATAAGAAAAAAAAAATCAATCTCAAATTTTTGTAATACTAGATGTTCAATTAATGTTAGTTGGCAATAATCTGTTCTTCTTGGTATAATTTTAAAAGTTCTTAATTTTTCCTCTGCTGACATTAATTGGAGCCCTGCTGCTACAGTTTGGTTCGGCATGTCCTGCAAAGGTCCATGTGTTGAGGGCTAGGTCATCAGCCTATGGCACTGCTGTGAAGTGTTGCACCCTATGGGAGATGGGGCCTAATTACAGGAAAGCATGCCCCTTCATTGAGGGGGATATTGTTCTTTTTCTCTTTGCTTCTTGGATGGCTTGAAGTGAATATGCTTCCTTTACCATGTGCTTCTGCCATGATGTACTGTGTCGCCACAGGCCCAAAAGCGACAGGCCAGGTGAACATGGACTGAAACCATGAGCCAAAATAAAATAATCCTCCTTTTTCTTTCTTTTCCTGTGGTACTGGGGATTGAACTCAGGGACACTTTTTAAAATTTTATTTAATTAATTTATTTGGGGGGGCTACAGAGGATTGAACTCAAGGGCGCTTGACCACAGAGCCACATCCCCAGCCCTAGTTTTGCATTTTTTTTAGAGACAGGGTCTCACTGAGTTAGTTGCTTAGCACCTTGCTAAATTGCTGAGGCTGGCTTTGAATTCTTGATTCTCCTGGCTGAGGCAGAATCCCAGTCTGCTGGGATTCTAGGCATGGGCCACCGCATCCAGCCCTTTTTATTTTTTGAGATAGTGTCTTGCTACATTGCCCAGGTTGACCTCAAACTTGTCAACCTCCTGCCTTAACCTGCTGAGTAGCTGGGATTACAGGAGTGCACCATCACACCTGTCAAGTATTCCTCCTTTTAGGTTGAATATTCTAGGTATTTGTTATGGCAACTGAAAGCCGAATAACAGATTTCTCATCAGATTTAATATCTCTATAGGCTTATAACAGCTTTAGTATTTGTATCTGACAACTAGAAATGCTTGTATTTTTCAACATAGATTCACTGGCCTAGCCTAATTAGGAAATAAATGAAACAGGTTCATCGGAAAGACATGAAACTGGAAATAATTTTTTAAATGCTATATATATAATCATGACTTTCATATAGATATAAGATAAATGCATCCAAAATTGTATTCAACTCATTAATTAATGAGGGAACCAGTAAGATGTTACAACTAGTTCAAAGGATGACTCAAGGTACCAGACATATATAGGCAGTCAGGAATACATAAATTAATCTGCTTAAACTGGCAAAACTGGAAACAAGAACCAGCATCCAGGAACAGAGCACTTTGCTCCTCTCTCAGAATGAACGGAGACCAGAAATCAGATGTTCATGCCCAAGAAAAGCAGGATTTCATCCAGCACTTTTCCGAGATAGTCAAGGTGCTGACTGAAGATGAGATGGGGCACCCAGAGACAGGAGATGCTATTGCTCGACTCAAGGAGGTCCTGGAATATAATGCCATCGGAGGCAAGTACAACCGGGGTTTGACGGTGGTGTTAGCATTCCGGGAGCTGGTGGATCCAAGAAAACAGGATGCTGATAGTCTCCAGAGGGCCCTGACAGTGGGCTGGTGTGTGGAACTGCTGCAAGCTTTCTTCCTGGTGTCAGATGACATCATGGATTCATCCCTTACCCGCAGGGGACAGCTCTGCTGGTATCAGAAGCCAGGTATAGGTTTGGATGCCATCAATGATGCCCTGCTTCTGGAAGCATGTATCTATCGCCTGCTGAAGTTCTACTGCCGAGATCAGCCCTACTATTTGAACTTGATTGAGCTCTTCCTGCAGAGTTCCTATCAGACAGAGATTGGGCAGACCCTGGACCTCATCGCAGCCCCCCAGGGCAATGTGGATCTTGGCAGATATACTGAAAAGAGGTACAAATCCATTGTCAAGTACAAGACAGCTTTCTACTCTTTCTACCTGCCTGTCGCTGCTGCCATGTACATGGCAGGCATTGATGGGGAGAAGGAACATGCCAATGCCAAGAAGATCCTGATTGAGATGGGAGAGTTCTTTCAGATTCAGGATGATTACCTTGACCTCTTTGGCGATCCCAGTGTGACGGGAAAGGTGGGCACTGACATCCAGGACAACAAATGCAGCTGGCTGGTGGTTCAGTGTCTGCAACGGGCCACTCCAGAACAGCGCCAGATCTTGCAGGACAATTATGGGCAGAAGGACCCCAAGAAGGTGGCCCAGGTGAAGGCACTATATGAGGAGATGAATCTACCAGCTGTGTTCTCAAAGTATGAAGAAGACAGTTACAGCCACCTTATGAGTCTCATCGAGCAGTATGCTGCGCCCCTGCCCCCCGCCATCTTCCTGGGGCTAGCCAACAAGATCTACAAGCGGAAAAAGTGACCTAGAGACTGCAAGG
>CM053400.1:144575658-144612897 GCA_028644305.1 Xerus rutilus
GACCCCAAGAAGGTGGCCCAGGTGAAGGCACTATATGAGGAGATGAATCTACCAGCTGTGTTCTCAAAGTATGAAGAAGACAGTTACAGCCACCTTATGAGTCTCATCGAGCAGTATGCTGCGCCCCTGCCCCCCGCCATCTTCCTGGGGCTAGCCAACAAGATCTACAAGCGGAAAAAGTGACCTAGAGACTGCAAGGACAGGGAGAGAGGGCTCTCAATAAATTATTGTGTAACTTTAAAAAAAAAAAACTGGCAAAACTGGTCAGTAGTCATAGAATAATAATCAACTGAATTTCCATTGGACACAATTTGCATATTTATGAGCAATAATCATTTGTTCTGTGGTCACTATTCTATATATAACTTTCAAAACTGTAAAAATGGTTTCAATCTCCAGCATCACCAAAACAAACAAACAAACAGACAAAAAAACCCTGTAAAATAGCTCCAAGACAATGAAAGGTGCACATACACCACAGAGGCAAATATGCTGGACAATGTCTGGTTTTCTATTGAAGATACCCAGAAACCTTTTTTTCATTTGAAAAGCCTTTCATAATGTTTTCCCTACATAGCTAATTTTTGTTGAGTGCTTATTATGGGTGCTTTCTCAGGTACTTTAGATATATTAATTTACTTAATTATCATAATAATCTTGTAAGGTTGATTCTCTCATTATTTCCATTTTATAGGTAAGAAAACTGAGGCAAAGGAAAAGGCAGGTAATTCACCCAAGGTCATGAAGCAATAGGAGGTGAAGCCAGGACCTGAATCCAGGTACTTCTGCACCAGCTATACAGCCATGGAGGCATATATGTGAAGGAAAAACAGTAAGTAGGACCAGATTACTATAGATACAGAGCAGAAAGGATGCAAAGATGATTCCCAAGTGTTTCCACTGACTGTGAGAAAGGGGACAGTGTTCAAATGGAGAGTAGGAAGAAAGTTCATTTGATTTGGTTTTTAGACATATGGACTTTGAGGTAATAACAAGATAACAAGATGAAAAAAGACCAGTTAGGCAGGAGATCAAAATGAAAATGTGGATGGGTAATTATTTTTTTAGTGGTAATTTTTAGTGGTAATTATTTTTTAGTGGTATTGAAAACAGTGGCATGTGTCTGTCAGAGCTAAAGGACAAGCTCAGAGAGAAGAGAGGACATTATTGCAGAAGGGGCTGGAGCAGGGCTACTGTATAGGCCTAAGAGAGGCAATTTCAAAGAGTAAACCCAAAGCTAGGAGAAGGGGTTAAGGTTCTTAGGTCCAGAGAACAAGGTGCTCTCCTATGGGTTTAAACAAACATTAAGCTACAGTCACAAATGCAAAGGGGCAGAGTTGAGGCTAAGGGTAAATAGAGGCTACATCATAAAGGGACTGTATCCAACACATAGCAAAGGCCATGATCAGATGTACATTTTAGAAAGAACCAGTTTGGCTGCAATGCAACATGAACAGTTCGCACTGCAAACTGGAGCCAGGAGGAGTCCCTGGGATCCAGGTATAGGCAGCTGGTGGCTTGGATCAGATCAGTGATGGCAATTAGACTTAACTAAAAATTGAGGGGTCTGCGAGTAAGAGTACCAAAGGAGGTCCATGTACCATGTGAGCAAATATTTAAAAGTTATAAATCAAGCCAGCAATTTATAAATATATACTCAATCCGTTTACCTTGATACACACATCTTAATAAGGACCTGGAAGTTCAGGTTTAAATTGAGAATTTTCAGACTTCTTGGAGTTAAATGTTGGGCCTTGAGGGCCCAGAAAATCAGACCGTGGCCTGTAGCCTGTCCCTCTTTTCTTTCCTCATCGAACACCACTTTGTAATAATATGGATAGTGTGAATGTTTGAATCATACCTGACCTTACCTGTGAACTGAGGCAAATCATTTTCTACAGTGTTCAAAGGACTGGCATTGGGGATAAAGCAGGAAACAAAATAATGAAACCACCCTCAGGGAGTGTAGCGGGAGAGGCAATAAACAAGCAGGTGAGCTACAGGTAGTCGCTGATTGATAGTGACCATTAGTGTTTTTCTACCTGAGGAGGTGGCCAGCGGTTCCCAGCCAGGGCAACACTGCCAGAAACCTCTGGGAATGTGTGTGGGATTCGGGTGGTCACCATACCAGGCCATTCAGGAATGGCAAACTTCTATCTAGCAATGTGCAGGACAGTACCTCCCAGAAGGTGCTGCTGCTCCCAAAGTGCCAAGAGTGCACCTGTTTGCCAAACTCAGGAGGTCAAGGATCATATGTTTCTCCCATATATGGAGAGAGGAAAAAGGAAAAGTAAGGTGTGCGGTGGTGGTGGTGAGAATCTCATTAAAATCCAAGGGAGATGGGGAAAGGAAAGGGACCACGGGATGGCAGGAGGGGAGTGTTGGGGAGTGATATTGGCCAAATTATATTGTTATATTGCGTGCACGTGAGAATATGTAACAACAAATCCCATCATTATGTATAACTATAATAAACCAATAAAAAATGTGGAAAGAGCCTGGCGCGGGGGTGCACGCCTGTAATCCCAGCACTTCGGGAGGTTGAGACAGGAGCATCGCAAGTTCAAAGCCAGCCTCAGCAACGCTAAGCAACTCAGTGAGACCCTGTCTCTACATAAAACACAAAATAGGGCTGGGGATGTGGCTCAGTGGTCGAGTGCCCCTGAGTTCAATCTCCAGTACCAAAAAAAAGTGGAAAGACAAAAAAAAAAAAAAAAAAAAAAAGGAGCGTTCCTGTTGAGAACAGGGCAAAGTGTTCCGCTGTATGGTGGATTTGGGCCCCTGAGTGTAACTGTGGCAGCTCCTTTGAGAAGAAGGCACCCTTCACATCTCAGGCGCTGGGCTGAGGCGTGAGGGGGTTCCCTGGCTGGACGTGGGAGAGGTAGCCCCGGAGGGTTCGGTCGGACTTGGGCGGGACTTTTCCGGAACCTAGGCCGGGAGCGCGGCGGCCCGGATGCAGAGGACCACAGCGCCACCTGGCTCTTCGCTGAGCCGCGACGCGAGGCTGCCCTCCCCGGCTGCAGGGGGCGTCGCTGCGCGCCGTCGGCGGGGGGTCGAAGGGCACGCGGCGCCAGTGTCATGGCGGCCTCCACGATGGGCTCTGCCTGGCGCCCGCTGCAGCTCGGTGTCCCCAGCCTGTGCCGCCGCCGGCCGGGACCCCGGAGTATGTGGGCGAACGTAGGGCGGCTCCCGGGGCCCGCGGTGACCCGGCGGAGCGTGGCAGCGACCAGTGGACCGGGCATCTCGGACACTGACCACTACTGCCTGGAGTTGCTGCGGTGAGCCAGGCCAGCCTGCCCTGGCAGGTCGTGGAGCTGCCCTTGGGGTCGGGTGGGCGCGGCTGGGACAGTGTCCTGCCTCGGCTAGGGGACCAACGCCTTCCTCGTGTCGCTGTGGGCTGTGGGCATTGTGGAAGGAACGAGGCAACAGGGACATTCACATGGGCCACTAAATCGTGGCAAAATTTCTTCACCTGCCCACACCTGTCACCTTGCCAGAACCTTGATTTTAATCGACATAAGTGTTTTTGCATGCATACCACTTTTTATTCACGAAACAGCTAGTTAACTTTAACGACAATAGTTTACATTATGTTCTTTCTATGTCGATGTGCATTATAAAAAGTAGTTTATAGGTAATTGTTTAATGCCCATTATAAACTGTGGTGGACAAATGTAGACCTACCATTTAGGGTTGTGAGAAAGCATTTAGAACAGTGCTTGGAATATAATTAAGGGTACTTGAGTGCAGTGTAAGTCATTATTATCTGTGGAGGAAATGAGTTTAGGGGAGTTTGCCAGAGGTTCACTTGATAGCCTCATGAAGTCAGAGACTAAGTGTTTTGTTTCTTCAGGTAGCTCTGGGAAAGAGCTACCTGAAGAAATTTGGAAAAGGCTCCTTAATATTTGTGGAGGTGGGTTGAGCCTGCCTTGTAATCCAGGTTTGACTGTAGAGACCAATGGCTTACTCCCCTGCCCCCTTTCATTGGAAACAATGGCATAAAGGTTTCTTTTTCTATGTTTTGTTTTTTGTTTTTGTTCTTGTTTTCCACCCCTACTAGGGATGAACCCAGGGCCTTGCTTTTACTAGGTCAGCATTCGAAGTGGTATCATGTCTTAACATACCTGGTCCCAAGGGCTTCTGATACTCGAATAACTAAACCACCTTGGATTAGGCAAGGAAATTTTAAAATATGTGTTTTAGGGTTTGTTGTTTGTTTGTTTCTTTTTTCAGTGTTGGAATTTGAACTCGGGGCCTCCTAGGGGCTAGGCAAGTACTTAACCACCGAGTTACATCCCCAGCCATTATTTTATTGTTTTTAGACAGGCTTTTGCTGTGTTACCCAGGCTGACCTTGAGTTCTTAGGCTCAAGTGATCCTCCTGCCTTAGGAGGATCCTGAATATACCACTACATCTAGCTGTCTTTATTTTTTCGATGCTCAAGTTGTTGCACACTATGCCAAGCCAGTGTCTGTGTCCTTTTGACAAATCTCCCCCTTTATTTAAACATATCTTTATCCAAGAAGATGTTTCAGGCCTGTCCTTTATTTTCCCGGTCCCAGCCCTGGAGTCAGTTGTTCTCTAAGAACCCCTAGGTTCTTTCAGTGGAGAACGGTTTTAGAAACCAAGTTCCAGGTGCTTGGTATGTTCACTGATGCTGGGAGTATGGGAGGATATTGCTTCTAGGCTCTTCAAGCAAATCCTGCTGGAAAATGTATGCACACATTGGTTTCCATGTCTTACCTCTAATATCTATCTTTGTATTAAGAACTCTGAATTCATACCAATATTGCATAAACTATTTTCTTAACTTGGTTTCTTCTTTTGTAGCTCATTCAAATTCTTACTATAAGCAGAGTGACTCTGAAACAATTAAAATTACAAGTAGTATATAAATACTAATAAATTGAGATTTCTTTTTAACTGTCCTGAGATTGGGAGCATGTGCCATTTTTCAGAGAGAAATAATTGTACAAGATAAGAAAGGCCAGACCTATTCTGAATGAAAGCCTCATTGTTTTCAGTTAATTTTGGTCAGTATTTTTATGTGCAGTTTGAAAAGTGAAGAGTAACTACCTTTTTTTCTATTTGTTACAGAAAACGAGATTATGAAAGTTATTTATGTTCCTTACTACTCCCTGCAGAATCCCGAAGTTCTGCTTTTGCACTGAGAGCCTTCAATGTGGAACTGGCTCAGGCTGGTATTAAAATATTTTAAACTATTATTTGCAAGATGATGATATAATGTGTTTAATACTGAACAAATATAACTATATTAAAGAAATACAGTTGTAATTATTACATTAGATGTATTTAAGATCTCTGCTGGTACTTTTTTTCTTTTTGTTAACTCTTTAGGCTTAATTCAATACCACAAATAAAACTAGCTGATTAACTTAATTTTTCTAGAAATAACATGCTGGAATTTTAAATTTCTTTTCTGAGGATATTACAAAACTATGCAATTAACATTGTACATTTATCTGTTCATTGAGTAGGTTAATCAGAGCATTACTGCTTATTCTCTCCAACTACATAATCTGCATGTATATGGAAGTTTTGAGGATTTGTGTGTGTGTGAGAGAGCGAGCGAAAGAGTGAGAAGGAGGAAAAGAAAGAAATACTGGCGATTGAACCCAGGGGCACTTAACCACTGAGCTACATTCCTGTCCTCTTTTTTTTTCCCCCCGTACTAGGAATTGAGCCCAGGGCCTAGTGCATGCTAGGAAAGTGCTATATCTACCACTGCGCTGTATCCCCAGCCCATCACTCCCTTTTAATATATATATTTTTTGAGACGAGTTCTAGCCAAGTTGCCTAGACTGGCCTTAAACTTGCAATCCTCCTGCCTCAGCCTCCCAAGTAGCTGATATTACAAGTATACGCCCGTATGCTCAGCTTTCAAAACACTTTTATGTTATAACTTCAATGTGAAGTGGGGATGAAAGAAATTTTAGCAAATCCGGACTTTAGAGTATGCTTACTCATTTTTGTCTTAAGAGTTACAGAGGAAGGGGAGACACTTCTTTTTCTTCAAATGCAGAGTATGTGTGCTGACAAAAAAACAAATTGAAATGAGTGGAAATGAAGGAGTTTAAGTAGAATGGCCTTTGTCTACCCAGTAAATTGGATGGAGAGTTAGATATTGAGTGTAAAGGAGCAGGAAAGAACTTGGAGTCTTGACAAGAGTTTGGTACAGTTTCTCTACTGAATATGATAAGAAGTGAACAAGGAATGAATAAAAGTATGTGAGTATAGCTCCATGGTAAAACTGAGATTCACAACTATGGATCTGCAGTCTATTACACTGGCTCTTTTTTTTTTCTCTGAAGTATTCCTGTATGTCATGGGTTGTCCTTTCTCAGGTTTAAACTACACATCAGCGTGTTAAGTCAATCATAGTTTAGTCATAAACAATCACCTCTGTGGTCTTCCATTATAATTTATAAATGATTAAAATTCCATTTTTTTTTTTTTTTTTGGGTACCAGGGATTGAACTCAGGGGCACTCGACCACTGAGCCACATCCCCAGCCCTATTTTGTGTTTTATGTAGAGACAGGGTCTCACTGAGTTGCTTAGCACCTCCCCATTGCTGAGGCTGGCTTTGAACTCGCAATTCTCCTGTCTCAGCCTCCCAAAGTGCTGGGATTACAGGCTTGAGCCACCGCGCCCAGCTTAAAATTCCATTTTTAATAAACCCTCAGTGTTCCCCCTGAATTCTCTGTCACTTTTTAGGAGCATCTTGCTACTTCTTTGCATATATAGTCTTGTTTGTTCACTCATTCAACAAGAATTGATTGTCTAAAATATGCTAGATACTATTTTGGGTACTATTTTGAATAAAATTTGCAAAGTTCCTCCACTCACTGAACAAATAAATGTATAATGTATCAGAGGAGACAAATTCTGTGGGGAACAGTAAAGCTGGATAAGGGAGAGAGAGGGACCGCTGAGCATAGCAAGGGTTCCTGTTTTATGTAGAGTAGTCAGGGAAAACCTCACTGGGAAGGAGGTCCTGGAGCAAAAATTTGAAGGAGGTGAGGGAGTGAATTATACATATAGGTGGGCAGGGTGTTCTAGGCAGTGTGGATAACAGGGAGAAAGGGGAGCGATGGAGATGTGGTTGGAGACATCTAAGTCAGAAAGTTCAGGTCTTGGAGATGACTACATTAACTTGACCTTTATTCTCAATGAGATGGGCAGCCGTTGGAGGGTCCTGAGCAGAGAGGGACATCATCTCTTGGTCATGTTTTGAAAGGATTACCTTTGCTGCTGTATTGCTGTACTATATGCCACTGGGATCTGGACCCCAAACTTTGCCAAGAAACCTACCTCCCACCTTCCACTGGGATTGTTTCTTTAGAAAAACTTTTTATTTGGAAATAATTTTATATACAGAAAATTAAGAGTAATACTATGGATATCCATATCCCTTTTGTTAATATTTTTGCCCCTTTGCTTCATTCTGTCTACGTACATATACACTTTTTTTTTTTAAACAAATACTGTTCTTTCAGACTGTTGTCAGTGCATTTGTTAAAGTTTTTAAACCCTATTTACAGGTCAAGGACTCAGTCTCTGAAAAAACAATTGGACTGATGCGAATGCAGTTTTGGAAAAAAACTGTAGAAGAAATATACCATGACAATCCACCACATCAGCCTGTGGCCATTGAACTATGGAAGGTAAAAAAAAAAGGAAAGCAATTGTTGCTTTTGATTCATGAGAATATTTTTTGAGCCGGGCGCAGTGGCTCACGCCTGTAATCCTAGCACCTTGGGAGGCTGAGACAGGAGAAACGCGAGTTCAAAGCCAGCCTCAGCAATGGTGAGGCACTAAGCAACTCAGTGAGACCCTGTCTCTACATAAAACACAAAATAGGGCTGAGGATGTGGCTCAGTGGTCGAATACCCCTGAGTTCAATCCCTGGTACAAAAAAAAGAATATTATTTGAGCCTGCTTTTTGTGTATACAGTTTGTATGGAGGTAATGATAGTGGAATCCTAAAAATTTTTTTAGGCCCATGTAATGTTTAGATTATGTTAATTTTGGCAGAAGAATTTCTTTTTTATTTTATTTTTCTTGGTAAAGGTATTTAAAATCATCCACTGATAATTTCTACAGGTTTTTGTTGTATTATTAAAGGAAAAAAGAAGAATGTGGTCTCTCTATACTGTGAATTACCTATATATTTCCATATTTGGTTGCAGAATTTAAACCTTGCAAATTCTGATGCAGTGACAGATAAATTTTCTGTTTTGTCTGCCCAGCAGCTCCTTGTACCAGTGTTTTGATGCAGACTCTGTGCTTAGAACAATTGTATTAATTTTTTATGAAGAGAGACTTGCTCTCAGCATATTCCAAATACAAACCTAAAACTACCTTGTCCAGTTTAATAAAATTGCTCATTAATTGACAAATGTTAGGTGTTAGAGAATGGATCCCTGTGGGCTAGAATATTACTTATATTGCTAGCTATATAGAGTAAATGGCTTTATTGTAAAGGTATATGGATTCCTCATTCATAAACAGTCAGGCATAATTTAGAAACATGCTAAATTATGCATAGAGAAAGGGAATTAGATGTCTTTTGTCACTGATCTGTGTCCCTATTATAATAAGTACCAAAAGAGGGTTTCTGTAATAGGAGCCACCAACAGACCTGACAGTGGTACACCTCTTCTCAGGTCTGTGCACCAGCAGAGGCAGGCCTGGTTTCTGGGCTCCAGATTGACTTCACAGAGCCCCATAAAGATGGCAAGCCAGACCCCACACTGGGGACTCAGAAGAAAGAGTGGATGGGAAGCTGTGAGTATTAGACTAGTTGTTTACTACCTCTGTTTGTCCCACTTCAAGAAGGTCAACCAGAATACACAGTAGAGAGAAAAATTGCTCTAAAATCCAGAAACCTTGTTTATTATTTTATACACAAACCTGACTGCAGTGCAGGGTTATGTTGACTTGCATCAAAGGTTCTGTGGCCTTTGCCAGGAAATATAGTAGAAGATCAGAAATTCCTTTAATGCAAATTTATCTTTCCCTAGCATCTCTTTAAAAAACCAGATGATACATCTGAATTGCATTATGCTTACATATGCACCAATTTTGGATTGACACTTTGTCAAATTTTAATAAGTGCTTGTTATTTAATTTATTTTTGTGATGCTGGAGATTGAACCCAGGGTCTTAAGCATGTCAGGCAGTGCTCTACCACTGAGCTATATCTCCAGCACAAGATGCTTAAATTTTGATGATTAATGTTGGCTGGCTTTCTGATGTGACCTGTCATAAGGTTAACATGAATGTTTGAAAGAAGCAGGTAGTGTCCATAGCAGTTGTTCTTGTTGCATATTCTCTGCACCTCGCCGGTGTATTGAACTATATGCTCATTGTGATCCAGTAAAACTTCCCATTGGTTCTTTGAAGACTGTCAGGTCCCTTTTAGAGGGGGAGCAGTGATACTGTGTTGTACAGAGAGCTGGGGCCTGGTGGGTCTTGCAGCCCTGATAGGAACTGGAACTGCACAAAGAAAAAGGCCCAAATCCTTTATTTAAGGGGAAATACATCAGAAGGTTTCAGTGTGGCATGCTTCTTGAGGAAAACAGGATAAAGATGGGAAAAACAAATTGTTTGGGGCTACGGAGGTTACACCCACCTGGGGGGAAATGCTACATTTGAACTTAGAGCTGTGAGCTAAGGTAGGTTGTCAGCTTTAATCTGAGCAATCTGCAACTGGTGGATTCATATCGATTCTCAGAAAAGCAAGCCCTTGGCTTGTGATGGCTCAAATAAACCCATAATTCATACATGGTTTCCAACACTTTGCTGCTATAATGTTCCATTGATATTTTTCAGGGTATAAAATAGTTGAATATTTATAATTTCTTATACCTTCCAGGTATGGTACTCCATTTCTCTGTGTATGAATATGAGTTGTAGTTTGAATTTATGTTTAGAGTCAAGGTTTTTATTCACTTTGGCTTCATTTCCAAAGTTGATACTCTGTTGAGCTCTTTTTAAATATTCATTCTTTTATCTTGATCTCTGAGTTCCTTTAGAATCAGACAGAACCATATTTTGTGCTCAAGGAATTGCAGCTGTTATAGCTTCATCCTTAAGTAAATAGGAGGTTGACTTTTCATTGATTAATATTTATTGCGTATTTTGATATGCCAGGAACAGCACTAAATGGTGTAGTTACGAAGATCAAATATGTCTAATCCACTCCAACACATATAAAATAAAACAAAAAAAAAATAAAACAAGAGTAGGAGTCTGTAATGAATGATTGGCTGACTTCTGGAATTTGAGAGAGCAGCCCATGGGGAGTCCTGAGAGAAAATAGTAGTAGTGCTGAGAACATTCTGGAACCAACTTTACACAGCCCTTTTACCTTCTATCTCAGGCTCCTGCCAGGCATTGTGGGCTCTATTCTTCATGCTTACACCTTTGTCACATAAATGTGTATCGATGAGCATGCTGCCATTTACTTTTTAGTATCAATGACCTCTGAAGAGTCTTAGTTGAAGTACAGGATATCCCTAAGACTTTGTTTCACTGTTATATTTATGTTATACTTAGTGTTGACTTGGCAAAAAATAATGTTTAAAAACTTGGGAATAATTTCAAACTTTCAGAAAGTTTACACAATTAAAAATAGTACAATGAACATCTTTATATCCTTTTTCTACATTGGTGTATTAACATTTTATCTCATTTTTAAATAAGTTACAAACATTCTCTCTTCCTTCCTCCTCTCTCTTCCCTCTCTCCCGCTTCTGTATATGCATATATAAGTTATACATCATGCTTCTAACCTAAATCATTTCAGTGTTTCCTAATAATGGGGGTATTCCCTTATATAGCACTTTTGTCTAATTTCCCATTTATATTATAATTTTGTTAGTTGACCTAATAAGGTCCACTCTAGCATTTTTCCCCTCCAATATAGGATCCATTATAGAGTCAAGTACTTTATATCTCTCTCTTTGTCCTCCCCTCCCCTTCTTTAGCTGTATTGGGGATTGAACCCAGGGATGCTTTACCACTAAGCTTTGCTCAGGTTTGGTTTTTTTTTTTTAGATAGGATCTAACTAAGTTGCTCTAGTTGGCTTCGAGCTTATGACCCTCCTGCTTCAGCCTCCCAAGTAGCTGGGATTACAGGCATGTGCCATTGCACCCAGCCTCTATTGTTTGTGTTTTATGACATTGACTTTTTATTTTTATTTTTTGGTGATATTGGCAATTGAACCCAGGACCTTGTATGTTCTAAGCAAGTGCTTTATCACTGAGCTATATATCCCCATCCTGACATTGATGTTTTTTAAGTACAGCCTTCCCACTGTTTTTCCTCCTGGAATACACATTTTGGATTTGTCTAATGTTTTCTCATCATTAGATTTAGGTTATAGAGTCTTTTTTTGGGGGGAGGGTACTGGAGATTGAACTCAGGGGTACTCGACCACCGAGCCACATCCCCAGCCCTATTTTGTTTTATGTAGAGACAGGGTCTTACTGAGTTGCTTAGCGCCTCACCATTGCTGAGGCTGGCTTTGAACTCATGATTCTCCTGTCTCAGCTTCCCTAAGTGGTGGGATTACGGGCTTGAGCCACCGCGCCCGGCTAGGTTATAGAGTCTTGATCGAAACTTAGTAGGTAATAAATCCTTCTCAAGAGATCATATTTGGAAGGATACTTTGTCCATTTGTCCTTTATTGGCATTGTTAATTTTGATTACCCAGTCAAGATGTCCCCTGTTTTTCTCACTCTTTAATTATAATCCTCTTTGCAACTAAACAACCAACTTTGGAGAGATACTTTAAAACTGTGCAAATATTTTGCGCTTCCTCAAAAATTTTCCCCTAAACTTAGCAGTCATTGGTGGTTCTTACATATTCAATCATTATGGTTGGAAAATGATAATTTCTCAGCTGGGCATAGTGGCACACATCTGTAATCCCAGCCGCTTGGGATGCTGAGGCAGGAGGATTGCAAGTTCAAGACCAGCCTGGGCAACTTAGCAAGACCCTGTCTCAAAATAAAATTTAAAAGGGCTGGATAGTGCTTGCAAGATGCCGCTGTCACCTATGGTCATTCAGCCATGGTCAACCCCACTGTATTCTTCAGCATTGCTGTTGAAGGTGAGCCCTTGGGCTGAGTGAGTCTCCTTTGAGTTGTCTGCAGACAAAATTCCAAAGACAGCAGAAAATTTTTGTGCTCTGAGTAACAGAGAGAAAAGATTTGGTTATAAGGGTTTCTGCTTTCACAGAATTATTCCAGGATTTATGAGCCAGAGTGATAGCTTCACATGCCACAATGGCACTGGTGGCAAGTCCATCTATGGGGAGAAGTTTGATGATGAGAACTTCATCCTGAAGTATACAGGCCCTGGCATCTTGTCTATGGCAAATGCTGGCCCAAACAAATGGTTCCCAGGTTTTCATCTGCACTGCCAGGACTGAGTGGTTGAATGGCAGGCATGTGGTCTTTGGGAAGGTGAAAGAGGGCATGAACATTTGGGAAGCCTTGGAGCGCTTTGGGTCCAGGAATGGCAAGACCAGCAAGAAGATCACTATTACCAACTGTGGACAACTCTAATACATTTGACTTGTGTTTATCTTAACCACCGAACCATTCCTTCTGTAGCTTAAGAGAACACCCTGTACCCCATCTGCTCACAATATCCCATAATCTTTGTGTTCTTGCTGCAGTTCTTTAGGTTCCATATTTTCCTTATTTCCCTCCCAAATCTAGTTGGATTGCAGAGTTAAGTTTATGATTATGAATAAAAACTAAATGACAAAAAGAAAAAAGAAAAGAAAAAAGGGCTGAGATATATATAGCTCAGTGGTAGAGAGTTTGCCTACCATGTGCAAAGCCCTAGGTTCAATCTCTAGTATTCCAAAACTGAAGCACAACAAAAAACCCGAAAAAGATAATTTTTCAACTCCAACACTCTGTTTACATCTATTAATTGACAATTGATATTCTGTAAGAATGAGCTCTTACTCTCCTATATTTATTTGTTTGCTTATTAATTACTGGTGTGGACTTAAGAATTGTGTATATGTGTGGGTTTTTTTTTTAGGGGTTTATAATTCATTAGTATATTTAATCATTTTGCTGTTCAGATTGTCCCAGACCTCTCCCAAAGTGGGAGCCCCTTCAAATTGTCATCTATGTCCTTACGACATCCTTCCATTTTTTAAAAAAAATTTTTTAAAACACTTTCTTACTTTCTGGCACAATAAGATATTCTAGGATTATCTTGAACCTTCCCTGTCCCAACTTTGGAAGCACACATTTCTCTAGAGCCTTGATTCCTTTGCCGGGAGTTATTTTAAGACTACTATCTGGGTACAAGGTAGGTTCTTTCCTGCTGGAGTATATTTACTTGCTAATATGACACTTTGCCCTGCAGAGTATTTTCAATGGAGTTTTAGTTACTCTTTATATTTTTAGAGAAGTGGTTATTTTTGCTAAATAAAGTCTTTATCCTATGAGGAAAAGCTTGTATGTGATGTGTAAACATAGGCATCAAGGTGCATCACATAATAGAGAAGCTCAGTATTTAATTCTTGTTTTTATTTGGAAGTGGAATTGTTAAATTACTAGTAGTATTGGGGGGACAAGACATCTATTTGAAAAGTATTAGAAATATTATATTGGAAGTGGTTTTTTAGATGCTTCAATTTATTTTAATTTCTGTTATCAAAGGTATTTAAATTTTGCTAAATTTGTTTTATCTTCATTTTTGAGAAAATAAGCTAGCTCTGTTCCAATGGGAGGTGTGGAAGTGAAAATGTTCTATCAGTGATGTCTTTTGTAAGACTACATTTTAGGAAATAAATGGAAATAATTGGGCATTTTCATATTTCTTTTGTGAGATGACATTTCAACCTTCTGTCTCCTCTCTCTTCCTAATTAATCTTTTTTAAAAAATATTTTTAGTTGTAGATGAACACAGTACCTTTATTTATTTTTATGTGGTCCTGAGGATCAAACCCAGTGCCTCACATGTGCTAGGCAAGTGCTCCACCACTGAGCTACAACCCCAGCCCCTCTTCCTAATTAATCTTTATCTCTGCTTCTAATAACCTTAGTATCAGAATTCTCAATAAATGGAATGGGAAAGAGGCAAATAACTACCACAGGATCAAATTTTGCATCTAATTTGAAGAAAATAGGAGTCTATTTTTCTAAACTTCCATACTTTAATAAATGTTGTTGCCAGGCACAGTGGCACACGGGTGAAATCCCAGTGACTCAGGAATGCTGAACCAGGAGGATTTCAAGTTTGAGGCCAGTCGTAGCAGCTTAGTGAGACCCTGTCTCAAAATTTAAAAGAGGACTAGACATGTAGTTCAGTGATAAAGCTACTGAGTTTAATCCCCACTACGCCTTTCCATCACCCTGCAAAAAAGAAAAAAAAAATTTAGGAGCAACTTCACTGGTTGTGTTTGGCCTAGAGTATTATGGGGTTGCACTTTATAGAGGAGCTGGAAAATTTACTTCCATGTCGGGTCACTCGTGTGGCTGTTGGCAGAAGGCCTGAGTTCTGTACTACCTGGACCTCTGCATAGGACTGATTGAGTATCCTCATGGCAGAGCACCTGTTTTCTTTGAGTGAGTGATGGTGTCGGGTTTTAGTTCATAGACTTGGCCCTATTGCTGTGAGAGATTGTGAGGCAGAACATCTTGTCAGGTGTGGCAGAGCAAAGCTGCTTACCTCATGGCAGCCAGGAAGCACAGAGAGAGAAAGAGGTTGGAAATGTTTCTAAATGCTTTCTAGTGATACTTCTCTAACATTGCTATCTTATCTGGTGATGACTTGTTACAAATGCTCTTTAGTTTTGTATTTGGTTTGTCTATTTTAGTCTAATCTGCAGAAGTCATTTCTAATACTTTCCCAAAACTTACAACACTCTTGTTTTCTTTTAGGCTGTCAAAAGACATAATCTGACCAAAAGATGGCTTATGAAAATCATTGATGAAAGAGTAAGTTGAAATTATCCAAGTCTTAAGGTTTTTTTTTCTTTTTAATCCTTAAGCTAATTCTTCAGGAAGGAAATATGTGTGTATTAATATTTTAGATGAAGGAAGTTTTTAGAAAACTATACCATTTCGTGTATCCTTCATCCTTTATTCTTATATGCCACTACCCGTGGCTTTCTGTTCTTCCATAGGTAAAGACAGGTACCTAGGCAGTACACAACTGCACTCTTTTTTTTTTAATTTTTAAATTTTTTTAAAATATTTTTTTAGTTGTAGATGGACACAAGACCTTTATTTTTATTTATTTTTATGTGGTGCTGAGATCGAACCCAGTGCCTCACACATGCGAGGCAAGCGCTCTACCACTGAGCCACAACCCCAGCCCTAATTTTTAATTTTAAAATTTTATTTTATTTTTATTTTGTTATACTGGGGTTTGAATCCAGGGGCACTTCACCAATGAACTGCATCCCCAGCCCTTTTTATTTGACATAGGGTCTTATTAAGTTGCTGAGGTTGGCCTCGAACTTGTGATCTTCCTAAAGCCTCCTGCCTCAGTGTCTCTAGTCACTGGGATTACAGGAATGCACCATTACACTTGGCCATTTTGGTTTTTTTAATTGGGCATTTTCATACATTTGCAAAAATAGAATACTGTAATATAATTTCATGTATCTGTCACCTGGCTTTAATAGTTACCAACATATGTTCAATCTTGTTGCATCTGTATTCTACCAACTCCCTCTCATTAACCTCCACTGGATTATTTTAAAGTGCATCCCAGATATACCATTTGATCTGCAAATGCATGTATATCTTAAAAATGTAAAAACTTCTAAAACATAACTATCATACAATTATCATACCTTAAAAATTACTAATAACTTCTTGATATTATTTACTCAAGTAGTCATATGCATACTTTTTTAAAAAAATTTTTTTTAGTTGTTGATGGATCTTTATTTTATTCATTTGTTATTTATATGTGATGCTGAGGATCGAACCCAGTGCCTCATGCATGCTAGGCAAGCACTCTACCACTGAGCTACAGCCCCAGCCCATATGCATACTTTTATGTACATCCCAATACATGGATCTATGTCCATATAGCAGAGGGAAGAAAGTAAGTCTGACGATTCCAGTGATGGGAATCCTGTAGTAAATTCTTAGAGCTGAGTTCTGGGTGATGACTTTAGCATTAAAAATGAAATTGCTTAGTTAACCCACAGAGTGAATAAACATTAAGAAAATCTGTTTTTAAGGTATTTTTTGTTTTTTACAAAATACAATGAGAAAACTTAGGACAAAGGTACCATTTTACTTAATGAAAAATAACATTTGGCGTTTGAAGGGGAAGATACTTAAAAGTAAAGGACTGGGATCAAACACTGATTTACAGATTTTAGGGGGTGGGGTACCAGGGATTGAACTCAGGGGCACTCGACCACTGAGCCACATCCCCAGCCCTATTTTGTGTTTTATGTAGAGACAGGGTCTCACTGAGTTGCTTAGCACTTGGCTGTTGCTGAGGCTGTCTTTGAACTCATGATTCTCCTATCTCAGCCTCCCAAAGTGCTGGGATTACAGGCATGCACCACTGCGCCCAGCTGATCTATATATTTGACAGAACCCTAATCAAAATTACGGCTTCCTTGCTTTATAGAGATTAACATGCTCAACTTAAAATTCATGTGAAAATGCAAGGAATCTAGAATAGCCAAAACAATCTTGATAAAGAACAAAGTTGGAAGATTCTTATTTCCTGATTTTCAAACTTAGCTATAAAGCTATAATAACCAAGCTATGTGGTATTGATAAAGGATATAGATTAATAAAATAGAAATGAGAGTCTAGATATAAACCCACTTATTTATGGTCAGTTGAGTGACAAGGGTGTCAAGACAGTTCAGGGTGGAAAAAAATAACTTTTTTTTTGTGTGTGTGGTGGTGTGGGGAAATAGTCTTTTCAACAAATGGTACTGGGACAACTGGCTATCCATATGCAAAAGAAAGAATCTATACCCCTACCTCACACTATATATGAAAACTAATAAAGTGGATCAGAGACCTAAATGGAAACATAGGCATAAATCTTTGTGTTTTTAGGCAGTGATTTTTTTATTTATGCTATCGAAGGCAATTCAAGAAAAGGTAAAATAAATTGAATTCATCAAAATTAAATGCTTCAAGAAGATGAAAATTCAGAAAATGGAAGAAATATTTTCCAATTATATATTAGTATCCAGTGTATCAGGAGCTCTGGCAACTCAATAGTGAAAAGACAATTTGAAAAGGTGCAAAGGACAAATTTTAAAAAACTAATTTACAAATGCATAAAAAAAAAGTTTTAAAAAAGGGGGATGAAGGATTCAAATAGACATTTCTCCAAAGAAGGTGTACAAATGACCAGTAAGCACTTGAAAAGATTGAAAATGCAAATCAAAACCATGAGATCACACATGATTAGGATGGCTATAATAAATGAACAGTCCTAATTATACCCATTGGGATGGATATAATACAAAAGAAGAGCAATAACAAGTATTGGTGAGAATGTAGGGAAATTAGAACCCTCATACATTGCTGGTGGGAATGTAAAATGGTACAACTGCTATAGAAAAACAGTTTGGGAATTCTTCCAAAAGTTAAACATTGAGTTACCATATACCCACCTAGTAAAATCAAGGTCTCTTATTACCTTGAGCTTTAGGAGGAACTAAAAATTAAGCCAACTCCATGTCTGTGGTGGTTTGTGCACTGAGATTATTCCTGAGTTTTATTTTGAGATCTGATTTGTAAGTATTGAATGTGTAGGACTGTAATATTTTAATTAATGTTATTTTAATCTTTTTTTTTTTTTTTTTTTTTTAAATATTTTTTTAGTTATAGATGGACACAATGTCTTTATTTCATTGCTTTGTATGTGGTGCCGAGGATCGAACCCAGGGCCTCACGCATGCGAGGCAAGCGCTCTACCGCTGAGCTACAATCCCAGCCCTGTTATTTTAATCTTATTGTATACTAAACAAATATGCTAAATGATACTATTATTTAGTCCTTTAGGATAAAAATAGCATTTTTCTATATAAAATGTTGATAATTGCAGGCTGGAGTTGTAGCTTAGTGGTAGAGCACTTGCCTAGTTTGTGTGAGGCACTGGTTTTGATCCTAGCCCCACATAAAAACAATAAAAGCACTGAGTCCATACACAACTAAAGAAAATTTTTAAAAATTAAAAAAAATAAAATGTTGATAATTAACAAACTTCAGTTGCGTTTTTTTTTATAGGAAAAAAATTTAGATGACAAAGCATATCATAATATCCAGGAACTAGAAAATTATGCTGAAAACACACAGAGCTCTCTTCTTTATTTAACACTAGAAATATTGGGTAAGTTGTTTTTCCATTTCACGTTTCTTTTTTCAAATAAAACACCTTTCAGATTTTAATATTTCCTAATGTGACAGTCTAACCAGTTTAGCACTGAAATTTTTCTTTATATTATCTATAAAGGTACTTTTTTTTTTTAACAGCAAAAGGGGAATGTATATATTCTCTTTTGCAGTACAGACTATTCCAAGTACTCAGGCTCTCAAAAAGGCACTTTAGGTACTTCACAGGAATACTATATATAGTTAATAATCTGTTAATTGCTGAGAGTTTTACTTCTTTACTATAGCATCTCCTACATTTTGGAAGTCCTATAGCCTGATCCTTCCTTCTCTGTCAGTAATATTTTACCACATTAAAAAAAAAAGAAAGAAAGAAAACTGTCTTTATAAAAGTTTAATGAGATTTTTCTTTTCCTTCTCTTTAAAAAAAATTTTTATGTGGTTCTTTTCCTCCTCTGACTTTGTTCCAAGTTTTATAGGAAAAAATTTCCCTATAAATTTAGCGATGTCTTGTAATGAGGAAATTATTTGGGCTGAGGATAATATTATCTCATTTGAAGAAGGTTATATACTTTTTGTCACCTAAAAGAATAATACAAGTCCCCAACGAATTTCCTAGGCCCGTTCCACCTGCATCCCTGGTGATATTTGCCATTGCAATGAAAGGAAGAAGTGAAGAGCAGAATGTTTGTCAAGCATATATTTTAAATGAGGTCATATGGAAATTGCACTGAGGAGAAGAAATGGAAGACCTGTACTATTTTTCTTTGATAACTGATTAAAATTCTAAGTGTGTTCTTGGTGTGCTGAAGTTTGAGGAAAACATTTTAAAGTTGTGGTACAGATACTTGCTAATAGGAAAATGGTCAACTTGTCCTTTGTTCAGTTTGTCCTGCCTAAATCCTGTTTTTCATTTATAGAAAATAGTACAAACATCTACTTTTATGTATTTAGGTGGTTTCTGTATGCTTTTTCTATATTGATTTGTCATACACTTAAAAAGAATAGAATGGCCATGTTTAATTTCCAAAATCATAGGTATAAAGGATCTTCATGCAGATCATGCTGCAAGTCACATTGGAAAAGCACAAGGTATTGTCACCTGTTTAAGAGCAACACCCTATCATGGTAGCAGAAGAAAAGTATTCCTTCCTATGGATATTTGTATGCAGGTAAGGCTGTAATTTGTACATTCTAATAATTTACCTCAGCAATGCAGGGAGTGAAGTTATCTCTTAGTTCTTTTTTTTTTAAATTTTTTTTTTTAGTTGTTGATGGATCTTTATTTTATTCATTTATTATTTATTATGTATATGTGGTGCTGAGGATTGAACCCAGTGCCTCACGCATGCTAGGCAAGCTCTCTACCCCTGAGCTACAGCCCCAGCCCCCATCTCTTAGTTCTTTGCTTAGTATATTCCAGTAACTGCTTTGAAAGTAAAGCTGATTGCTTCCTCTTTTTTGCTCCAGAATTAATCAAGTCAGAATTTTATCTGTCAGGTGTGTTAGGTCTTTGGAGGAGTTATGAGTAAGAAGGTCTAGAGAACCTCATTTTGTGTAGCTTCATATTGATGCTTTATTCCCTTCCCTTCCAAGCAATCACAGTAATAATTCCTAGTGTTTGCCGTGGCCTATTTATTGTATTAGAGGAAGTACTCTTTTTTTTTCCCCCAGTGCTGGGAATTGAACCCAGAGCCTCATGCATGTAGGCAAGTGCTGTACCACTGAGCCACACCCCTAGCCCAGTCCAAATTTTTAAAATTTTGTTTACCAGAACTTTATTTTTCTGTGTGAGATTCATTATTGTCTATTATTTTAAACTTCTTATGTGTTTGATTTTTGGCTTGTGTAATTTTGTTCTTCCAACAACTGTTGTTAGTTAACATCTCGTTGCACACTCCAGCAGTGTGTGTATTTCTCTCTACACACACACATGCACACATACATATATTTAGTTTTTTAAAAATATGCATTATACTGTGTATACTGTTCTATCACTTATATTCTCCTTCTTTCATTGTGGGGATCAAACCCCAAGCCTCACATATCCTAAGCATGTATTCTATCACTGAATTACAACCTCAGCCTTACCTGTTTTCTTGAGCTAAGCTAGTTTTAAGTATGCTTATGGAGTCCTAATGTAATGTATATTTTCATACACAGCATGGTGTTTCACAAGAGGACTTTCTACGAAGGAACCAAAATAAAAATGTAAGGGATGTAATATATGACATCGCCAGCCAGGCACACTTACACCTAAAGCATGTAAGTAGCCTCTTTTTGACAAATCATTTAGAAAATTATCATTTCAAGATGTGTCCGTTCCTAGAACATGGTTTTGGTATTCTTAACTTAGCAGTCTTTTTCCATTAAATTCCCAGTAGATTTAGGGAATCGTAAACTTTGGTTTACAATTGTAAACTCAGGGACTATTGTAAACTTTAATCACTTAAAAAAAAAAAAATTCCCCTTCCCTCCCCCAGCAGACGAATGCACCCTTTACTAAGTCAAGCCTGAACCTTCGTACATGGGCCTTCTCTGCTCCATCTACAGGGTATCTTTCCATGTGCCATGGCTGGTGTCTGTCCTCCCTCTTCTAGGACCTTGCATCCTCAGCAGTCACCCACTGGTGTTTTCATTTTTGTGTCTGATAACTTGCTCCTCAACCCCTTGCCTTTTTTTTTTTTTTAAATGTTGCCCAGGCTGGTTTCAAACTCCTGAGCTGAAGTGATCCCTCTTCAGCTTCAGCTTCCTGTTAAGTTGCCCCTTTTATCTTCTGATTTGTTGGTACTGAATTTACAGGTAGCCCATGGAGCCTTCTAATTCGTCTTTTTCTCTCTTAGTTAAACTTGTTGAATAAGTGGTTTGTAATTCATTGTTACCCCTAGACTCTCCCTACATAGGCATGCTCATCTATTTATAATTTGTCTTCTGTTCTGTGTGCTCTAATGAAAACAGTTCCTAGTAAATAATCTTATTGCCAAATTAATGGCTCTTTATGTTATTTTATGTTTTTGGTACTGGGAATTGAACCCAGGAGTGCTTAACCACTGAGCCACATCTCCAATCCTTTTTAATATTTTATTTAAAGCCAGGGTCTTGTTGAATTGCTTAGGGTCTCGTTGAGTTCTGAGGCTGACTTTGAACTTGCCATCCTCCTGCCTCAGCCTCTAAAGCCACTGGGATTACAGGTATAATGGCTGTTTAAAACTCATGTTCTTGTTAACTCTTCTTTTTGACACCATTGATGCTTTTTTCTCCTTGAAACGTTCTTTCTTCCTTTGATTCTCTAACTTGGCTCCTGAATTGGTTCTGATTTCTCCTGCATACCACTTTAGATATTCTCCAAGAGTTTGTTTTCCTTCTCTTCTCAGTCTTATATTTGTGTTCAGTTTGGGATTTGATGCTGTTGACTCTTTCTTGACACTGTCCTTTATCTCTGTGCTATTCTGTACCAAAGCTCCTTGCCTTGCACCATTGATTTCAGTGGCTCCTGAAGAGATGGCCTTCAGCAGATCCTAAAGGCTTAATCATTTATATGTGCACCTCTGGCCTTTCTACTTGCTGTTTTTCTACTTCCTGTCCTCTCTGCCTTACTCTTCATAGTCAGTGCTCACATGTCACCTTATCAGAAAGATAATTTCCTGGCCAGCTTATTTAAAATAACATCCTCCCTTTTCGTCACCCTCAGTGCCCTCATCCAGATTAGCACTTTTCACTTTCTGACACGAAGAATGTGCTTGTTTGTTGGCCCCCTACTTCAAGGAATGTAAGTGACTTTGGTTCTGTGCTATATTTATTGTTCAGCATCTAAAGTGCCCAGTACATTATAGGTACCCACATATTTATTAAATAAATAATTAGATCGAAAGCTCTTTGAGGTTAAAGACTCTGTCTTAAGCTTTTAAATTTCTTGAAGAATCTAACCCAGTTTTCTTTCATGACAGAAGTATTGATAAAATACACAGGACTTTAGTTGAGAAATTACTTAAGACTAGCCAAGTTTTGGGTAAGATCTGAGAATACTATAGACTTGCAGAGGCAGGAAAGCCCTGGACCTGTATGTGGAACTGAGTAGTCCTAGTCAATGGACACGTATGGTGCCTAGAAAATAGCAACTCTCATGGCTTACTTCCTGGGGATGGGTTCAGTAAACTTGGACTGGTACTAAATTTCCAAATTCTTTTAAATAGCCAAGTTTGAAAACTATTGGTTTATAGGTTACATGAAATCCAGTCCTGGAAAATAGGTGTGGAACGGTGGGTGAACAAAAAGTTAGGGAGCTGTGGAGGCTTTTGAGAAGCAAAAGAGCATGGTAGATGAATATGTAAACTCTAGAAGCAGAAATCTGACTTTAATCTTAGCTCTGCCATTTACTTATCATGTGATTATAACCCAGCTATGCCTCAGCTTCCTCATCTGTAAAAAAGGATCATATTAGCCCCTAGGAAAAAGAGTTATTTGAATAAACAAGTGAACTTATGTAAAGAGTTTGTAACAGTGCCTGGCATGTAGTAAGTAAGCCTTCATCATCATCATCAAGTGAAGCAGTTGCATTCCTGTTGCACAGTAGAAAACTGCCAGCAGTATTTGAGAAAACCATTTTGAGGTTGAGAGGTCAGTTAGAAGACTGGCTTAGGAGAGGGAAAAAGTGTGATTTAAAAATAAACGTTTATATGTTATACACACAGGTACATAAATGAAGTGGAATCAATGAGACTTGACAACTGATTGCATTGAGGCAAGATCAGGAAGAGGGAAAGGTGAAGGCTGCATGAAGAGTTCAAGTATAGATGATAATGGTGCCATTCAGAAATAAACACAGTAAAAAAGCAATAGTATGCTTCGTGCTGATCTTTAGACTTTGTAGTAGCTGCTGGATGTAATTGAATTTGAGGGGATTAGAAGATATTTTGGTACATAGGCTATTGAAGAATGCAGGATCCTGACTTAGAAAGGAGGTCAGGACTGGAGATGATAGATTTGGGAGTCATCCATATAAAAGGTTACAGTTAAAGCTCTAAGTTTGGATGATGTAGTTCAAGGAGAATATACATCTAGATAAGAGGACCATGGACAGAGAACCTTTGAGGCTTACTTCCTTAAAGGTAGAAAAAGGGAAAGAAGGAAAAGGTAGAATGGTTAAAGAAACAGGAAAACTGAGTTACTATCTTCAAAATGTAGGGAGGAAGGGAATATCAAAGTATTACATGGTGGAGGGAGATGGAGGAGAACAAGCATGGGTGTGGTGATTAGTAAATTATGGATTTTCTTTGGCCGATTTTAATAGACATTTGGGGGTAAACCTAAAGTGCAGTGTAGGAAGAGGAAATAGAGGTGGTATGTGCGTGCTCTTCCTAGTGTAAGGAACACTGTAAGGAAAGACATAGAGATAAGAGAGGGCCTGGTGAATGCAGAATGACAGGCATCAGTCTGAGTAGACCAGGTGCTCATAGTCCAGAGTAGTAAGGAGTGAATTGGACAGATGAGATTAGAAGCGAGATGTGAAGGCCTTTGAATTCCAAGGTGATTACTTGATACTTGACTTCCAGGAGTTAAATTTGTAAAAAAAAAAAAAAAAAAAAAGGCGCAAAATGAAGTGATGCCCTGAGGACATTAATTTGCCTGTCTTTGAATTAAAGATTGGAAACACAGAAGATCACTTAGGAGGATCTTCTATTCATCTAAACAGGAGATAAGGTCACTCTAAGCTAAGGAGGTACTAGAATTTATTGATAAAAGTATTTCTTCATTTACCTTTTATCACCATGCTGGAAGTCAAAGTTATTATAAAATGTTATAAGTTAATTGGAAAATACCAAGGCCAATCTATAAGAATGGAATTTTAAATATAGTAAAGTAGCCATTTTCTCTCAAGTCCATTGTGCTTTGGGAACTAATCTTAATTGGCAGGAGATGAGTTGTTTTTTTGGTTTTGAGAGGCCTTAGTTGTGTTATTAAACTGCTGGTGTTGCTTTGTGTTCACTTTCAGAGGGAAAGTATTTATTTGTAGAAATACTTCAAACCAGTTTCCTTTTCTCTTCATTTTTAGGCTAGGTCCTTTCATAAAAGTGTTCCTGTGAAAGCATTTCCTGCTTTTCTTCAGACGGTAAGTACATTAGCAGAGAAGGCTGTATAATCAGTGAAGCAGATGTGCGTGATTTCCTTTCATATTTTATAAAGTTTGCAGTGCAGTTCTTTCATTTGGAGCCTTTGGTTTTATTTCCTCTAGTATTTATTAATTTTTTTAAATTATATGATGTTTTTGGTGATGGTCATTCCTATATTTCCTGAGTCTGGTGAGCTGAGTTGTCATTAGCCCTGACTCTGCAACCAGACTGCCTTGGGTAGAATCTGCTTTGCCTTTGTTAGCCATGGGACCTTAACTTTCTTAACCCCTGTGTTCCTTAGTTTACCCACTGATAAAATGGAGAATAATGAGAGAAATTATCTTATAGGGTTATCTTATAGGGTTGTTTGCTACTAGTAGCTATATAAGTATTGTTTATTCTATTAATTTTTTTCTTCATAGTAAAAAAGCATATTGTAGAACTGAGCATATTGTAGAATTGGTTCCTGAACAGTTCATAGCCCAGTGCAGAGCTGGTCACATCAGAATAGTGTGTACAGCTTTTAAAAAATGTGGATCTCTGGAGTCTTGTTAAATAAAACTCTTGAAATTGAAGAGGGGTAACCCAGGTGACTCTCATATGTAGCCAGTTTGGGGAACTATTGTTCTAAAATACATAGAGAAATTATAATTGGTACCAATTTCCTGGAACCCATCATGGGACTGGCTCTGAACTAGGTTTTTCCATACATTATTGCTAGTCTTCCCGGGAATAGATATGGCTATTGTATTTATAAATAGAAACCAAAGTTCAAAGATTTGTGATCTTTGAAAATTGTGAACTCAAGGTTTCTGTAATACCAAACATATCTTCTATTTTTTCCCTTCAAAATGTATTTAAAGACTTATTTCTACTCCTTCACATATTCTATCCTAGTTTTATCCTTAGTTTTTAGGTCTGTGTGTTTGAAATCATTTTCTTTCTTTATTGATTTGCTTATTATAAAGCAATACATTAACATTTCTAATGTTTGCATAACATGAGAGGATGCAAAAGAAGGAATTAGAACCCCCACATATTCTACCCTGTCCAGAAATAATGTCTTCATCTTAATATTGTTCTGTTATCCTTTTTAATAATTATTTGGAGGAAGTACCCCCAGCTGTTTAACATACTGAGTAAGCTCAATAAAAGTTAAGGATTTTGTTATATTTACTTCTGTGAAAAAAGTTGTTCTCAATCTTTCCCGCCCATTAGAATCACTTTGGGAATTTAAAAATAAAAAGTAGAACAATTCTTGGACCCCTCCCCAGTGAAATCATAATACCTAAGAGATTGTGCCCAGGCATTATTACTTTTTAAAAGGTTCCCCAGCAGTTGTAAAGTACAGCTTGACTCAAGAACCACTAACCTAGTCCCACAGTTCTCAACGTGTGTCCTGGAACCAATTCCCCAAGGATACTGAGATGTACAGTAAAACATTTTCAGTAAAAGAGAACATGTGAAATAGGTACACTAAAATATTATCTAAGGGCTTATTAAAATTATCTTTTATAATTTTTAATATTTTCTATATATAAATGAATCTATGCATGTATGTATGTTTGTATGTATTATAAAGCACCACATGTGAACTCACCACTCAATCCAGGAACTAGAGTGTCACTGTTAAATTGTACTTGTTTTAGCTGAGCACCATAATAACCCATGCCTGTAATTCTGGAAACTTAGGAGGCTGAGACAGGAGAATCAAAGTTCAAGGCTAGCCTCAGCAATTTATGGAAACCCTCCTGGGAATGTAGCTCAGTTGCTCCTGGGTTCAATTCCCTAGTACCAAAAAAAAAGAAAGAAAGAAAAAAAGAAAAGAATTGTACTTCTTTTCCCCATTTCTCCCCCTACTTTTGCCTTCCTCTTTCATATAACTATTCTAAATTTTGTGCTTACTATCTCCTGGCGTTTGTTCCATAAAACTTTCCTCATTTTATATTTTCCTAAACAGTATGGTCCTTAATTTCATTTCTAAGCTTTATAAAAATAGGTCATCTTCTGTTTATGTCTTCTAGGACACACACAGCATTTTATGATTTTTTTCCCCATAATATATCATTGTATGAACAATTTATCTATCTTTTTTTTAATATTTAATTGTAGATGGACACAATATTTTTATTTATTTATTCTTACGTGGTGCTGAGGATCAAACCCAGTGCCTCACGCATGCGAGGCAAGCGCTCTACCACTGAGCCACAATCCCAGCCCAATTTATCTTTCTTCTTTGTCAGAGAATTTCTAGGTTGTTTCCAGGTCTTTTGTTAATATAAAACAAGACAGCTGTGCATTTTCATCACATATCTGTTGTTGTACACATATGTATAATTAGGACATTTAAAAAGTAGCTGCTGAATATGTATGTATACACTTATGTATAAATGCACAGAAAGAAAATAACTTGAGTTTTTTTTCCTTCTATATATTTTAAAGAATTTTTAGGCATAGACCCTGTGTGTTGGATCACCCAGGTTCTGTGCTGCATGCAGAACTCTAGGGGGCGCTGGGCATGTGACTTGAGAAAGGATTGGTGCTGCACAATCATGGGATGCAAAATAAAGTGGCTTCTTGTTTAATAAAAATGTTATTAAAATGGAATTTTATAAATTAGCAAAAAATAACAGAAAACCAAAAAAAAAAAGAATACCACATGTTGCTGTTTTTCTTTTTTGTTTGTTTGCTTTTGTTGTTGTTGCTGGGTTCTGGGGATTGAACCCACTTTACCACTGAGCTACATCTCCAGTCCTTTTATTTTTTATTTATTATTTTGAGACAAGGTCTTGCGGAGTTGCTTAGGCATCATTAAGCTGCTGAGGTTGTCCTTGAACATGTGAATCTCCTGCCTCAGCCTCCTTAGTTGCTGGGATTACAGATACGTACCACTACACCTGGCTTGTTGGCATTTTCTATCCTGCCTCTCTCTGGAAAAATTTTGTCAAATTTTATGTGATGGTAGAAGGATGGGTGACATTTATAGGGACATGTGATTATTCTCCCTAGTTGAAAGATCATATTTTCTAGCAAGAACTTTTCATAAAACAGTTTTTAAAAAAGACAACCTGAACTCCTTCTTGCCACATTGCATTTTGTGGGCTGGGATGGGGAATGTTTTACATACCATGATTAAAACATTCTTTGTGTAAGACCAGGAGAACATAACTTCTTTGATCCTTACATCTTAACTAGAACATTATTTATTATAAGCAGAAGAGGCTTGACATTTTGTACTAGGTTTGTGATACTTTTATTGTCTAATAGTAACTTATTGGAAGATGTCTTTATTTTCTCTCTCCCTTTTTAAATTCCCATTTAAATTCTTATTGTGTAGAAGACCATCTTAGAAATCTAAAATAGCCTTAAAACTTATACTTTTTCTTTAGTTGGTTTGAAATACTTGATTATTTTATGACCTAGTAACTCCTATTCTCTTTTTTCAGGTTTCTTTAGAGGACTATTTAAAGAAAATTCAACAAGTAGATTTTGATATATTCCACCCGTCTTTACAGCAGAAGAATACATTACTCCCATTATCTTTGTACATTCAATCGTGGAGGAAAAGATATTAGAACAATTGCATGGTGTTGATACGAGTTTACTTTTAGTTCATTAGTTTTACAGAAATTTACTAGTTAGCGTTCTTATTTAGAAACAATAGCAACTAACTGTTTGCTTAAGGAGAAAAAGAATTATTGGGCGGTAGTTGAGTTAGCTCACAGAACTGATCTGAAGTTGCTCTGAGACTAGGGTGCCAAGACATTGCCAAGATTCTGCCACACACACCACCGTTGGTACTACCAGCCCAGACAGGGTCTATTGTGTCATCCCTGGGAAGTCAGAGCCCAGAAGGGAGCCATGCTCCAGCCAGAGGGCCGGGAGAGGGAATATATTCCTTCCTCCCTCACCTTTAGGAAGGAGAAGGGGAAGAGACTCAACTAGTACTGGGATTTACATGCTGAGCATCGAAAACTCAGGTATTCTGTACAGCTTTAAATGCATTTATTTGGGAGTAATGAAGGATGAACTTAACCTTTGAATAGTATCGGTTTCTATGTAAAGGGCTTTATATCTTTTAATTTAATCTTTATAATCTTGTGTGAAAGTTTATCCTTGATGAAACAGTTTATCTAAGGGTAGGCACCTACTATGATAATTGGAGCTCTAATTTGATTTTTGGTCTGGTTGGTCTGGAAGCTTTTACTTTATTGTTAACCTCACTGCTTTAGTCTGTCATTCAGTATTATGATCATGAACAAAACTGTTTTGGCAAAATTTGTATTAGTGTAAATTATATTAATATTGTATTGAACATCCATTAAGTAGATATATATTTTAAAAATTTATATACATTGAGCTACCCAGTGATAAGCACTGTAAACACACACACTGTGTGTTTATTCTCACTTGATCTTCTTAAAAGCCCTATGAAATAAAGGGTAATTAATGTATTTGTGTGTGTGTGTGTGTGTGTGGTGTTAGGGATTAAACCCAGGACTTCATGCATGCTAGGCAAACACTCTACCACTGAGCTTCATCCCCAACCCTCTTTTGGTAGTTAAAAATTTAAATTATAAAATACATACCAGTTATAAAAACAACATTATTTACATTGCTGGTAATTGGTAAATTTGGAGTCTGAATGAGTCTCTGACTCCCAGGACTATGCCATTATGCCACCATTTCCTTTGTCCTGCATTTCCTCTTTCCTTTTTTCATGGTTTCATCTCCTACCCCACTAACATCTCCAGCGTACTTGTCCTATTTCTCCAAAGTCTCTGGTCTCAGCCATGAATTAGTTCCTGCTTAAATTGTGAGTTAATGTCTTAAAATATTAGATTTTATAAATAAAATTCAAACTGAGCACTTTTCAAGGGCAAGGATGCATTGTTTCATTCATCTTGGCATCTCGCCAGGAACTAGAATGGCTTCTGAGCAAGCCATTCTTACTTACAGCAAGTAGAAATTAATAAATGTGTAGTTGAAGGAATGTATAACATGGTTTTGTATTTTATACTTGGTTGATATCAATGGTGAAAGATCATCCTCTTGTTTCATGCTGTGGCTTTAGAGAGCCTGTTAGCTTATCTTCAAAGACAAGTACAAGGAAATGGGACATGTTTCCTCTTGGGATTGTGAATGCTCCAGGGTTGAAGAGTTCATTAGAGAGAGTCTTTGTTAGCATTGTCTGTGGGTCTTCCCAGGTTAAATTTGGCAGCAATCAGCTGCTAAATATTTTGGTTCTTGTCTAAAAAAAAGGTCTAAACACTCAGCTGGATTACTAGATTCTTCACTGGCTTAGAAGCCAATTTACTATTAAGTAAATAATTTCAAAATACTCCCTAAGCTGTTTTAAATTTGATGCTTAGAGATTTGGATAAATTAAAGTTACCAATCTCCTAGAGATTAAAATGGAGTCTTATTCAATAACATTTATTGTACTATTAATTTCCTGGCCTAAAAGCTTCCTGAGATGGTGCCAATATTTCTTTTTACTTTGCAAGTCTCTAGGTTTTTATTAGTATTTGAGAGAGGCAGATACATTTTAAAACTGTTTTAAATGTATTTTGATGCTAAATAGGTGGAGAGTAACCAATAACAAATATTAAGTGTATGTTACACATTAAATATGGGTAAAGTTGTCATTAATAAGTTTTGAGTAGTTCCTAATCAATTGGCAATGTTGTTTCTCCTTTTGAAGAAATAAATTTCTATTGAGAAATGTAATAGTTGATAACACTTCTTGAACATGAACTTGGACAGGTAATGTATTTGTACTTTTATGCTTTCATTGTCACAGTAAGTAGGTCTTTTTTTTTTTTTTTGGTACTGGGAATTGAACCCAGGGGCACCCTACTACTGAGCTATATTCTGGCCCTTTTCATTTTTTTGAGGCAGGTTCTCATTAAGTTGCCCAGTCTGGCCTTGAACTTTCTGTCCTGCCTCAGCTTCTCAGGTAGCTGCAGTGTAGGTATTTATTTTCCAAATGATAAAACTGTCTCAGAGATAGTAAGTTCTAGGTCACACAGCCATTAATACTAAAGCTGGATGGCAAACCCACATCAGTTCGGTGCCAAAGCTGAAAACTCATTATTTTTACCATTCTTGAGATTCGTAAAACCGCCAAGTATAAAAGCTCAGAGGAACACAGTTTAAAGAAATAAGTATTACTGCATAAATTTCAGGTACAAATCAGATTAAAAAGTAATCACTACACAAGTTCCAACCACAAATTAGGTGAGGAAGAAATAGACAATTGAAACAGCAAATGTTGTTCAGTGGGTACTTAAAACTGCCTTGGAGGTCAAAGGTTTCCCAGAGGAGGTGGCATGTAAATAGTGTCGGGGAGACTGGGTAGAAGCCAGGGCTTGGAGAGTGGGTGTGAATGTTCTCGTGGGGAGGTCCTGGTGGAAGGAGCAGTATATACAAAAGCCAAGAGGCAGAATGTTAAGACTCTTAAATTTTTTGGTTTTAGCTTAAATAAAAAGAACAGAATGTAATATCCAGCATTCTTAGGAAAGTTTGTGGATAAAAAGTGGCCACATCCTCTGGTCTAGTGAAGCATTTTGAATTAAGATCAAAGACTTGGGAGCTTATATTTTGCCCATTTCAAAAAATCTCTAGTTGCCCTTGGATATGTTTTAGCTCATAGGAATTGGTTTTCTCTAAAGACATTGACCTAATTGATTGTCCAGAAAAAGCCACAGAATTGTAAACATTTTGCAGACAGTTACAGAAAATAGAACATTATCCTACTGTGTGTTCCTGTAAGAAGGACTGAAGAAGAAACCACACACACCCAGAAGTGGGAAGTGTATTGGAAATGGGTGTATTAGAAAGAGAGAAGTGTATTGCAAAGAGAAGTTGGGAGAATATATTAAAATAATGTGGACATTTGCCTACTTTTTCCTATAGTGAACATATATTTCTTGGTTAACTGCCAAGTTATTTCTTAAAAGCTAGAATCCTTCAAATGAGAAATGTGATCAAGAGGGAAGGTGATTATAGAATAACGAATAGACAGGTGGACATTAGTTTTTCTGTTGTATATACCAGGTTTAAGAGTTTGTTCAACAACAAAAAGGGATATTGGCACAACAAATTTTTGGATATGCAATTCATTCTGCAGTATAAACAAAAGAAATTCAAGAGTTTAGATACAAAACAATACAGTGGTGATATAAAGCACTTCTTTTAAAAGTATGGACTCTGGTTGGTGCAGTGGCGCATACTGTAATCCCAGTGACGCAGGAAGTTAAGGTAGGAGGATCACAAGTTCAAGGCCAGTCTCAGCAACTTGATAAGAGTCTGTCTCAAAATAAAAAAGACTGGGACTGGCACTGACTTCTTAATACCCCTAAAGCTCAAGAAATAAAACCAAGAATAAATGGGATGCCATCAAATTAAAAAGCTTTCAGCACAGTGAAGGAGGCGGGCATGAAGAGAGAGCCTGTATGTAGAATGGGAGAAATCTTTGCCAGCTGCTTTGACAGGGAACTAATATCAAGAATATATAAAGAATTAAAAAAAAAAAACCCCAATCAATAAACAGGCAAAAGAACTAAACAGACATTTCTCAAAAGAAGAAACAAATGGCCAACATGTATATGAAAAAAATGTTCAACATCTCTAGGGAAATGCAAATCAAAACTACACAGATATCACTCCAATCAAAATGGAAATTATCAAGGACAATAATAAATGCTGGCGAGGATATGGGGAAAAAGGTACACTTGTACATTGCAGGTAGAACTGTAGCCTAGTACAACAACTCTGGAAAATAATATGGAGATTCCTCAAAAAACTAGGAACAAAACCACCATCTGACCTAGCTATCCCACTGCTTGGTATTTATCCAAAAGAATAAAAGCATACACTAGCCATACAGCCTCCTCAATGTTTATAGCAACACAATTCACAATAGCCAAATTATGGAATCAACCAGATGCCTGTGGATAGATGAATGGATTAAGAAGTTATGGTATAAGCTGGGCGCGGTGGCTCACGCTTGTAATCCCAGCACTTAGGGAGGCTGAGACAGGAGAACCGCGAGTTCAAAGCCAGCCTCAGCAACAGCGAGGCGCTAAGCAACTCAGTGAGACCCTGTCTCTACATGAAACACAAAATAGGGCTGGGGATGTGGCTCAGTGGTCGAGTACCCCTGAGTTCAATTCCTGGTACCAAAAAAAAAAAAAAAAAAAAGCTGTGGTATATAGACAATGGAGTTTTACTTAGCCATAAAGAAGAATGAAATTATGGCATTTGCTGGTAAATGGATGGAAATGGAGAACATCATGCTAAGTGAAGCAAGCCAGTCTAGGAAAAATCAAGAACTGAATGTTTTCTTTCATATGTGGAAGCTAGAGCAAAATAAAGGAAATAAAAAGAAGATCAGATATTATAAAGATAGAAGATCAGTAAAGTAGAAGATTGAGAGGAAGAGAGGAGGGACAGGAAAGGGGTGGAAATGGTGAATCAATTTTTTAAAATCATGCTATGTGCATGATTTCACCTTTACATATAAGTAGAAGCAGTCAAAAATAGGTAGATGAGCAAAAGGAAGACCAGTAGAGGAAGGAATAGGAGGAAGGAAGAGTAAAGGTGGGGAACATGAACTGAAGTCAAATTCCATGCCTGTATGATTTTGTCAGGATGAACCCAACTACTATATTTAACTGTAATGCTCTAATAAAAAAGTAAGGGGAAAAAAAGAGTGGGGATCTGGAAAAGCCTGATTGCTTGGGTTCAATCCCATCCTCACCTCACTGATAACTAACCTTAGCAAGTTTGTAAAATAGGTAAAGGCTTACCAGCCTCAACAGTTGTTGTGAGGAGCAAATGAGTTAATACCTGCAAACTTTAGAATTGTGGCCTACATGTAGTAATAAATGTTATTACATTCTTAAACAAGTCAGAAATTGGCAGCCTGATCCAAATTAGACTTACAGGCATGGCTTTTGAAAAAGAGAAGTTGAATGCTTTCAGATGGGACATGTACTAACCAAATGGCCCTAGGTCCCACCATGAGCTGACCTCACACTCAGCCTGATTCACACATTTGCAGTACTTGCTTGTTCTGTAGACACTGGAGTTGGCAGCAATGCTTTAAGAGAATTGGTGAATGCTGGATTAATAAGTGATCTGCAACTGGAGGCTGGCCTCAGGGAGCACAGCCAGGCTCTCTCCCCAAATGCTTACCATATTTAATTACTGTTTATGCCTTTCTCCTTCACTTGGCCAAATTCCTTGAGTGCAAGACACTATTTTACTCATCGTTATGTCTTCAGAACTTACCGTAGATTCTGAAGCTGCTCCAAAAATCTTAATGGTTTGAACAAACATGCTGTAGTCTAATGGGGGTGGTGGACTCCCAGGGAATTTTTTTTTAAATGTTTTAAATTTGTTTTAATTAGTTATGCATGATAGTAGAATACACTTTGATATATCATACATAAACGGAGTATAATTTCTCATTTTTCTGACTGTACGTGTTGTAGAATCACATGGGTCACGCAGTCATATATGTACATAAGGTAATAATGTCTGTTTCATTCTACTACCCTTCCTACCCGCCTTCCCCCTCCCCTCCCTTCACTCCCCTCTACTTAATCTAAAGTAACTCTATTCTTCCCTAGCCCCATCCCCTTATTGGGAATTAGCATCCGCATATCAGAGAAAGAATTCGGCCTTTGTTTTTTGGGGATTGGCTTATTTTGCTTAGCATGATATTCTCCAACTTCATCCATTTACTAGCAAATGCCATAATTTCATTCTTTTTTAAAGCTGAGTAATATTCCATTGTATATATACATACCACATTTTCTTTATCCATTCATCTGTTAAAGGGCACCTAGGTTGGTTCCAGAGTTTAGCTATTGTGAATTGATCTGCTATAAACCTTGATGTGGCTGTGTCACTGTAATATGCTGTGTCACCATAAAAAACTGAGGAGTGGGATAGCTGGGTCAAATGGTGGTTCCATTCCAAGTTTCTGAGGAATCTCCATACTGCTTTCCAGATTGGTTGTACCAATTTGCAGTCCCACCAGCAATGTATGAGTGTACCTTTTCTCCCCTGCATCCTCGCAATCATGAAATTCATTTGGAAAAATGAGACCCAGAATAGACAAAGTAATCCTTAGCAAGAAAAGTGAAGCAAGAGGCATCACAATACCATACTTGAAACTATACCAAGAAGCTATAGGAACAAAAACAGCATGGTATTGGCACCAAAACAGTCATACAGACCAATGGTAGAGAATAGAAGACACAGAGACAAATCACATAAATACAGTTATCTCATACTAGACAAAGGTGTCAAAAACATTCACTGAAGAAAAGATAGCCTATTCAACAAGTGGTGATGGGAAAATTGGAAAGCCACATGTAACAAAATGAAATTAGACCTCTATCTCTCACCCTGCATGAAACTCAACTCAAAATGGATCAAAGACTTAGGCACTAGAACAAAGACCTTGTGCCTAATAGAAGAAAAAGTAGATCCAAATCTTCACTATGTTGGCCTAGGATCTTACCTCCTTAATAAGACTCCTAAAATACAAGAAGTAAAATTTAAGAATAAATAAATGGGATGGAATCAAACTAAAAACTTCTGCTCAGCAAAAGAAACAATCAATAATGTGAAGAGGGCTGGGGTTGTGGCTCAGTGGTGGAGTGCTTGCCTTGCATGTGTGAGGCACTGGGTTCGATCCTCAGCACCACATATAAATAAATAAAAATATTGTGTCCATCTACAACTAAAAAAATATTTAAAAAAAATAATGTGAAGAGAGCCTACAGATTGGGAGAAAATCTTTACCACATGCACCTTAGATAAAGCATTAATCTCCAGGATATATAAAGAACTCAAAAAAACTTAACACCAAAAAACAAATAATCCAATCAATAAATGGGCTAAGGAACTGATCAGACACTTCACAGAAAAAGAAATACAATTGATTAGCAAATATATGAAAAATGTTCAACATCTCTAGTAATTAGAGAAATGCAAATCAAAACTACTTTAGGATTTCATCCTGGGGAATATTAATTGGGGTTGGGACCAATAGGGAGCAGGATGAACAGGACGTATGTGTCCAAGATGTTAATAGTTGGGGGCAATGCATATGGCGTTCAAGGAACTAGGTTTTTGGGTACAAATGGAAAGCAAGGTGAGAGAAAGGGAAAGTGTACCTGGAAAGACAAAGAAATCATGAGTCACGTCAAGGTGTTTGGATTTTAGGAATGGTGTGGGATAAGCACTTCACCAACAGCCCCTGACACACATATCTGTGTACATACTCATGGATATTGTGCTAGTGTAGCCACGTCCTCAGAGAAGTACTGCCTTTTGAAGCAGATTTGAGCGAGCATGTCCTCGTTGCTATTTGATAAATCTGTGGGTTGGCTTTATTCCCCTGCACAAATACTGTTTTCCTTTGAGTCGCCCTTTTCTCATCAGATGGTGTGCTGTTTTCCCTTTCATTTTTAATCACGATTAATCTTCCCAGCTGCTTGGTTATATAATAATATCCTGTGTGTTTAAACACAAGCCTCCATAATGAATTTCTCAGAGAACAAGTTCAAGACTTTTTTTTAAAACCACATGATTTCTTTTTTTGGGGGGGTGCTACAAGGATCCTTTAGGAACTCAACATTTATGATCTGAGAAGCTATTTCACTCTGTCTTATATTTATTCTTCCTGCAGTTATTTTGTCTGATGTTAATTTTCTAAATTGACCAATAAGTTGAAAGGTTTTTCATGACACAAAGACCCTGCCCTCACCCCTTCCTTGTAAGTTATTCGACATGAGTGTTAGAATAGCTCTGTTTGAATCTTGTTTTGAGGGAGTATGCAATATTCTTTCGTAAGAGGTCATTTTAAAAAGGAATATATATTTTTTTCTTATGCAGCCAGTTACACATGCCATTGCAGAAATCTTGAGAAACACAAAAGTGTAGAGAAAATTATTTTTTAAATTTAATTATTTTATTTAAATGCGTTGTCATAGTACATATATAGAACTCAATTTTTCCATTTCTCTGGTTGCAAACCAGATAGAGTCACACCATTTGTGTCTTCATACATGCACCAAGGGTAGTGATGACGATCTCAATCCACACATGATTTCGTTAAGGCAAGCGGTAACCACCATTAACACTTTGGTCTCTGTCCTTCCAATTTTTCCCCTGGACATACAAATAATATACAAAAATGGTACATTTGACATGTTTTTCAGTCTGCATTGTAGTTTAATACAATATGAAAGAAATCATATTAGAAAAATATTCTTAGTATTTTTAACTCTACATAGGAGATCATTTAGTGGGATTGTGTCTTCTCTCTTATTTTGCAATATAATCCAGATGAATTTAAGGGCTACAGCCTTATGAAGTTGGCCTTTCCTTTAATACCAAATAAAGTATTTAAGCCACTATCCCATGTGATATTCTCTGAAAAATTGACATAAACTCTGCCAGTATTTACCAGGAGTTCCAAGGCAGACTGGAACATGGGATTTGCATACTTTTGTCCTTCCTTAGTGTAGTTTCATTTGTCTTTATTATGGATGAATTTGAACATCTTTCCATATATTAAAAGCCATTTGTTTATCTTTTTTTAAAAATATTTATTTTTTAGTTGTAAGTGGACAGAATATCTTTATTTTATTTTTATGTGGTGCAGAGGATCGAACACAGTGCCTCACGTGTGCTAGGCGGGCACGCTACCACTGCGC